>CM050165.1:251898260-252340760 GCA_027410445.1 Discoglossus pictus
TAAATTAATGTACGCATTTTTTTTCACTTATAAACATAAAAATTGAGTAATGGTAAAGATTTTGTTGTATACATTTGATTTTAGGATTTTCTAATCCTATCATTGTTCAAATAGATATTGTTTATATAATTACATATTCACATATTTCCTACAATCCAGTCTGTTTTATGTTTCATGTAAAATCAAGTCCAATTAATATTCCAGGGTAAAAAGTATACCTTCCATCTACAGTAATATTATTGTGTTGGAATTTCATTAGGATATGGGAGGCATGAAAAAGTCTGTACAATCTATTTTTAATAGAAAGTTGTTAAAATATATATTTCAAGTAACTTAGATGAAATTGGGTATTTTTACTAGGTGTAAGAAGTAATTTCAGTTTCAAACCAAAAAAGTGTTCAATTCCATTGAAGGTTTTCACATATTTCAACCAAGTATAAATGGACTGGGGAGATTATGTCTAAATTAAATTTAACGATATACCATAGTATGTGAAAATAGTTTCTAGAAAGACTAACATTTTTATATGAATTGAAGACAGCTGGGCATATCTGCTTTGTCTATACAATGAATCATCGGTCCAGAAGATAATTGGCAGATCTGGGCCATAGGTTCTTTGAACTTAAAAAAAGTTTTTTTTTTTATTTGAAATAAAAAAAATCTAATGGATTGTCCATTTACAATACTGTGAAATAAAAATGTTTTTTATCTTCAAATGGGCAGAGAGAGAAAAAGAGAGAGAGAGAGGGAGATAGGGAGAGAGAGAAAACAATAGTTTATGTATAATAATGCAGTTTGGCTTTTAGAACTTAAAAGGTGTAGTTTTAAAGTAATTATTTTATGTTGAATTCTTTCATTTCTAAATGCTGTTTACTGACCAAAAGGCAAGTCTATGCCAGGATCAGTCTTGTGTTATATGTTCAAACTGTGAGCTTGCCATAGTCTGCCAATTGTTTCTGTTTGACTCCTCGGTAGAGTTTAGGTTCTCCATTCTGTGCAGAAGCTCAAATGAAAGACTCCTCGGATGGGAAGTAACATGATAATCCTGCTTACTATATGCACGCAAAAACACTACTCTATAGAAAGTGTTGATTTAAAAAGTTATCTTTATTCAGCCAAAGGTTCTAGGACTCACAAACTCACAAGAGAGCATACACTGTTGTTAAACTTATCTAATTTGTCTCCTCTCAGTATCACATAACATGAATGGACATAACTGACATTGTAATTTACATAAGTTTAGTTTGCACCGTTAATGAAAGAATATTTCCCTAATATTAAATTAATCATTACCCAGACACTCCTAATGATAAGTTCTTTTTTCTTTTGTCTTTATTAAAATATAACATAAAGCTACCCTTATAATGTTTTAGATAATCTATACATTAATGTATCATGTTCCTAACAATATGTTCCCTGCAGGATGTTAAAATACAGATATTTGGTCACCTACATTATATGTAAAAGTCAGGTCACACTATAATCACACACTTGTATCATTTATACTGTAAATGTAATCTGTATACACTTTGATCTGTATAACTCTACTCTTCCAAACTGCTACTTGAAAAATAGAACAGAACTTGTGATTTTACTGGCCATTTAGAGAGGAGCACAAGTGTTATCATATATTGTTTATAAAGGAACACTGTCATCACTCTTTGGCTTTGAATTGTTTAAAAATATGTCTTTTTACATATTTCCTGAATAATTTGAGCTGAAAAGGGTGAATACTGGAAATTCTTGGTAGACTGTTGAAAGAACATTGACAGAAAATATATATGTGTGAAATATTTAAGTCTAAGAGAACCAAGAGCATAATTAAACAGTGGAAAAAATAGTATTTACTTTAAAAGAATCAATGTTGATTTTGGTCATTTGAGGAATCCATGATAGTTATGCTTGCAAATACCTTCTTCTGAGCATGTGTGAGAAAGGGAATAGGTGTCAGATACTAAAAGCTCCAATAGTATAACAGTTCCATGCTCTTCCCTTCTCACTATCTTGATATGCAATTAGACACCATCAGATTTAAGCTATCAGGAACTGCAGAAGCCAGACGAGATGGAACAGTTTATAGACTGAATCATGAACCGTTAAAATAGTCTTTAAAATGTTTGTTCTATAAGTCTGGTTACCTACTCAGAGAGGAGCCTCTTTTAACTCACTTGTGGCCTTCACAGGGAGAAATATCTTGTAGTATATAAGTCTAGTCTCACTCAAAAGAGTGATCCAGACCCTAAATACCAAGGAAATTCTACCTGGAACAGGAGAAACAGCAAACCCAAGATGTTCGTGTTGGCTTCTCTTGAGCCTCGTCAGTGATGTGTGGCTACACTCCCTAAGGCACAATGAGTAAGGAATCCATGTCTTGAGCCCCTTATAACCCTTAGTGAGAGAAAAACTAAGCAAAAAGGTTTACATAGAAGCATTTTTTTCTAATTAGTCACATTCTCCACAAATAGATGTAGTTTTCACTAAACCACAAACTTTAGGTCAGGATCAGAAAGGAAGTTGCTGTCTTTTATATTGTGTTGGATTATTATTATGTGTTTTAATGTGTTGTTCAAGAAAATAAGTCTACAATATGTTGCTCTTATGAAAGCCAATGAAAAAACAAAAGTAACTTAGGACTCTTGTGGGCCATCTTGTCACAAGACTTTGAATACATTATTTAGACCTGCAGATATATTGCTGGCCAATCACTTGTTTCAGTTTAGCACAGACATTCATAAATAGTAACCATGACAACTTTCCCTGAAAGAAAACATACATTTACTAATGATAATCATATTCCTAGTGGACTTTCAGATGTTTGGATGAGAGATCATGAGCATTAGTGTCTCCACAAAGAGCCAGAAAAGTATTGCAGCAGAAAATAATAATGATAATAATGAACACAGTGTAAATGCCAAAAAGGGGGAGGAAGCTGTGGAATATATTTAAAAAGTAATGTTATACAAAAAATAAAAAATAAAAAGTGCTGCAAGTGTTATATTATTTGATTGGTTAATTTGTAATTTAATGTGACACAGTGGGGGTGTCATATGTGATATAATTTAAAACTGTAGGTAATAGCAAGTAGTTTAGCAATTAAAAGTTATAAAATGTAATTTTCCTACAGTAAACTAACTTTTAGTATGGCTGACTGACAGCTCATAATGGCAAACTTTATTCACCCATAAATATTCATATCTCTTGTCATTTAGAGATCATTGCCTATAATTAGTAATTACTTAGGCCCTCATTCAATTACAATTCGGCCAATTGAATAGGGCTCTAAATAAGCACATAACATATTTTTTTAAAGAAGTTTTTAGTTAGTGAAAACCTTGTTTTTGGATAGATGCTTACTAACTAAAAACTTCTTTAAAAAAATATGTTATGTGCTTATTTAGGGCCCTATTTAATTGGCCAAAGTGCAATTGAATGAGGGCCTTACTGTGGCTCTGAGTCCATTGTCTTTAGCGTGAGTCATCAGCAGAGCAGGAGACTGGCCATTCTCAGACGCAGAGAGTATGCCCACCCTTTTGTTCTGCAGATTAAGTAAATTTTAGTACTTAAACACTTCTATCTCATTCAAAAACATACTAGAGAATGGACGACCTTGGACAAAAAAATGTTTGCCCCCTCTGAAAGAGTGTTGTAAGTTGATTTTTTGCCCTGAGTGCCTCTCCCAAGACCCCTTTCCCATAGCTGCTCTCCCACCATTTCCATAGCCTCTCCTCTCCCCATAGCTACTCCACTTCGCTTACCTAGTCCCTGCTCAATGCTCCTCTGCCAGCAGCAGAGCTCCAGGATGTGCAATGTACTTTCCGGCGACATTCTCTACAGTGTGGAGGACCTGGTACAGATGAGGGGGCCAGAGGGACTAGGGTGGGGGGGGCCTACACTACACTACAGGTAAGGGGAGCTCTATACTACAGAAAAAAAGTAAATGCAGAGGAAGGCCCTGGTGCATTGCACCTCCTGCACCACTGGTAGCTCCACCTCTTGCTCTCAGGTACTCACTGTGGCATTGGGTCACCCAACAGCAGAGACTAAAATTCTAAAGATTATTTGGAATTCACAATTATTGTTTCCCCCACATGATGATCCCACAACAATGACTCCATGTAGATGTTGGGAGTATGCTCCTACGGAGCAGCAATTGACAACAATGTATTAAGAAGTGTTATACAATTACTCACTTTACCTTTTTTCTTATAAATTAAAATATGTTTTCTATCTAAAATAAAATACATCATAATTTACATAAAGCTGAATATGCAGCACATTAAGCCTACTTTAAATTGTTCTTTTCTTTTACAACTGTTTTGTATTATTATACAGAAACATAATTACCTTGCATGTTACTTTTAATCTTCTAGCAATAATAGCTAAATGCTTAAAAGAGACCTCTAAGAGTTTTTGCAGTGTGAAGATTTAATTAGACTCATTTTAGAAAATTGTATTATAAGTGTTGCAAATTCATCTAACTCATTTGTATTTATACATTCCATTTATGATTGTATAAAATAAACTTTAGACTGCAATAAACTACCTATTTTGAATTTGCATGTGATACATTTAATTATGGCATTCAAGTTCTTGTGTTTGATCTAAACTGTAATAATATTATTTGTATATCACCATTGTTGGAGATGTGTCTTTGTTGTAACAGTTGCCTGCAATATTATTCATATATAGATTAGTAAATCAATTATTGATGTGAAAGGATCTTTATTCTGACCCTACTGTGACTTTGAACTTGAAAGATGGAAACATAAATTGAGCATACACATTTTTTGTTTTGTTAAAATAATGCCTAGGGGATTATTTTTGTCTGAACGCAAGCCAGATGGTTTTCACAGTCTCTCCTTGAATCCCACTGTCTTGGCTATCATATCATGGACAGCCTTACTCCAGTTCACTTGAGGTGTTTGGCTGCCAAAACGTCCATTCTATACACAGCATGAATAAATATGTGTTCACGTCATGCAGAGCGTAATGCCAGTTTAGAATTGTTGCCAGCACTTTGAAAGGTAGATACATGTAACTCATCACAGCTTCCTGCAAATGAGCTTCTGAGTGAGAATTGACTTCTTCGCTATTTGTTATCAGGAAGTTTTCCAACTCTCATCCCACACATATCTGTTTTTTATATTAGCTGGAGTGCATAGGTATTCTTTAAGCATTTAGCTGTGCTCTTGTATTTTCACATTCCTTTCCCCTAACAACCAAATATATCATTATTTTTACATCCACAAGCTTGATCTCTGTTAGAATCATTTGCAGCCCAGACCATGTTGCTGGGTATTTTCCAAAATTATACTTTATTACTTTAAAGAAGAATTGTATCGAAAAATTGCAACAGAAGGATTTTTGTTAAAATAAAATAAATTATGTTATAGAAATAAAATAAAAAATCAGAGACAGTCGCAACACAGTCTCCTAAATGATTCTCTTATTTACCTTTTGCCCTTTGAACCTGAGGAGGTGTCAATAGGACAGACAAAATAGCATGAAGCCTTTTCTATATTCAGACAAGGTTTAGGATTACCTGACAGCATTAGTCATTTGGGAAGGATTCTTCAGTGAAATCTTTCTGACCTGGTGCCCCATTGTGCATTGTTTATTTTTACCACTTGGCACCTCTAAAAGTCTTACCTTTCATTCTTTCTTTTGTCTGCATCCCAAGAGCTTAAGATATAGCTTGTCTGGGTTTAGCTGCCCCAAAGGAGTTACTGTCTTATGAAATCGAGTACAGGAGGCAACACACAGCACATTGTAGCAAATCACAGTAAAAACTCCTTATTGAGTTTCTTTGTTCTTGAATCTGTCAGAAAGAAATATGCAACAGATAATAAAATTGATGTAAGCATTCGATCAGTCAGCAGCCACCTGCTGTTCTTGGCCTATTAGCTGTGTCCTCAATGGTAAAAATAACAAATCCATGATGGCAGTGCAATCAGAAAGAGAAAAAAGTCACTCAGCCAATCCTTCTATTCAGTAAAGTCTCAGGACAATTGTTGCAAATTGCATAACAAGTTACTTTCTACCAGCCAAGTTGTTGCAAAAATCTGTGTTTTGAAAGAATATTGAATACATTGCTACCATCTGTTATTATTTTGAATAAACATAAATACTTATTTATCATGAAGGCTGTTGATTCATGTTAAACATAACTGTATATTAACATTTCAGTTATGAAAAATTGAGCAATACAATTATGTGGTTTATAAAATAAATGATGTTGTCACAAATCTCCAGCCAATGGAAGCAAACTATGCACATTAAATATTAAAATATAGAGTATATGATGTTTGTGTGTATGTACTTATACATGTATGTGTATTAGTGATTAAACTACTTATTGCTAATTAGTTCCTGGAGTCTGCATGTACTCAGTTTGCTTCTAGGAATAATGTTTATGTTAGAAATTATATGTGCACACACATTTGGAATAATAAGCAATGATTAGCAATAATGGTATTCTAGCACAATGCTCTCCAACTAGTGGCATGTTATCAAGAGTGTTATCAGGAGTGCCTGGTCTGCTAGGTCTCGGGGTAGGCCAAGGAAGGATTGCTGGTTGTTCTGGTCAGTACTTGGCCTGCAGTGGCTTACAGACTGAGCAGGCCACAACGGAGACATAGAAAAGATGAGTATGCTCCTGTGGGTCATAACTCATCCTCCACCTTGTTAGTGACAAGTGATGGGGCTTAGTTAATCTGTATCTAGTGAGTCCTTTAAGATCCGTCTGAGATCTCTCCAAAGTGCCAGTTTTAATATTCTGTTACTGTTGTGAATGTTTGTCTTGCCTGGCTTACTGCTGTAGCTGTTGTGTCCTGTGCTGCTGCTTTTGTTCCTGTCTGGCGGGTGTTCTGCCTATGTCCTGAAGTGCTGCTGTTCCGATCTGGCAATTGTCCTGAACCTTAAGCTCTGCTGTTCTGTTCCAGCTATCACCCCCAGGCAGGTGCCCCTAGGCAGATCAAGGTAAATCTACTCCTGCGTTTAGCTCTAGGTTATCCCATTGGCTGAATATCATGATGCATGAATTTCTATTATTAATTGACTGTTTGGGACACTTTCCTCCTCTCCACAGCAATGATAGATAGAAAGAAGTGTATTCAGCACTTCCATTTTTTTTCAGAAAAGAAAACCCACCTTTAGACATTGTAGCATACCCTCTTCCACATGAAACCAAACATTTACAGCCTTATTAAATTGTGATTCAGTAAATTTAAAAGGGCTCTATTTAAGCACATAGCATATTTTTTTTACAGAAGTTTTTAGTTAGTGAAGATCTTTCTTTTGGATAGAAGTTCACTAAGTAAAAACTTCTGTAAAAAAAAAAAAATGTCTGTGTGCTTAAATAAAGCCCTTTTAAATTTACCGAATCGCAATTTAATAAGGCTGCTACTATTTTGGTTGCTTTAAGCAAAAGTAAACAGTGTATCAATTACATATGGACACATACATATCTTTAAATATGAAGCAATCAAGTTCTGAATTTTAGAATGTAGTATTTGTACTATTTTGTCTATACTAAACAGCTTTTCATCCTTTTCTTTCAATTACATAGGGCCTCATTCTATTAACGGCCGTAAAATGGCCGCAAAGTTGCGATTCCTTGCGGCCATCTTACGGCTCCGTGTAGAGCTACTGCTCCCATGCTATTCAAATGGACGGCGCCGCAAGGATATACCCCTTATGGCCAGCCACACATCATGCAAACGGCCGCAAGCGTTTTTCCTGCGCCCGTAAATCTTGTTTTCCGGCCGCAAAGTCAGAAAACTGTAAATGCCAATATTAATTCAAGATGGCACTGTAAAGCTCTGTAAATGCTAGGCATCATAATGGGGGACATGAGGATTAATAGCAACACCCTCTCAAGCTTGCACATCGCCCAAATCCAATATATCATTTACGGTTTATTTTCCGTCCCGAAGTCCCGCGGGCTCATCCTTGTTAAAACCCGTACGGGTTCGGAGGTTGAGGGCCGAAAACAAAGCATTGTAGAAGCCAATATATATTCAATCCAGCACTGCAAAGCACTGTAAATGATGGGGAACGTAATGGGGGGGGCATGAGGATTAATAGCAAAACATTCTCAAGCTTGCACATCGCCAAATTGTACTTTGTCCCACGGACTTCAATGATCAAGCCCGTAGCTCGTTTATTCAAGCCCGTAGCTCGTTATTTAAACCCGTGCGGGCTTGCATGATAGATGAAGTTAAATATCTTTATTTGCGGATTTGAGAGTAGGGGAATGTTGAGTTATTAATTCTAAAACCAAACATCACTTTCACTTTTAATAAAAGTACAGGATGGCTTTTCTATGCTACGACTTGTAAGTAAGCCCTTTACGACCCGTGGGTCTATTTTACCCATTTACAGACTTGACGGAGGCTAATCCCGCAGCCTTTGCGGGTCTGAGGTGCTCCAAGCCCTTGGGACTTTATCCACGGACATTTTACATGAATTAAAATAAAAATGATTTTCAGATTTGTGTGTAGGGGAATGTTGTGCTATGAATACTAACACCTCCAATCACTTTATCGTCTCATCAAAGTGCAGGATGGCTTTATTATGTGCTTAATTGGTGCTAGCGGGACCTTTTTGGTGCAAGTAAGCTGCGGCTCGGTTTTAGATAATTACGGCCATGACGAGAGGGTTTACATAGCATTAGAATAGCAACCGTGGCTTTCTTGCGGCCAAAACTCTTGCGGCTGTGTAAGATCAAAGGCTTTCCTGCTGCGCGTGCGGCCGCAAGGGATAACAGGGCGCCAGCCGCAAGCCTGCCGGAGCCCTCGGCCGCAAGGGAATAGAATAGGCAAATAGCCTGCGGCCGGTCCTTGCCGCCACGCATCTCTTACGGCCGTTAATAGAATGAGGCCCTTAGTATGCTAATCAATGGCACAGTCTGCTATATAGTTTGATTTGTGGCCAAATTGATATATATTGTATCTCATTACACAGTATAATTCATACACATTTTCTTCTAAAGTCTAATTAGCACATATGCTACTAATTAGCATCATAGAGGAAAGAGTGTATCTCTCCACAGTTTTATAAAATATAGCCTTGCCACTAATAAATAGGATTTAATACTCTAAAGAGATTCTGAAGTTACCATATGCACATTGGAACGGTTGGTATTTTTTCAATTGATTCAGATAATTCCATTTATAGCTGTTTAATATATTGTCCTAAATGCCCTTGCATAACAATCTGCATAGAAAATGAGGCTAAGCTGTGGCTATCATGTGGTTATATTTATAAATAATATTTTTTTCTAAAACATTACATATTTCCTATTTGTCTCATATATAGTTTGCATTTTATTTTATTTAAAATTTTAAAAAAATTCTGTTTATCTAAAAATGCAGAGCTATACAGTGGTCCATTCAATTAAATATTGAGTTCTACAATAAGCAAAGGAACACAATCATGTATTTGTCTTGATAAAGATCCCTTGTTGGGATTGAACCAATAATACTGAAGTTATATATGTTTATTAACTAGTAATTATATATATACTAGCGAATTGCCCGTCAAAAAATGACGGCAATGAAATTGTAAGGTAGCTAATGCTGTTTAGTGTGTAATAATGAAATATATAATACATTAATAAATGAATATACTTTACCTATTTTAAAGCATTGTGTGGAAGAGCTGTGAATGTGTTTTGATGTTGCTGCAGCATTAGTGGTGTGGATCTGCTGTGTAAGCGTGCTGAATGTGTGCAGTGTAACACTGTGCGTGCGCGAGCCCAAACCGTTAGCGTAGTCGTGTACTTCCGCATTGGCGTAAAATGGCGAGTAATGTGTGGTATACGTTTGTATCGGAATATCCGTAGGTGTTTTGTGGTGTTTTGCGAGTTTCTTGTGGTGTTTTGCGAGTTTAGAGTGCTGTAGCCTCGTTTTCGTTTTGTTCGGCGGCCATTTTTTCTCTCGCTTCGATTTTTTTTTAGTCTCTAAACTGTTTTATTTCGAGTAAAATCGAGGTGTAAGTTGTATTTTTGAGGTGCTGGGTGCTCCCTCTTGGTGTAGGTAAGTTTTTTTATGTATGTGGTGTGTGTATGTATTGTGTTTTACATTTTGTAATGTTCGTGAGTTGCGTCCGAGTGTTGCGAGTCCGTAATGTGTGTGAACGTGTGTCGTATGTTGTTTGCGAGTGTCGTAATGTGTGTGTCGTACTGTTTGGGTTGCGACGTGAAGTTTGCGAGGGTCGCAGTTGCTGGCATGGAGCGCCTTCGGCGCTCCATGCCAGCATCTGAGACCCTCGGGCAGTGCCCTCGCTTCGCGAGGGCCTCGGCTCGCTGCGCGAGCCCGCAGCGTTAGCAACAACTCGTACGCTCACAACTATATATGTGATATATATATATATATATATATATATATATATATATATATGTGATATATATATATATATATATATATATATATATATATATATAAAGAGAGAGAGAGAGAGAGAGAGAGAGAGAGAGAGAGAGGGCTTCTATCGCTCTTTTCCCACCATATATTAAATGATTGTTGTGATGAACTACCTACTCATAAGGTCCACAACACAGGTTGAGATCCCGCTCCCTGCTGATGAAAGCCAGTAAGCGCGAAAAAGCTGTACATGGATAGGATTCTAAGATTGTGTAAAATCCAGCCTTGGCTTTGCATTAAAGCTGTGTAATAAAGCAGGCATATTTGGCACATTTGCATGTCCCGGCTCAGCTTCCCAGAATGCAGTGTAATAACAGTTTTTCTCAAAATTTTTAGCTGTAAACAGGTTTTTTAACTTCTTGTTTTAGACATTCAAATGTGAACACAGTTGTACTGTTTATTTACTATATATATATATATAGATAGATAGATAGATAGATAGATAGATAGATAGATAGATAGATGTGTATGATTTCTAGTTAATAAACATATATGGGTTTTGGTTGGAAATTAAAGGACAGTAAAGACTAAATAATGAATCTGCAGCTTCTCCAAACACCTTGCAAGACTGTTTAATCCCCAACAGATCATTATTATTTAGGCACTGTTTTGTGAGTAATATGATATACTTACCATTTGAAGTTACTGACAATAATAAACAGTATGAAATTATTGGAGGTATTTACTCTGTTCAGGTTTACATCCTCATATTGACATCCAGAAAGCGTATTAAACATCCGTGTTACTGCAAGTTTACTGTGAAGAACACCAATATGTCTTATCTGTTTTAAAAATATACCAAAATTAGATTTTAACCAATTATTTAACAACCAATTGTTGAAGAAAAACAGAGGGAGAGTGCAAGAAGAACATTGGGAAAAGACACTGACATATTTGCCATTTTTTCTTTCTGACCATCTCTTATGCTCCTAGTGTAGATGCACATAGAGATTTCTTAGATATTTGTCGATAGGAACTTACTTATTGTTGAAGAATTTGTTAAAATAGACAATAAAGGAAGATATCTACTGTGGGTGGGAAACATAAACAATGAACAATTTTCTTTTCTAAACTTATATGCCCCTAACTATAACCAAAACAAGTTTGTAAGCTCTACACTCAAGAAAATGTCAAAATATTTTCAAGGCGGAACGGTCATCGGTGATTACAATATGACTATAGACCCAAAATATGACAAAAAGTCACAACAATTAAAAATCTATCAAGAATCAATAAGACAACTGAATTATTTTCTAGTAGTATCCTAAAAAACAATCTCTACGATTCTTGGCGAATATTATTATTTTTATGTAGATGCTCTTACTATTGATGAGATTTTAAAGGTGGATATAGCTCCAATTTCAATCTCTGACCACGCAAATATCACTATATCTATTAAATTAAATATAAAATTAAGTAAAAGACCACAATGGAAGTTTGATGAAAGAACTATTCAAGAAAAACATAAAAAAGAAGCTTTAAAAGAAGAAATTGAGAAATTATTTGAACTAAATACAAAATATGTTAACTCTAGGGGCATTTTATGGAACACCCGAAAAGCTTTCATAAGAGGGGTAATCATTAAATGGAAAATACAACAAAAAAACAAAGAGGGCTCCCACAAAGAGGTGCTTATATATAAACTTAAGTAATCTGGAAAAAATAAATAAAATTAAGTTTAATGAGAACACAATGAAAGAAATTAAATCTATACAGTTAGAAATAAGAAAGATTAACCAACATTTAGCAGATTAATCCTTGTGGCGACTAAAACAAACATTTTACCACTTATTTGCCAACAAAATAAAAAAAACAGAAACTCTATAATCTAGAGAGAGATCCAAACTATATTAGACCATCAAGTGCACAGATTCATACTTTCTTGAGATCATGCAGTCACAGCTGAAGAATTAGCAAAATTAGAAGAACCAATAAAAACAGAGGAAGTAGTAGCAGCTATTAAAAGCTTGAAACTTTACACTGCTCCGGGGCCTGACGGTTTTAGTAATTCCTTCTATAAAACATTTCAATCATCAATGATAACCCATTTAACTGATTTTTTTAATGAAATCAAAGAAGAGGGGAAAATGCCTCAGGAAATGTTGTTGGCAAACATAATTACTATTCTAAAAAAAAAGAAAATTTACAAAATTGTACCAATTACATACCTATCTTCTTGTTGAACACAGATGTGAAACTGTTTGCTAAAATATTGGCTTTGAGAATTGGTTCAATAATTCCCACATAATCTTACGTGAACAAACAGGATTTTCACCAGGTAGAGAGGGTGTTGACAATATTAGGAAGCTAATTAATCTGATTGCTTAAACAAAGGCAGGTAGTACTCCCACCCTACTCTTGTCACTAGACGCAGAAAAAGCATTTGACCGAGTGGGGTGGGAGTATATGTACTTAAACTTGAAGGAGTTTGGACTTGGTGGATTTGGTTCTAGTATGGTTGGATCATTGTACTCAGACCCTACAGCTTCGATATCTGGAATTGGCTTCAGATCCCCTCTCCCATTCCTGTTCATTGATTATTGAACCTCTGGCAGAAACAATTAGAAAATGTCCGCTAATATGGGGAATAGGGGAGAGGAAACATAAAACCGCCCTCTTTGTGGACGACATAGTCCTTACTATTACATATCCTGAGGAATCCTTAAAACATCTTAAAGAGGTTCTTGATATCTTTGGTTTGATTTTGAATTACAAAGTAAATATTCAAAAATCCGAAGTCTTAGCTATTAATATGTCTTTGAAAGAAAAACAAAAATTGAAGCAAGAATATCCTTTTAATTGGCAGTCGAAAGGCTTTACACATCTGGGTATACAACCTAAAGATGAAATTAAGCAGATGATTCTGTTGAATTTTAAAAAATTATTCCTGAAATACAAGGATTATATTGCAAATTGGAAGGATAAGCTCCTATCTTTTTCTGGTAGAATTGCGCTAACCAAAATGACCTTGCTACCTATGTTTAACTATGTAGTTTGCTCCATCCCCATAGTAGTTCCAATTTGTTGGATTCAGAAATTCCAAGTATTGATTGATATTCATACCAGCAAACATATTAGACTTACAAAATCAACTATGGCTAGGAGTTTCACCAGGGGGGCATATCCTACCCATTAATAAAAACATATCATGTTGCCATAATAATTTCCCACATAATAAAATGGTTAAAACCAGACAACAAATATGCCTGGTCACAGATTGGAAATAACATGGTAACAAAAGGAGACCTAAAATCACAGTGGTGTAAACTTTACAGGGAGAGCCCTAATAGTGAAAAATATTTTTAGATATTGGGTAAAAATGAATGTGAAATGCCAACTAAGCCCCTTCCTTAGTCCGATAATACCACTAGACACCTTAGCTACCTACTATAGAATTCATATTTACAAAGAGTGACTTGAAAGTTACCCACTTAGTTTGAAGGACATATACTGTGAGGGTAAGTGGCTTCCTTTTGAAAAAGATAAGTTGGAATTTGCCTTACCTAACTAGAGCTGGTTATCTTATAATAGTTTAATTTCAGTACTAGCAGCTACAGACTTAAGTCTACTACAAAGAAAAATCTTAACGCCTATTGAAATCATTTTCAAGGAAAAAGTACAATCACATTTGATCTCTAAATGTTTCACTGTAATTGGAAAAACAGGTGGGATGAAGAAATGGGAGAGTGACCTGGGGACTACCATCCCAAATGAGAAGTGGTACAGGGCACTTAGAACAATGAATAGGTTTATAAACAGGACCTCCTATAGGGAGACCTTCTTTAAAACCATTAATAAATGGTATTTAATCCCAAAAAGAATATCCCAAATTTCCCATGTGAATACAGACAAATTTTGTTGGAGAAACTGTGGCTACATAGGTTCACAACTGGGATTGCCCATATATAAAATCAAATATGGAGTGAATGTTTTCACCAATTGTCAGTAATATCTAACTCAAATATTAAAGTATCAATCAACAGTAGTATTTCCCATATTTATCCAGAAAACCTTAACCTTGAAACTCAAGCATTTTTAAATCAGGTCTTTACAGTTGTTAAATGATTAAAAGCCTCTACATGGAAACAAGTGTGTATTCCCAGATGGGGTGAAGTAATAACCATATTGAACGATCCGAAAATTCTGTTGAACCTCTGAAGGTTACTAAATAAATATATAAATCTGTGTAGGGTCATAATTAAGGAGTGGAAAAATTAAAAAGGTAGTTTTAGTTAAAAAAATAAAAAAGCTTTGATTCATCTGATGGTACCTGGAGTGTTTCATAATACATTGGTGAAGGCTGTGTGTGTGAGAAGAGTTCTTACATTTCTGCTTTAGCAAGTGGTTGATGAAACTATAGAAGTTGGATCCTTCTACATCATTTTATCTTCATGGCTTATGCAACCACTAATGTTGATAGTTTGTTACATTCTTCACAAATATGTGCAGTTTTTCTTGAATTAAAGTGGTCTGTTCAGTGCGTGATATTTTAGTATGATATCATTTGTTGATGATTAGATAGATTAGTAACATTAGGTTAGTATGGATCCAAAATGATTTCTCTTTTTTAATGTTTGTATACACCATTTAACCTATTTTTTGTTCTTATATGAATCCATAGTGGAATCTTTATCAATACATGATACATTAGGAGAAAATTGAATTTTTTTTTAGAGCTTTGTGTTATTCTGTATAGTATGTAGAGTAGAGTTGGGCCCTCTAGGTAACAAAGCACATTGCAACCCACACATTCTTACATCACAGTTCTGCCATAATAAATGAAATAACAAAGCACAGTCACTGCATAATTATTGTGGTGAAAGGATAAAGCAATTCACAGCAGAAAGAGTGACATGTGTAGCACTTATACAGTAAAAACATTTTAAGGAGGAATACTGTATGTACAGATTGATTCATATGGAGACTGATAATCAGTTGGTTTGTTAAGACTAAGGTAAAGTTTTATAATTGGGATACTAATAACATTTTTATGATGAAGGTTTAAGAATTGGAATTTTGAGTATGGTGGATTGTAGAAATCCATAGAGTGCTACTATTTGATGAATACACACAGTCTCATTTTAGTAACTTGCCCATCATAAATGACGGTATCAAATGTCTGTTCTGTCTCTCTCTGTACTGTCTCTCTCTGTGCGCCCTCTCTCTCTGCGTGCCCTCTCTCTCTATGTACCCTCTCTCTGTGCACCCTCTCTATGTGTGCGTCCACTCTATATGTGTGCCCTCTCTCTCTGTGCTTCCTGTCTATCTGTGCGTCCTCTCTCTTTGTGTGCACTCTCCCTATCTCTGTGTGGCCTCTCCATCTTTCTCTGTGTGCCCTCTCCATCTCTCTGTGTGCACCCTCTCCATCTCTCTGTCTCTCTGTGTGTGCCCTCTCTCTCGGTGTTCCCTCTCTCTCTCTCTCTCTCTCTGTGCCCTCTCTCAGTGTCCGCTATTTCTCTCTCTCTCTCTGTGCCCTACGTCTCTCTCTGTGCCCTCTCTCTGAACTATGTGTGCTCTCTCCCTCCATCTGCTCTATCTCTCTCCCTCCCTCTCTCTCCATCTTTCTCTGCACCCTTCCCTCTCTGCCTCCCTTCCTCTTTCTCTGCGTCCCTCTCTCTCCCCCTCCCTCATTCTCTCCCCATCCCTCTCTGCCTCCCTCCCTCTCTCTTTCCCTCCCTCACTGCCTCCCTCTCTCACCCTCTCTCTCTCCCCCTCCCTCTCTCTCTCTACATTGCACATGCGCATTTGTGTGATTCAACGATATTTACAGTTAACAGCTTGTGAGTAACACCTGAACAACTATTATAGTGGATTATAATGTATTATATTTTACTACTGGAATAACATTTGGCAATATTTGTGTTGTAAAAGCACAGTTAATATCCCTAATTAATGGGCACCCCGGCCTTCGTGCGCAGCTGAATAGCGCCCCGTCATCAGGGCACCGAAAACTGCGCTCTGATGATGCTCTGCGCTCCAGCCTGGTGCTGTGTGACCTGCCCCTGTCTGGTGTCCCCCATTGTACAAGATACCTCCAGTACATACGCTGCTGAGTCTCACATGCCCAGTCACCTCTTCTAGATTGTAAGCATTGAGGTCCCTGTTAAAGAGAGCTTACAATCTAGAAGAGATGACTGGATCAGCAGCATATCTATTGGAGGTGTCTTGTATAATGGGGGGCACCAGACAGGGGCAGATCCCACAGCACCAGGCTGGAGCGCAGAGAGTCATCAGGGCGCACTCCTCGCGCCCTGATGACGGTGCGCTATCCTGCTGCACGCGAAGGGCGTGCCACCTAATTATTGTGTTTTCTATAAGGCCTATTTAATAAATGGTTAACATTTTAACGCAATTTACTATACTTGAAAAGTCAAAAGATTGTCATACTGATGAAAAATATTCCTTCATGTTTGCATGTCATGTCAATTATTTATCACATTTTGACACAAAAAAAAACAAATATATCAAATCCTATCAAACAAATAAACAATGTATGCCTTGAGAAAGTACTATGTTCATAGTTTCCAAACCAGTTTGCTGTGTGCAATAATATTACTATCATTCAGTCATACACATTCTAAATAATGTCTGTGTCAGCTGGCAGTGGAATGGGACAAAAATGCTATCAATCTCTCTAGTCATCAATTGAACTTGCCATGTAATGTTTGAGAAAATAATATTTACAGTTTATTTAGTACTGTAATGTTCCAAAACTTGTGGACATGTGGTGCTCAACTTTACTTTCTAAATTCTGTGTAGGGTGTTGTCTAGCATAGTACAGTTTTTATAGAATTGCCAGACGTTCTAAACACTGTGGACTATCATAAAATGTCCCCATTAAATGCAACAAAGAACAAAAAATGTTCTATGCACTCCTTCAAAGCTGGATAATTTTCTACACAACTAAAATGCTCTATAAGGCAGTGTTTTCTCATTAGTCAGAAAACCCAGTGCAATTATGTTTTATGGACTTATCCACGAAAGTGCATAGTATGTATTGGCACTGTAGTGAATAGAACAGATATTAATTTGATACAGTTTCCTATTACCTACAGTACACAATACTCTTGATATGTATATATATATACAGTCAGGTCCATAAATATTGGGACATCGACACAATTCTAATCTTTTTGGCTCTATACACCTCCACAATGGATTTGAAATTAAATGAACAAGATCTGCTTTAACTGCAGACTTTCAGCTTTAATTTGAGGGTATTTACATCCAAATCAGGTGAACGGTGTAGGAATTACAACAGTTTGTATATGTGCCTCCCACTTTTTGAGGGACCAAAAGTAATGGGACAGATTCACAGTCATAAATCAAACTTTCACTTTTTAAAACTTGGTTGCAATTCCTTTACAGTCAATTACAGCCTGAAGTCTGGAACGCATAGACATCACCAGACGCTAGGTTTCATCCCTGGTGATGCTCTGCCAGACCTCTATTGCAACTGTCTTCAGTTCCTGCTTGTTCTTGGGGCATTTTCCCTTCAGTTTTGTCTTCAGTAAGTGAAATGCATGCTCAATCGGATTCAGGTCAGGTGATTGACTTGGCTATTGCATAACATTCCACTTCTTTCCCTTAAAAAAACTCTTTGGTTGCTTTTGCAGTATGCTTCGGGTCATTGTCCATCTGCACTGAAGCACCGTCCAATGATTTCTGAAGCATTTGGCTGAATAATAGCAGATAATATTGCCCGAAACACTTGAGAAATCCTCCTGCTGCTTTTGTCAGCAGTCACATCATCAATAAATACAAGAGAAAAAGTTCCATTGGCAGCCCTACATGCCCACACCATGACACTACCACCACCATGCTTCACTGATGAGGTGGTGTGCTTTGGATCATGAGCAGTTCCTTTCCTTCTCCATACTCTTCTCTTCCCATCACTCTGGTACAAGTTGATCTTAGTCTCATTTGTCCATAGGATGTTATTCCAGAACTGTTAAGGCTTTTTTCGATGTTGTTTGGCAAACTCTAATCTGGCCGTCCGGTTTTTGAGGCTCACCAATGGTTTACATCTTGTGGTGAACCCTCTGAATTCACTCTGTTGAAGTCTTCTCTTGATTGTTGACTTTGACACACATACACCTACCTCCTGGTGAGTGTTCTTGATCTTGCCAACTGTTGTGAAGGGTGTTTTCTTCACCAGGGAAATAATTCTTCGGTCATCCACCACAGTTGTTTTCCGTGGTCTTCCGGGTCTTTTGGTGTTGCTGAGCTCACCGGTGCGTTCTTTCTTTTTAAGGATGTTCCAAACAGTTGATTTGGCCACACCTAATGCTTTTACTGTCTCTCTGATGGGTTTGTTTTGTTTTTTCAGCCTAATGATGGCTTGCTTCACTGATAGTGGCAGCTCTTTGGATCTCATATTGAGAGTTAGCAACAAATGCAAATAGCACACTGGACCTTTTATCTGCTCTTTGTAAATGGGATAATTAGGGAATAACAAACACCTGGCCAGGGAACAGCTGAGCAGCCAATTGTCCCATTACTTTTGGTCCCTTAAAAAGTGGGGGGCACATATACAAACTGCTGTAATTCCTACACAGTTCACCTGAATGTAAATACCCTCAAATTAAAGCTGAAAGTCTGCAGTTAAAGCACATCCTGTTAGTTTCATTTCAAATCCATTGTGGTGGTATATAGAGCCAAAAAGATTAGAATTGTGTCGATGTCCCAATATTTATGGACCTGACTATATATATATATAATATATATATATATATATATATATATATATATATAGTAAATAAGTACATCTGCGCTCACACCTGAATGTCTAAAGCAAGAGTTCCGAGAAAAATAGTTATTACACTGCATTCGGGGAAGTTGAGCTGGGACACACAAATATGTCCACAAATGCCTCGCTCTTCATTCCGTAGCCATCATCAAACATGGCTTCCTTTAGGCTTATGCATGCAGTATTACACAGCTTTAATGCAAAGCCAAGGTTGGAATAAACACAGGCTGAGTATCCAATCCATGTACAGCTGTTTCAAGCTTATTGGCTATCATCAGCATGGAGCGGGATCTCAGCCTGTGTTGTGGAAATTATGAGTAGGTAGTTCACCACAACAATCATTTATAATATGGTGGGCAAAAGAGCGATAGAATCCCTCCACCGTACAGTAGTACAGTAAATAAAAAGTACATCTGCGTTCACATTTGAATGTCTAAAGCAAGTTAAAAAAAACCTGCTTCCAGCTCAGAGTTCCGAGAAAAAGTTATTACACTGCATTCTGGGAAGTTGAGCTGGGACACACAAATATGTCCACAAATGCCTCGCTCTTCATTCCGTAGCCATCATCAAACATGGCTTCCTTTAAGCCTATGCATGCTGTATTACACAGCTTTAATGCAAAGCCAAGGTTGAAATAAACACAGGCTGAGTATCCAATCCATGTACAGCTGTTTCAAGCTTACTGGCTATCATCAGCATGGAGCGGGATCTCAGCCTGTGTTGTGGAAATTATGAGTAGGTAGTTCACCACAACAATCATTTATAATATGGTGGGCAAAAGAGCGATAGTAGCATATATATACATATATACAACAAGAAAATTAGAGGTGCTCAATCTGGGAATGGGCAATACCTGAAGTAGGTTTGTCCTAAAGGTCTGGTTACCTACTCAGAGAGCAACCTTTTTTAGCATTTTTGTGCCCTTCACAGGGAGAAATATCCTGTATTATATCAGTCTGGTCTCACTCAGAAGAGTGACCCAGCCCCAAAATACCAGGCAATTCTACCCTGAACAGGAGAAACAGCCGACCCCAGACGCGTTTCTGGCCTCTGTGGGCCTCGTCAGTGAGGTGCAGCTTTTCACCTGTTCAGGATAGAAATGCCTGGTATTTCAGGGCTGGGTCACTCTTCTGAGTGAGACCAGACTAATATACGACAGGATATTTCTCCCTGTGGAGGGCACAAGTCAAGTGAGCAAAAGAGTAGGTAACTCTCTGAGTAGGTAACCAGACCTATAGAAAAAAATCACTGAGGTATTTTTCATTCTCAGATGAGAACCTCTACTCTTTTGGCATACATTTTCTCACCTTATGGGAGATAGGGGGAGCCAGACGTTGACCCCTTGCTCACTGTGCCTTAGGGAGTTCAGTTGCACCTTACTGACGAGGCCCACAGAGGCCGAAACGCATCGGGAGTTTGCTGTTTCTCCTGTTCAAGGTAGAATTGACTGGTATTTTGGGTCTGGGTCACTCTTCTGAGTGAGACCAGACTGATATGCTTCAGGATATACCTCCCTGTGAAGGGCACAAGTGAGTTAAAAGAGGTTGCTCTCTGAGTAGGTAACCAGACCTATAAAAAAAAAACACTGGGGTATTTTTCGTTCTCAGATGAGCACCTCTAATATTTTTGCATATATATATATATATATATATATATATATATATTTTTTTTTATATATATATATATATATATATATATATTGTTTTTCAGAACACAGTTGAAACAAAATGTACAGATATCTGCAGAACATTTAGCAAAATAGGCATTTAAGATCAGCAAATGTCATGTCTAAAAACTATTTCTCTATATTGCAAAAAGTTTGTATGGCAAAAATATTTTTTCTCATTGTACAAGAAACTAAAAAAAATAACTATTTAGCAAATGTTGAGCAAATGATATTGATTAAATTTGTGTAAAACACAAGTTCTATGCATAACCGTTGCTCATCAGTAAACAGCCTGATTAACTGTGAAATGCAATCCTTGATAATAATTTGCTCACATCTAATTCAAACCTGTTTGTCTTTTATTAGATTCATAAAGTGTGAATGCATGACTCCTCTCAAGAGGGTCACATGTAGATAAATACAGTGACTGCTTGGGAGAATGTATCTGAATACTTATTTCTTGAAGGAAAATATCATTTTAGCAGACAAACCAATAAATATTAATAATGTAGCTAAAGTATGCAAGAGTATCCTGCAGCCTAAAATACAAAATTAGATTTCTGAAAGAAAAGGAGTGCCATTTTTGTCCACAGGCTTGCTGAAATACTTACATACATAACAATTCTTAATCTCCATAATACCGTTAAGATTGCAAAAATAAAACATTAGAGAAAAGGGCAAAACAAAATATAGAAGTGGATTGTTAAACAGAAAATATTTAGTTCACGCAATTGGTATTTTAGTCAGAAAGCTAAAATATCTTTATCATGTCACCATAAACTACAAGTTGTTATATAATAGGGTCTGTCAACAAAGATCACTTCAGTATATTAGTAAAAATAGGTTACACAGAATGAAATCAGAAAACAAACAGTAATATTTATAAGAAAAAGAGGACAGACATTGAGAATGACAAATATTAATTTACATCAATTCAGAAAAAGGATATAGACATTTGAATAAATTAGGACTAGGTGCGATTATTTTTTTTTATCACACAATTTATTTGTTATCATTATTAATTACAAAATGACTTAAGGTCTGTTACAGGTTGGTCTAATATTCATTTTTGCTGCCTATATACTGCACAGTTTTAATGGCACACTATGAGCACTTCCCAGTGATGTCACCGGGAACTCTCCTTCTAGTCACTCTCAACCTTTCAGAATACTTAAAGAACTACAGTATTGAATCTACAAGTAAAGCTCATACGTTTGTTTGCTGTGCAAAGGCTGTTTCGAACAGTATGCTGTTTAAAATAAGTAAACATTAACATTTATCTTAGATTTTAAACTGTCAGTATTCCCCTCAAGCAGAGCCACATATCTTATCCTACATGTGCATTATCAGGAGGCATGTTCACCTTTGTCTGTGGATTGGGCTTTCATCTAGTTCAGAAGCAGGCTTGGCTGATGTCAACGGATCTTCCTCCATTACCTCTCCCTGGACAGAGGTAACAGCTCTATTGTAACATACTTGCAGCTGCCCCATATGCCCTGCCAAGTAAAAATGCAGGAGCCATCATAGCCCCAACCGCATTTACTAAGCATGCTCAGCCTGAAGCAGAACCTAGACTGGCTAGAATTTATTTTTAACCCAACACACAGGCAGATTGGGCCATGCCTGATGACAGACACAGTTATATTTGAGGAGAAAATATACAGTTTTAAAGATAAGAAAATGTTAACTTTTACTTATTTTAAACTAGTAAATTGCTTATCATAAATGATGGTATCACAGAATGTCATCTTGAATTGTCTGTTCTCTCTCTGTCTCTCTGTGTGTGCGCTCTCTTCGCACATGCTCTCTCTGTGCTCTCTCTTGCGCTCTATGTATGCTCTATGTGTGTGATCTATGTGTGCTCTCTCTTGCTTTGTCTTGTCTCTCTCTGCGTTCTTTGGCTCTCTCTGACCTGTGTCTCTCTCCCCTCCTCTCTTTTTCTGTCCTGTGTCTGTCTCTCTTTCTCTCTCTCTGTCCTGTGTCTCTCTTTCTCTCTCTCTCTCTCTCTCTCTTTCTCTCTCAATCTGTCCTGTGTCTCTCTCTCTCTGTCCTGTGTGTCTCTCTCTCTGTCCTCTCTCTTTGACCTCTCTCTGTCCTGTCTCACTCTGTCCTTTCTCTCTCACACCCAGCTCTGTCTCTGTGCGCTCTCTCTCACTCTCTGTGTGTGTTCTCTGTGTGCGCTCGCTCTATCTATGTGTGTTCTCTCTGTCTCTCTCGCTGTATACTGTCTCTCTGTCCTGTCTCTCTCTGTCCTGTGTGTGTGTGCCTCTCAATCTGTTCTATCTTTCTCACTCTCTCTCTCTCTCTCTCTCTATCTCTCTCTCTCTATCTATCTATCTATCTATCTATCTATCTATCTCTCTGTCCTGTGTGTGTGTAACTCTCTCTCTCTCCTGTCTTTCTCTCTTTCTTGTCTCTCTCTGTTAGTCCTGTCGCTCTCGCTCCTGGCACTGTTTCTCTCTCTTTGGCTCTATCTGTGCACTCTCTCTGTGTGCTCTCTCTCTCTTGGTGTGATCTCTCTCTGCACCTTCTGTCTGTGCTCTCTCTCTCTCTGTGTGCTGTCTGTGTGCATTCTCTCTGTCTGTTGCACTTTCACTCTGTACCTCTCTCCCTCTCTGTGTCTCTCCCTCTCTGTCTCTCTCTCTGGGTGCTCTCTCTGCGTGCTCTCTGTCTTTGCACTTTCTCTCTCTGTGAACTCTGTGACCTCTCTGTCTGTTCGCTGTCTGTGTGCACTCTCTCCGTGTACTCTCTCACTCTCTGTGTGTGCTGTCTATGTGCTCTCTCTCTGTGTGCTCTCTTGCTCTTTACCCCTCCCTCTCTGTCTCTCTCTCTCTCTCTCTCTCTCTCTCTCTCAATCTCTCTGTATATCTCCCTCCCTCTCTTTCTCACTCACTTTGCTGTCTGTCTCTCTGTGCTTTCTCAATCTCTGAATTACATAATGACGGCCGTCTGCTATTAATTCCAGCTTTTAGGTCCCGCCCCCAATGATTTCAAGGCTATGCCCCTCAATGACGTCAGCATTACTCACATCTAACATCTATTATAGTGTATTGCAAACTGTTTTTAATAGTTTATGCACAGTAAATAAACATATGAGGTAATTCAAATAATGAGCAAGTTATTTTTACCATTTAGTTAGTGAGATTATACTATCTGGGTTTACTTTCTACTTTCGTGCTGGTATGAGTGCCAGTGTGCTTCAGTATGATTGCTCTTACTATGTGCAAATTGTTTTATGGAGAGAAGCATATTGAAATGGGAATGAAGGAATGAGATGGGAAACTAGTGGAAAGTAGAAAAAGAGAATAATGAAGGTGAATTAACTTGTAGTTTCTGTTTAACTTCTCATTACATCACTAAAAAAAGACACTAAAACTCTTTTGCTATTCATTAAAAATATATATTGCCACATATATTGTTATACTGTATCATAATTATCCTGCAGTTTTATTGTTCCTTTATGGCAACTAGATTTTTGATATTCATAATATTTACAATTAAAATAAATAAATATATGCTGGTTTACTTGTTTTTTCCATAATATATAGAAACAAATAGGTGAAGAATAATTATTGTTCACACAGATGTGAAGCACTCCAGAGGTTGTTTAAGTTCCATTTGGAACTTCAGGAAACTGGTTGTGAATCCAGGGGTTAATATCTTAATGGACTACTGCAGTTCAAGAAAAAAGACACTAGTTCATCAAATATGTACAAAACTAATTATAATAGCAACTGTATACGTGATGGACATTAAACATTAATTTTTAAGTCTTTTTGTGTATACAGAAATCCATTTTGTGTTTTTTTACATACCATACTGAGAGCTAGATGATGAGGGTCTTTGTAGTTATCGGTGCAGGGAGGGGCACAAAAGGTGGGAACATGCAGAAGTCTAGGTCCTTTGTTTGATAACAGGATAATATTAAAATTGAGACCATACTCCTTCCCCCTCGACTGGCCAAGAAGCAAACACCATATGAGTTTCTATGAAGAGGTTAGTAGGAACTTGTATCAAAGCACCTCCATAGATGTAGTCATTTTGGATTATGCAAAGGCTTTTGATACAGTGCCACATGGGAGATTATTGTGCAAACCAATGGATACAGGAATTACAGTAAATAACTGCTCATGGATTGAGAGCTGGCTAAAAGACTGGAAGCAAAGAGTTGTGGTAAATAGAACATACTCCGATTGGACTAATGTGGTAAGTGGGGTTCCTCAGGGTTCAGTATTAGGTATTCTCCTTTTTAACATATTTATGAACGAATTAGAAGTAGGATTGGAAAGTATTATCTCCATTTTTGCTGATGACAATAAGTTGTGCAAGGTAAATTGTCATGATCTGCTTCTTTAAGGGGGCTTGGCAGGAACTTAGTTTTAACCTACCCTAGCAGAATTGTGTGGTTCTTATTCTTTTTGGCACTAAAGATGGCTTCTGGATAGGGACCACGCCTAAAAATATGTGCAGAGGTTAATGAGATCAGAATTCCAGTGGTCTCAGAACAGGACCACTCCCCACTCAGGATACCGGGATATTTACTAATAGATCCACACCTTTTTTATGTGAAAACCATAACTCAACTTTATTAATTAGACTCAACATGTATACCCTATCCATAGTGATGAATTAAACACTAGTAACAATATAACACCAATTATTACAACCCATGTCCCACGGCCCATCCCTGTGTATTTGTGTGATGTGTTTGCCCCCAACCACTCCAACTGAAGTGCATTGCTGGTTATCACCGTAACTGCAGATATGGGATGCATATGTTCAGTCTGCATGCTAATTGCCAATACTGGCAATACATGGCTGTAATCTGGAAGTGTGTGTTAAAGGTTTATCTAGGAGACTTAGCCATCTACTTTAGGCTTTGAAGGCGGACTAGTTGCAATATACTGCAGAGCTGTCCCTCTGCAGACCATCTAATGTATTATTTACAACAATCCCTGTAACATGAAACATAATTTGTATTCAATCATAAAAAATATCACATATTATAATTGTCGAACTACGAGACGTCGTCACGATTTGCGTGGTGCTTTCGACTTAGGCGAGCCTCACGAAGTGAAGCAAACAGTGGAGGCAATGAAACATGCGGGACTTAGCCTACAAACACTTAGGAAACGCGGTATCGCCTTACAGACTTATTAAATTGCCATTCACCCAATTGTATAGAGCTCTAAATGAGCACATAGCATCTTTTTTTAAAATAAGTTTTTACTTACTGGAGTCCTTGCTTTTGCATAGAAGTTCACTAACTAAACACTTCGGTAAAATACAGGACGTGGGACTAAATACACGAAAAATACACACCCAAAAAAACATCACACACAGCACGGGGGAACAGCCAGGACGACTGGAAGTGAGGTGGAACCCGAATTTAAGTCGATTTTCAAGAGTTTCGGCACTTGAAAATTGGCTAAGCGAGAAAAAAAGTTGCGGCCTAAAAAATGAAAACGAGGCTAGATGACCCTGGACCGCCAACCGTGTACCACTTTCACACAGGAACGTACGAGGTACAAAATACACTACTACAAAGGACGCCAAATACTTGCGAACCGTGTAGCACATACAGAAACGATGCTACTTTACAATACGAAATTGCAAATCACAACATTACGCATCGAAAGTAGCACTTTACACAAATAAACCAACGGTTTGCCGTCGCGCACACAGCCTACTTCTAATGCACAGTTGGGACATTCATAAAAATATGTCTACAGGCCAGCAACAGTCCAACTGGACATTATATGCTGCGGGAAAATGAAAAAAAGATTGTTAGCTCTACAGCCTATTAAATGATGGATATATTAATTACAATTAGGTAAAATATATTAATTAATTAAGTAACTAATTAATTGATTATTATTTACAAAAATTTAGGCATATGTATCTGTCTTTGTGATGGGCGCAGAGGCTGCTCAGAGGAGCAAAAGAGGAGAGGAGAGGCCCGCAATGAGTGCCGAAGGTGCCTCACAGTACAAAAACCTTCACATTGTGTGGCAAACAGCATTGCCATGGCTTCAAATTTTATTGACCTTCATTTTTTGACGGGCAAGTCGCTAGTAAACAATATAAATCCAACTGAATTACGCAGAGCAGGAACTGGTCATCTCAGGCCTAGGCACACTATTCTAGCAAATAATTATTCTCTAGACTCTGGGCATGACCACAAGTAGCATAGGTACCCTGCCATTCTAAACTATACAGAACCTAGCATATTCAGAAAACCAAGATAAAGAGTTAAATTATATTTTAACCCAGGGAAGTGCTCAAATCCCAGGGCCAATACACAGTCCACAATACTCCAATAAAACTCTGTGTATGAAGAAATGGGGTTCCCCTGTTCCTTCAGAAATCCAGTTCTGATAGTAATTAAATCAGATAATGATGTACTTTCCCTCCATAGGAATTTGCATAAATTAAAGATAAAGGTGACTAAATGACAGATGAGATTTAAGTTATGCATCTGGGAAGGAAATAAAGCCATGTAAAGTATTCTCTTAATAGAGCTAATCTAGAGGTGTTGGATATTGAATGGGATTTGGGAGTACTTGTGGACAACTACCTAGGTAACAGTGCTCAATGCCAAGCAGCATCTACAAAGGCAAATAAAATATGAGCATGTACTATGAAGGGTATAGAAGCAAGGGAAGCCAATATAATTGTGCCACTATACAAATCCCTAGTATGCACTCATTTGGAATATGGAGAACGATTTTGGCACCACTTCATAGTAAAAAGGACATTTTAGAGCTAGAGAAAGTACAGAGAAGGGCAACAAAACTAATAAAGGGAATGGAGGGGCTAAGTAATGAAGAAAGGCTGACCAAGTTATACGTATTTTCTCTAGAAAAAAGGCATCCAAGAGGGGATATAATTACCTTATATGAAAATATCCAGGGTCAATACGAAGCATTGTCAAGTAACTTTTTGTCAAGAGGTGTTCAACTGACAAGAGGAAATCCTTTGAGGTTAGAAGTAAAAACATTTCACCTTAAAGAAAGAAAAGTGTTCTTCACAGTAAGGGTGTTTAAACTGGAATTCTCTACCAAAGGAGGTGGTGACAGCGGATTTGATAGATAACTTTAAAAAGT
This sequence comes from Discoglossus pictus, assembly GCA_027410445.1. NCBI lineage: Eukaryota > Metazoa > Chordata > Amphibia > Anura > Alytidae > Discoglossus > Discoglossus pictus. The sequence continues at coordinate 251,926,206 of CM050165.1, forward strand.
GATTGGATATTTTAAATAAAAAGGGCATTCGGGGTTGTCCTGGATAATAAGAGAGGGAGTATTTATCCAGGCAGGAGTCAGATCGCCAGTATTTGGGGTCAGGAAGGAAGTATATATTTTTTTCTTTTTTGAGACAATTGGCAAAGTATTTTTCTGTTTGCCTTCCTCTGAATCTATTAACAATTAATCCTCCAGCAGATCAGAGGAGATCTAAAAAGTCTGAACTTGATGGACTAAAAGTCTTTTTTCAAACTCAATTAATATGTAACTATGTACCTATATAACCTTGTATCAATCAGAAAATGTCCCTCTTAAATAAACACAACTTGTACCAATATATAATGGATCACTTCAGTGTTCTGCAGGTGCATCATTTATTTTATTTTTCTAATTACAAATTAGCGTTATTACTTTTTTCCTAATGAATTGTGCTCTAAGTCAAGGTTTTCAAACATATTTTTTTGATGTGCAGTGCTCCTTTAAGATTTTCAACAAAAAAACATACACACCATTTTGCAATAATTTATGTTGTGAATGCAAGTACTATTTTAACACATTGCATTGCTGTCAGCTGACACTATTCTATTGGTGGTTACAAATGAAAGCAGTGATAAACACTTATGTTGTTTATGTCAAAATGTAAACCACATTTTAAGAAACAAGAAGAAAAAGTTTATTTGAGAAAAATACTGATATATTTACATTAATAAATGAATAAATACTTTCAAAATTACATATGGAACCGAGACAGATTTGTTACTGTAGGGGTTAGTTTTTTCTTTTCCCAATAATGGCATTAATATCTGATTTTGAGTAGGTAGCAATTAACAATAATTTGAAATACCAGGCTTGTCCATAAAGTTTGCCGTTTTGTACATGGCTCAGGCTTTCTTTAATAGTTTCAGCAGCAGTTTTGTACATGGCTCAGACTTTCTTTTATCGTTTCAGCAGCATTCCCAGCAACTGCACTGTTAGTGACACGGGCCTTCACTCCATGCAGGGGCGGATATACCGCAGGTGCAGCCGGTGCACCAGGGCCTTTGCTCCATGACGGTTCTAGTGCTGCCTGATTTCTAGTAAAAAAAATATATATTAAAATGTACCATTAATCCCCCTCAGCACGGGAAGGATACCTGGATACCTAACCTCTAAATAATGAGACCCGGGACAGGGATTGCAGTGCACAAGTAAGGAGGGAGAGAGGTGAATGAAGCACAGAGGGGGGAGTGAATGGTATGCAGGTGACCTCATGGTCCTTATTATTAAAAAGGTACAGGCAAAAAAAGTTAGTCTAAGCGGGAGGTCTACTGAGGAGGAGTATTTTTTATAGAGTGGCAGTTTTTTTAGGTGGAGGCCTATTTCCATGGTCAGAATATGAGGACTGCGGGCTTCAATCAAGAAAGAAGAGGATTTATTTTTTTAATCAACATGGAAGTGCTTATCCAGGGGTACAGATTGAGGAGCCTGTGCTTTGATGATCGTCACTGGAGGGCAACAAAAGGATAGGTAATGTATAACGACCAACATGCTTATACTTCAGTTGGGAAAAGACCAGGTTCATGGAGGGTAGCAGGATCAAGGGTAAATCCTATGGTGTACTCAGGCTCATAGGGATTACTGGGTTTAAAAAGAGAATCCTGGGGATCCCCTGGCTCATATGAGGTAGCAGTATTAACCCCTTAATTGTCAGGTTTGAGCTATCAAGTCTCAAATCCAACAACCTTTATGTTCTAGTTTCTTCACAGAGATGGATTTGAGGCATACATGCTTCTCTGAGGCATTGTCCTGCTTTTACAGGGGGTTGAAATTACCCATAAGCTTATTTTAAATGTTGAGCACTGGGAGAGACTGCTGAGATGGGATGTTGTTATCCGATGCGTATGATAGTGATTTTTAAAATAGCTTTGGGACAGATACTCAGGTTTTAGTATATTAGGGAAATTTTGAGCCATTGGACAGCATTTTTCAGAGGATAGATTTTACGTGTGTTATGTGATAGCCCTGTAGTGATTTACAAGTGAACTTTACTAGGTTCTTTTCTTCCGGTAGCCATGGTTTTCAACTTTTTAGTGGAGCAAAAATGTCTATTTCTTTCACACAGGCTGGCTTTAACTGTTTGAAGTTTTGCTTTCTTTCATTCTGCATCTAATGTTAGCATGCAAATGAATGTAGTCAAACCTGAATCTGTTTTGGTGAAAATTGCTAAAAATAGGAAATAAATTTTTTGTGAAATATCCGATTTCCACAAATCAATTCCCTAATTCTGGTCAAATTCAAGATTTACAGGATAATATGCCCTGCAAGTGTGGCTTTCAGGGCATATTACAGATTGAGAACTACCAGAAATGCAAGCAAAGTTTCAAAGAGGCAGAGACACAAGAGATAAAATTTCCAACACTGGAAAATAGAGAAAGCCAAAAAGTTCTAGAAAAAAACATTTACCTCTTTTGTCTGTGTGAATCACTATAAAATGTGACAAGTTCTTAAAGAAATGAGGATACCAAACCATCTCATCCACCTCATGGGGAATCTGTAAATCGACCAAGAAGCCACTGTCAGAACCAATCATGGAAAAAAAGAATGTTTCAAGATCGGGAAAGGTGAACTAACATATCTCGATTGTTCTTGTTTTTAATGTCCTCTGGCAGCGATTGGAGGAAAGTGAAAAATATACTAGATAAATATTGGTACAGTCTCACATCTATTACGTATCGCAAAAACAAGAACATTCGATATATGTTAGTTCGGAGCATCTATCGATCATCAGAAAAGACTACAACTTGGTTGAAACCCACATTGGGTTTATATAAATGTGCACACTGTAGGGCCTGTTGTGTTTGTGGATCCTACAACAGAAATAAAGTTTCCAGTCAAAAGCTTTATAAATTGCAATTCTACCCACGTAGTTTACGTTATGATATGTCCATGCCAAAAACTTTACGTGGGAAAAACCAAACGTCAGCTACGTAGAAGAGTTTTGGAGCACATTTATTCTGTATTGAAGGAACTGGATACTCCTGTTTCCAGACATATACAAATATTTCATGGTAACAGGCCTGAAACCATGAAAGGTGGAGTCTTGGACAAGCAGCTTTTACAGATAGAAATGAACTTGATTTTTTTATTGAATTCACAATACCCAAACGGTTTAAATGAGGGATTATCCATGAACTAACATCTATACTATATAGTACCAATGTGACTCAAGCACAGTGTTGTGGAGGGCTGTATTTTTAATAATATATGTCCATAAAAGAGGTTATTATCTTTGATGGAATATTGATTTTATACAGGAATTTATGTAGGAATCCTTAATATAAATTATAACTCTAAAACAGAGTAATTCATTAAGTATTATTTTAAAAGTATTAAGAAAACTGTTAATATATTAGGGATCTTGAAACTTGTGTTGTAAAAAGACATGTCTGTACCTTTCGGGAAGTATCTAATACCAGTGGCGGCTGGTGACTTTTCAAGTTGGAGGGGCGACAGGGCGAAACATAGCCACTCCCCCTTTTTCAAACCACACCCATTTTTATAACTCCTCCCACTGACGTCATAATGACCTTTATAAGCCCCGCCCAATGACCTTATACTTGTAAAGCCCATTGAAATACATGATCAGCAATGCAGAAATGTCAAGAAGTAAAGTAACAATGTGTTAAATTCATTGGTATACAATATAGATTGAAAAAACTCATGTGACAAGACTACAGCAATATCATAATTGCAACTATACGTATTAACAGAAAAATTAAAGGAGTGACACCAACAATTAGTCGGGTCTTCTTCTCAGGGTATTCACGTTCATTAAGTTGACCAACGAGTAGAAACAAATCTGCAGCCACATAGGGTTTGCACCTGGGGTTGAAAGAAAACAAGCAAATCAATCAGACCATTCAAGAACAAAACCATACTTAAAAAACATTAAATGACCAAGTGGAACCATATAGGCCCCAAACATACCTTAGAAGACCAAGTGGAACCATATAGGCCTCAAACATACCTTAGAAGACCAAGTGTGACCATAGGCCCCAAACATACCTTAGAAGACCAAGTGTGACCATATAGGCCTCAAACATACCTTAGAAGACCAAGTGTGACAATAGGCCCCAAACATACCTTAGAAGACCAAGTGTGACCATATAGGCCTTAAACATACCTTAGAAGACCAAGTGTGACAATAGGCCCCAAACATACCTTAGAAGACCAAGTGTGACCATATAGTCCTCAAACATACCTTAGAAGACCAAGTGTGACCATAGGCCCCAAACATACCTAGGAAAACCAAGTGGAACTATATAGGCCCCAAACATACCTTAGAAGACTAAGTGGAACTATATAGGACCCAAACATACCTTAGAAGACCAAGTGTGACCATATAGGCCTCAAACATACCTTAGAAGACCAAGTGTGACCATAGGCCCCAAACATACCTTAGAAGACCAAGTGGAACTATATAGGCCCCAAACATACCTTAGAAGACCAAGTGGAACCATATATGCCTCAAACATACCTTAGAAGACCAATCAGCACTGCATAGGCCCAAACCAGTGGATCTTGGGATTCAAGAAAACAACAACATTTAACTTCTGTTTAGACAACATAATAATCAATGTCAAACAAACACGTTGAATTAGCATATGGATAACCATATGAGCAGTAACGCTACGCCAAGGCTTCAACAATTGTTACTGACCATTCACACACCTTTCATAGCTCCTTCAATATGCACACCCACACACCATTCATACTTTACTTACCACTAGTTATTTTTGGTAGTGAGGTGGTGCCATTTCTGAGAACTTTACGTACCCTTGAAGGTGCCTCCAATTCCTTCAAACCAATGCATTTAACCGCTACAGGGCCATGGTGCTTTTTAAATACTTTTTTGATCCTCTTCAATGTGTAGAAGCATCTTTCTGGTTCTTTAGTAGTCTTCGTTGTTGTAAGCAGGATTCCTTATAGCTTCACTCACTCTGTTAAATTATGTAGATCAAATTGATGCTAAAGTTGCTGCAGAGCAACAGCACTTGTACAGACATGGAATTCTTGCTTCCCGTACACAAGTGACAGCTACCCTTGGAAGTGCCTCCAATTCCTTCAAACCACGCCAAGGCTTCAACAATTGTTACTGACCATGCACACACCTTTCATAGCTCCTTCCATATGCACACCCACACACCGTTCATACTTTACTTACCACTAGTTATGTTTGGTAGTGTGAGGTGGTGCTGCTTAACGCAGTTTATCTTTGCACACCTTGGGGGTATGCATTCTTCTTTGCTTCAATCACTTGTATTTTAATTTTGCACGGCGATCTTTCAAAGAAGAAAACTTCTCAATGTTTTTTTCATTGAAGTCTGGGATCTCGGAAATCAGTTGCTTTTCCATTGAGAGCATTGCCAATGCATTCAACTGCTCCAGGGACATGGTGCTTCTTAAAAAGGTTTTTATCCTCTTCAATGTGGAGAAGCATCTTTCTGATTCTGCAGTGGTCATCGGTGTTGTAATCAGGATTCTTAATAATTTTACTGTCTCTGTGAAATCATTCTGCAGATTAAATTGATGGAAAAGTTTTTGCAGAGCAACAGCACTTGTACAAGTATGAAAATCTGTCTTCCCATACAGAAGTGACAGCTCAGTGCGTAATTGTTCCTTCTTCAGTATTGGATATGCTTGCACGGTGTCTTCCAGAGCTTGGGTTGGAAAGCAAGTGTCATGGGTTTTATACAAGTCACTTTGAACAAGTTTGGCACTGACTAGGTGATTTGAAAATGAAAAACGTTCTTTTGCATGAACCACCACTATGTCACATACCTCTCTTGAAAGTTGTCTCAAGGTTGAGATCTCCGCACTCCGTCTGTTGACTGTTACATCGCTCGGCAAACTTGCTTCTATCTCTTCAACAGAATTACGGATTTTCTGGATGCTGGCGACAAAGTCTTCTGCGACTTTTTTGATATAAACAGTATCCGTGTCTCGCTTCTGAAGCTGACTATAGAGGATGTCAACATGTGGCATTATTAAATGAAATAATTTAAGGAAGTAAAGGAACTCCCTGTCTTCCAGCATTCCAATGAAACCTGCGGCTTCACGTATAGATGTTGGATCAAAGTTTAGACATGCTTCAATTGTCTGGAAACACTCAAGTAGCGCATCTCTGTTCTCGTAGATCACAATCATGGTCCTAACGTTGAAGTTCCATCGTGTCGGTGCACCTCTTGGAAGTCTTCTACCAACTACCTCATCCAAAACAGTCCTTTTTGGAGAGCGTGAAAAAAAAGATGGTATGCCGCCTATGTTGGAAAAAAAAACTCGAACTCTTCCAATCCTTGAAACTGCTTTCTCCATTATTAGGTTCAGTTGGTGAGCATAGCAATGGACGTAGTGTGCGTTCAGGTACACGTCTTTTATTTTTCTTTGAACTCCTCCTTGATCTCCACGCATCACACTGGCACCATCGTAGCTTTGAGCTATGAGTTTCTTCTTGTCTTCTGGCTCTGGGAGAACAGTATTCAGTGTTTCCAGCACAACAGCAGCAATCGAGTCTGCATCCGTTGATTTCATTTCCGTGAAGCCATCAAATCTTTCCACCACTTGATGCTTCTTGTCAATGTAGCGATAGACTACAACGCACTGTGTCCTAGCGGAAATATCGGTTGTTTCATGCGCTTGGATTGCCACAAACTGGGCTTCCTTAAGCTCTTGGTGAATCACTTCCTTAATAACTTCATGCATGCAGTCCAGTAGCTCATTCTGCACGGTTTTGGACGTGCCCTTAAACACAGTTGCAGTCTTCAAATGCTGTTCCATTGCAGTATCGATACTGCCAACCAAATCCACCAGGCCTCGAAACACTCCTGGATTTAGCGATGTTTCACTCTCGTCGTGTCCTCTTAATGCCAGTTCAAAAGCGCCACAAAAGCGAACACAATCAATTATCTTGGAAAGGATGTACCGAATGCTGACTTGGTATCCTTGGTCCAGTTGAACAGCAATAACACACCTTAAATAACAAAGTGGGACCATATAGGCCCCAACCGCACCTTAAAAACCTTAAATAACAAAGTGGGACCATATAGGCCCCCACCGCATCCTGTAAGTGAGCTAGCAAGATTATTTGAACCATATTTTGAGTTTGTGAACGAGAAAAAAATGGCGGCCGAAAAAATGTAAAAAGTCTCAAACAGGATGAAAACGAGGCCAAAACACATAACACTTACCAGAACAACGCCCGCCACATCCGACTTTCAAAATATCCGATTATGAAGGCCTTAAATTGCTTGCGAGGCACGTAAGAAATAGACAATCCCGGCCTTTTTAGCGTGAACAACAGAGTAACTTGCAAATAACAACATTACGAATCTAAAATGGTGGTTTTCCCTCCAAAAATAACAGCTTCGGCTCTCGCACGCAGGTTATGTATACTGCACATTTATCACACTTTCTCCTCAGGTGATGAATAGTATCACTGTTCATTTTCTGCTGCTGTTTACAATATTGATTGCTGAATATTACAGACAAATTATATACAAAGTATATTAATTAAATAATCTATTAGTTATTCAAAAAAGAAAATATATGGCAGCTGAGCTTTTTAGGTTTTGCATGTAGGAAAAATAAATATAATAGGTTTATTTATTAATTAATTTATTCTATAAATTTAAACAACTGAAATTACATTTTGCTAATTAGGACATTTTAGCAGGACGTCATTTAAGCACTGCTGTAATAGATGTTTAGCTCTTTAATTTTGCCATGTATGCACTATATTTTTGACATAATAACTCAAAATGCTTTTCATGTCATTTTACAGTGTGCAGCTCTGAGAACACTGCACCTGGATGAACAGAGAGTGTGAGCTCTGTTGCATTTCAACTGCAATTATTTTAAGATTACAGGTATGTCAAATTTTTTATTTCATGTTGCCCTTAGTTATGAATAGATGATTTGCCTTGATAAAATCAAACATAATACATGACTTAAAAAAATATATTAGTTAATTGATTGATAAAAAAAATATTTGGATGAGAATTAAACATAATACCTAAAATAAAAATAATTAGTAATTTATTAATTGTGGAAAATGTTCTAAGTTAACAAATATAGCAGGATATTCTGAAAAAAAATATTGAAACTGTTTTTTTTTTCTCATTTTACAATTTGCAGCTGTCTCTCAACACTCAACGTGCAAGAAGACACAGTTTGTGATCTGCAGCATTTAACCTGCAATTACTAGACTACATCACAGGTATATTTAATACAACTTTACAAGACATATATAGATTACACAAATGAGAAAAAAGGAATTCATGTGGAGGATTGGTGGTTACTTTGCACATTTTTCCCCCTTTTTATGATTGAATGTTTAGCTCTTAAGGTTTGCCATTTATGACAGTTAAACATAATAGATAAAATGAAAATGTTTATTTATAAGTTAATTGACGAAAATAATACAAATTAGCCCGTAATAGGTGTGAAAGATTATTCATATAATACTTTAAGATAACAGAAATTGACTGGAAAAAAAACACATGGACTGAAAGGCTCTTTACACATATTAAAAATATTAATTACATAGAAATACAACTTACATAACCAGGTAAGCAAAATAAAAATAGTACTCATGTCATGTTTGCCATATAATAAAACATGAATTTACAACATAAATAAATAAATACAAATATGTCTATTTACAATGACTGACAACGCAGGACAAAAAAAAGAATACAAAAAACAAAAGGCAAGGGAATGGAAGCAAAAATCAAGAGAAAACCAGTCGCTAGAGACTTCGAGAAGGATGAGAGAAGAAGACCGTCAGAGACTTGCCAACAAAAGAGCAATGACTATAAAAGCACAAAATGAGCATGAAGGAGCTACCAAGAAAAAAAAAAAGTAAACACATCATACATGTGAAACATTGGGAAATGAGAGTAATGTGAATGTAGAAAATAGTAGTAATATATCTGCTCGCGATAGTCTCTTATTTACATCTTTAGCAGTAAAAACACATTGTTGTGGGTTACTAAATGTGGTTTGTCAATTTTGTGGAGCGTATCATTTTGACAAAGAATGACCAAGAGATGGTGAGGTTATTAGTTGCTGTCAAAAAGAAAAGGTAAGACACACACAAGAGAGACACACATTTCCACGATATTTAGAAAGTATCATGACTGATGTAACATTTCCAAATGATACAAATTTCAAACAAAACATCAGGTCTTATAACAGTGCCATTTAATTTGCTTCAATGTTTGCAACATTAGCAGAAAATGTGCCATGTCATGGCCCTTACTGTTTTAAAGTACAAGGCCAAATTTATCACCGCACTTCACATTTACACCCAGAAGCAGTAGAGCAAAATTTGAACAGTTATATGTCCCTGATACAATGGAAGCAGTTAAACAACGTATGACACTTCCTGATGAGATTATAGAGGACATCCCATATACTCAAGCATACAAAAAATTAGCTGAAGTAGAAAGAGAACCACAGTCCCATGCTCAAATAAATCATTTGCCAATGCCAAGAGTTAATATGGTTCTCAAAAGAGATCGTCATTGTGATCAAAGACATTACAATTTACCAACATCGAATGTGGTGGCCAGGGTGTTTTAAAATGACGAGGGTGAACCACCATTTGAGTGGGATATTAAAATATATCCCTGAAATCCAGAACAACCTTTCATAAATCTACATATATTAAGTACTAATTTGGATCCAATGACATATCAAATTTTTTACCCAAATGGTGAGCCAGGATGACAACCAAAATTACAAATGCAAAGTTATCCGAATAGTAAAGTTTGTGTCAGAAACAATATCTCTATGATGGAAGTGGCACAAACTGCTATTCGTGATGAGTTTAATTCCCTTTCATTTGGCGGAAAACTCAAACAAAAATGGATCATGGATTCATATTTACAAGTTGAAGCCAATAATCTAAATTTTATCAAATGCCAACAAAATAAGCTTTCTGTAGAACAATATTCTGGACTGATGGATTATGTAGCTGAATTGGCTACAAACAGAGAACTTCCAGCTGGCAGAACAATAATTTTGCCCTCTTCTTTTCAAGGATCTCCTCGCAATATGCAAGAAAGATACAATGATGCAATGGCTATTGTCACCAAATTTGCAAACAAGATTTATTCATTACATTTACATGTAATCCACAATGGCCAGAGATAGTAAAAAAACTTTAAACTTGGACAAAGTGCTTCTGATAGAACAGATTTAATGGCTAGAGTATTCAAAATCAAACTAACAGCATTAATCTATGACATCACCATGGCACACTTATTTGAAAATTGTCTGGCTTTTGTTTACACCACTGAATTTAAAAAAAGAGAACTTCCACATGCACATCTACTTTTTATACTCCAGGAAACAGGTAAACTAAATACAGCGGAGAGAGTGGATTCACTGATTAGTGCTGAACCTTCACATCCAGAGAAATATTCAAAACTCTATGAAATTGTAACACATCGCATGATTCATGGTCTATGTGGAGATATTAATCCCCAATCACCAAAAAGAAATGCACGAAAGAATTCCCAAAAGAATTTAGAGTGCAAACTTATGTTAATTGTGATGTATATCCTTTGTATAAAAGAACAGAAGGACAAACTGCAATAAGTGGTAGATAACTGATATGTGGTTCCATATAATCCACACTTGCTGATTAAGTACAATGCTTTAATACTCAAAAAATAATCTTAGTTTATTTTTTAGGCCTAGGTGTTATTACTTAAATGCGTTCCAAAATATTGTCCTGTGGATCCTATTTAGAAATCCTTGAACAACGAACCAAGGTTGGACAGAAACACCTTTTATGCAGCCTTTATTTTAATTATTATTGCCACATACTAATTTTAAAAATTCTTATGTAAATTAAAATCCAGGGTACCTGATAAGGATTTGACTAAGGAAACATAACCAAAAATACACAAATACAGTTGAATTGAAAAACCAAATCTTTTATTGACTTGAGCATAATAAAGTAATTAAATAAAAAAGCTGTGATCAAAGAAAAGAATATAATAGCAACAAAAATAAAACTTCAATAAACCTTTAATAATTTGCTGGACATCAAAAAGTACAAAGGATTAAACACCTTGGCCCTCATTCAATTGCAATTTGGCCAATTGAATAGGGCTCTAAAAAAGCACATAACATATTTTTTTTAAAGATGTTTTTAGTTAGTAAGCCTCTATCCAAAAGCAAGGTTTTCACAAACTAAAAACTTATTTAAAAAAAATATGCTATGTGCTTATTTAGAGCACAATTCAATTGGCCAAATCGCAATTGAATGAGGGCCCTTGGGTTTAACATGAATTTTTTAATCGTTGCATTTTTAACAACATTTTAAATGTACAAATAAAGATAGAATTTTTAAAATTAGTATGTGGCAATAATAATTAAAATAAAGGCTGCATAAAAGGTGTTTCTGTACAACCTTGGTTGGTTGTTCAAGGATTCCTAAATTGGATCCACAGGACAATATTTTGGTACGCATTTAAGTACAATGCTCACATATATGTAGAAGCTTGCACTTTAATCAAATCCATAAAATATGTGTACAAATACATTTACAAAGGATATGATGCAGCAACTGTTCTTGTGCAAGGTGCACAAAACCAAGAAGAAAAATCCTATTTTACATGACGATCTTTCATCTTACCTAGATGCACGCTATGTAAGTGCTCCTGAAGCAATGTGGCGTCTTCTCAAATTTGAAATGCATGATCATGCTTTGTATCAATTAGCGGTACATTTGCCACAAAGACAATTCGTTTACTTTCATGCTGGAGATGAAAGAAATGCTCGGGCTCAAAATGAAAACAGAGAAACAATACTTACTCAATTAGCTGCCAGACAACAAATCTTCCTGGCAGATGATACTGAATGGGAGAGATGTCTGCAAGAAGCAGCACTATGTCAAATGCCAAAGCAGATGAGAGAATAGTTTGCATTGATTTGCATCTTTTGTAATGTACCTGATGCATTAGTTTTGTAGGAAACATTTAAATTAAATATGTGTGAAGACTTTTTGAAACGTTACAATGAGTCGATAGCTGAATTAAAAGCATTAATGGAATTTCAGGAAGTCTTTCTTTGTCATGGCTGATATTGTGCAAATTTCAATCTGCCAGATCCAGAAATGATTGATGAAATAAACTTTGAAGACTATGATGCTGATATTGAACAACAAAAACTGAGAAAAAATAGCAACTTTAAGTACATTGCCGTGGGAAGAATTTAACACCATCAAAAAAGCAATAGATGATAAGTTGCTCGTAGAGCGGTATTTCTATCTAGATGGTCCTGGGGGGTCAGGGAAAACTTATCTATATAATTTACTGATGAGTTTCATTCAAGCTAAAGGTGAAATAGCTCTGGCCTTTGCAACTGGAATTGTGGCACTATTGTTAGAAGGTTGGAGAATTGTGCATAATAGCTTTAGACTGGCAGTTCCCATTTTGGAAACATCAGTGTCAGATATTAGAATGAAAACATCTCAAGCTTAAAAACTAAATTAATTATAATAGATAGAGATGTCGCAAACAGTTCGCCCGCGGACTATTCGCAGCGATTTTGGAATGTTTGCGTTCGCAGCGTACAACGAACACTTGCGCTTTTCGGTTCGCCCCCTATACTTTATCATTGAGGAAACTTTGACCCTGCACCTCGCAGTCAACAGACACATTCCAGCCAATCAACAGCATACACTCCCTTCCAGAGCCTTCCATCTGAAGGACAGCATACATTTTAGAATCATTCTGAAGCTGCATTCGTTGTGAGAGGACAGATAGTGTAGCTGCTGGACATTTAATAGGGAGGTAGCCAGGCTGTGTATTTAGCTTCCATTACAGACCTGAAGGACTCATCTGATATCTGCTGCAAGGACAGCAACCCAAAAAGCCTTTTTTAGGGCTAGAACATCATTTATTTTATTTTATAATTTTTTTCTGTGTAATCTAATTGCATATGCCTGCCTGCCAGCGTGTGTGTGTGATAGGCTAACACCTAACAGCTTATATTGTGCTTATTTTCACTACTCATACCTGGTGGTGTACCATACATTGAAAACAACCATATTTTTCCTGTAATCTAATTTCAGTCGCCTGCCTGTGTCAGGCTCACAGCTAATATTCTGCTCTGTTTCACCAGTCATAGTTGGTGTACCATACATTGAAAAAAAAAAACCCTTTTTTCCTTTAATCTAATTTCAGTTGCCTGCCTGTGTCAGGCTCACAGCTTATATTGTGCTCAGTGAAATAAAACAACACTTTTTTGACTGTAATAGATTGAATAGTAATTTCCTGCCTACAGGCGTGTGTGTTAAGCCTATTGCATCTACTCTGCCAACTTTTGCCAGTGCACAGTGATACGTCATATCTGGTGCAACCGTAGTGTACAGTGACATAAAACAACACTTTTTTGACGGTAATCGATTGAATATCAGTTGCCTGCCTACAGGCGCGTGTGTGAGGCCTACAGCGCCTACTCTGCCAACTTTTGCCAGTGCACAGTGACACTCATATCTGGTGGCACCTTAGATTGCACGCGCAGTGCCCCAAATTTGAAGTTGGAGGTCCGACCAAGCATCTTTTTCCATCTCCCTGTTCCAAAAATCAATGCCATATACACGTCCCCTAATAGTGGACGTAACAGGGATTAAACCGATAGGAATAGTACTACTTAACAGTACACACCTTATAATAACGCAGAGAGAGGCAACGCAGAGAGAGGAGTCTGAAGAAGAGGAGTCAGAGGAGGAAGGTGGCTTTGAGGAGGTGGAAGACCAAACACAGCAGGCGTCCCAGGGGGCTTGTTGTCACCTTTCGGGGACCCTTGGTGGCTAGGTGGAGGAAGAGACCTTCAATGACATCAGTGAGGACAAGGAACGGGACATGGCTAGCTTGGTATCCAACCTTGTGCAAATGGGGAGTTTGCGTTGTGCAAAGGGACTGTTTGCGGTTGTTTATTGGTGCATTAAACAGGGAGATTGGTCTGTTACTGTGAAGCGGGTGTAACCCTTACACTACCTGTTCAATACAACATCATACCTGATGTTTTAAAGCATGTTATTCCAAACAATTTAGGAATGTTAGGTGGTTTATGCCCTTTATGGCTTAAAACTAGACTCTGCATCAACTATGTAATTTTCCGTGGGAGTTTTGCCATGGATCCCCCTCCGGCATGCCACAGTCCAGGTGTTAGTCCCCTTGAAACAACTTTCCCATCACTATTGTGGCCAGAAAGAGTCCCTGTGGGTTTTGAAATTCGCCTGCCCATTGAAGTCTATGGCGGTTCGGCGGGTTCGCCCGTTCGCGAACATTTGATGGAAGTTCGCGTACGCTGTTTGCGAATCGAAAATTTGATGTTCGCGACATCACTAATAATAGATGAAGTAACAATAATGTCGTGCCATGCCCTGCAATGTATTGATCGTTTCTTGCGTGAAGTCATGGCTACAGAATTGCCTTTTGGGGGAAAGGTGATGTTGTTAGGTGGAGATTTAAGGCAAACATTACCTGTGGTTGTCCATGGAAATCAGACACAGGTTCTTGAAACATGTATAAAGGCATGTCCACTATGGAAAATATTTACACATCTTAAATTAGATGAGATCCAAGGGCCAAAATGATTTCAATGATTGATTAATTAAGATTGGCAAAGGAAAAACACAGGTCATAATTAATTTACCTGAAGATTCTGTGGAAATACCACAGGAAATGATTTGTAGACAGTCACTAATATCAGCTATATTCCAAAATGGAATAATTCACAATAAAGAATCAGACCTAACACAAAAAGTATTTATTAACATCCAAAAATAAATATGCATTGCATCTGAATAATGAAATATTGAAATTTATAAATGCAAGACAGAAAAATGATTACAGTGCAGACTCTGTTCTGGCTGATGACAAACATAGTGAGACCAACTGTACAACTGAATGTAGTAATTCATTAACACCATCTGGAATACCACCACATATTTTACAGCTAAAAATAGGGGCAATCGTTATGTTACTGAGAAATATGAACCCAAAGAAAGGACTTTGTAAAGGGACCAGATTAATTGTGCAGGATTTAAGGGATAATTCCATACATGCAGAAATTATTAATGGTACCCATAAAGATGTACACATTTTTATACCAAGAAATGACTTGGCTCAAAGTGAGAGTGGTTTGCCTTTTGTCCTTCAAAGGAGACAATTTCCCATCATCATGGTATTTGCTATGACCATTAATAAATCACCAGGACAAACTTTTAAGTCCATTGGGGTCTTTTTAGAGGAAACAGTATTTGCCCATGGACAACTCTATGTGGCATTTTCCCGCTGAAAAAATTAAAGTCAGGGTGAGTTCTTAAATGATGGGTAAGTTTTCCCTAAAAATATAGTTTATTATGAGGTGCTGTAAGTTCTGCAACTAAAGGAAAACAAAAAAACACAAGCAAACAAGAAATTTTAAATTAACATTGACAAACTTGAAAGTCTGTTGGACTCTTTTTAGAGTAACCACTATTTGACCAGAGACAACTCAATTTTCCATTTGCACTACAAATTAACATTTAGAAGTGAGCATCAGTTATTAAACAATGGAAAAGTGAAACACTATTTGCACCAACAACTATATGTGCCATTTTCATACAATTCAAGTTTAAACGTTAGTAAGGGTTGTTAATGTTTGTACTGTAAATATTGTATCTTTGAAGATGTTGTAAGTTTAATAAAAATATTAAAACCATTGCTCAGTGCTTCCCAAACAGGTTGTCAAAACACAACAAATAGGTGCAGAAATTAAAACAACACTGTGTAAACAAAGGTGAGGCGCAGACAGGCTAAATGACCTGTGCATTACTCGGTTCACACAGTCTAACATTCATATTACAACCTGTATGGGTACCATCACATATTATAATTGTCTAACTACGATTCGTCGTCACGCTGCGTTGCGTAGTGCGTACGACTTAGCGATGAGCGCCGCAGGCACTAGCACTTTGGCAATGAGCGCCGCAAATGCTCATTGCAGGCGAGCCTCGCACAGTGAGGCGAGCCGTTAAATCGTAGCACTTTGGCAATGAGCGCCGCAAATGCTCATTGCAGGCGAGCCTCGCGTAGCGAGGCGAGCCATTAAACCGCAGCACTTAGAAAAAAAATACGAGGTGAAAAAAATTACGAGATAAGCGGCGGAACAAAAACACTAAAAAAAACACTAAATACACACAAAAAAATAAAACAAAGGTCACTTACAACATGGGGAACCAGGCAGGACGTCTGGAAGTGAGTTGGAACTGCAATTTAGATCGATTTAGCCGAGTTACAAAGATCGAAAATCGACTAAGCGAGAAAAAAATGGCCGCCGAAAAAAACGTAGTACTTTGGCAATGAGCGCCGCAGGGCTGAGCGATAAGCGCTGCAGTCGATCATTGCCCGACGAGCTTCGCGCAGCGAGGCGAGCCGTTAAACCGTAGTACTTTGGCAATGAGCGCCGCAGAAAAAATGCCACACGAACAAAACTAAAACCAGGCGACAGCACTATAACCACGGAAAACACGTACCGATAATCCGCTAAGACGCATATCACACATTATCCGCCATTTTAGGATAATGCGGAAGTACACAGCTACATTAACGGTTTCGGATCGCGCACGCACACTATTACACTGCACACGTTCATCATGCTTACACAGCACCTCCACACCACTAATGCAGCTGCAACATCAACACAGATTGCCAGCTTTTCAACACAATGATTCAAAATCCGTAAATTCATTTATTAATTTGATTTCTATATTTCAGTAGTACACACAAAACAACATTAGGTACCTTACAATTCCATATGTATATTAATAACTAAACAACTTTTAAAACATACACATCTGATTGCCGTCATTTTTTGACGGGCAATACGCTAGTTGAATATAATTAGGACTTGCATTGTATTTAGATATCGGTTTCAATGTATGGATATAGGGGTTTTATGGGATGTCAGTATTATTATTATAGTTTATTTATAACGGGCCGACATATTCCATAGCGCTGTACATAAATTAGATTAACATTTAGCAAAGGAAGGAGGGCCCTGTCTTTGAGCTAGGAATTCAATGTCCATGGTGAATTCCCAAAGTACTTAGGATAGAAACTCGTTAGGGTGGAAGGTGATACGCTTCTTTAAAGAGATGCGTTTTAAGTGAGGCTTTAAATGTTTTGAGGCAAGAGGATGATCTGGTGGAGCGAGGCAAGGAGTTTGAGAGACTAGGGGCAGCACGAGAAAAGTCCTGGAGGCGGGAGTGAAAGGAGGTGACAAGAGTTGTAGAAAGAAGAAAGTCATTAACAGAACGAATATGGCGGGTGGGGGAGTATTTGCAGATGAGAGGGGGAGCATTATTGTTGAGTGCTTTGTAAGTTAGGGTCATGATTTTAAATTTTATTCTTGAGGCTAAGGGAAGCCGGTGGAGTCATAGACAGAGAGGTGATGCCGACACCGAACGTTGTGTACGGAAGATGAGTCTAGCAGAGGCATTCATAATGGATTGAAGTGGAGACAGTCGGGTGGTGGGTAGGCCAACAAGAAGCGAGTTGCAGTAGTCTAGTCGAGAGATGATGAGAGAGTATATAAGGATTTTAGTTGTGTCTTCTGTAAGATAGTGATGAATTCTGGAGATGTTTTTTTAGATGGAGAAGACAAGATTTAGTTAGAGATTGTATGTGAGGGATGAAAGACAGAGTGGGGTCCAGTAGAACTCCAAGCCAACGGGCTTGGGAGGAGGGGATGATGATGTCTTTGTTGACAGTGAGACAGATGTGAGGAATTGACGCTGTGGGAGAGGGAGGAAACATTAGGAGTTTAGTTTTAGAACTTGTGGTTGAGTTTGAGATGGTGGGTGGACATCCAAGAGGATATACTAGAGAGGCAGTTGGAGACATGTGTTAGAAGAGAGGGGGATAGATCTGGTGCAGAGAGGTAGATTTGGGTGTCATCTGCATAGAGATGATAATGAAGCCCAAAGGCAGCAGAGAGATCTAGAAGAAGAAGAATTGAAAAGTGACCTTTTGACTTGGCGGTAATCAGGTCATTGGTGACTTTAGTGAGAGCTGACTCAGTGGAGTGTATGGGCCGAAAGCCAGATTGGAAGGTGTCAATAAGGGAGTTAGAGGAAATAAAGCTGGTAAGGCGGTTATAGACGAGCCGCTCCAGCAGTTTGGGAGCCAGGGGAAGCAGAGAGATAGGGCGGTATTTAGATGCAACATCATAGTCATATGAGGGTTATTTGAGGGTGGGTATAACTATGGCATGTTTTAGAGAAGATGGAAACATGCCCGTAGCAAGGGAGAGGTTGAAAATATGTGTGAGAGCTGGGATTAGTGTGGTAGAGAGGGGAGATATGAGCTGAGATGAAATAGGATCCTGAGGACAGGTAGTGAGGCGAATGGATGATAGCAGTTTGGAGAATTCATCCTCTGTAGCCGGATCAAAGCAGTTCAAAGTGGCAGTGGGATTGGGGAAGGGAGAAGACTGGGTGTTGTTGGTTAGTTGAGAGGGTCGAGTGTGTAAACCACTATGAGATAAGAGTTTTGAATTTTATGAATAAAATGGTTGTACGGGGATTATTGCATTTCTTTGGAACTTCTAATGTATACGTTATTAAAGAGAAGAGAAAGTTATTCAAATACGTGTTGTCCTTTTTCATGCAAATGGAATAACACATGTAAAAATACAGGTAATAACAATAAACAAAATAAAAAAAAGGGGAATTTAAAAAAAAAGTTAACTAAAAATATCATCATGACACGGGGCGAAGACACTTGCATAGGGTGCAAAACAGCATTCTCTAAATTCTCATTTTATTGCTGTAATTTTTTGACGGGCGATTCCCTAGTTTTATATATTTTAGTTAATCTAATTATACTTAATATTGTAAACACAGCTGATTAAAACATAATGATAAAGATTTAACATCTAAACTCTGGTGTGGTCACGAATATTAAGATACACATTGAGGTGCTGAGTATTTTGAGACAGTGACTGTTCAATATGTAATGCGTTATGGACATATAAACAATGTTGAAATATGCGTTATGGTTGGCTATATAGTTGTATCTATAAATTAGCGCTTTTTAATGTAAAGATGTAATTTCAAAATATGCGTTTACATGTGACGCAATGACCTTGGTATGACGTGATGACGTAGGCACGCATCAGTGTAATGACGTAGCGACGTTACACATAAGCGTAGTGACGCAATGATGTAAGCACGCATTAGTGTAATGACACAATGATGTAATGCAGGAGCGCAGAGGCACAATTACGCAATAACATAGTGAGGAATTATGATTAGAAACCAAAAGTATAGGGCTTTATAAGCCCGTGAAATTTGTATTGTGTTAGGATGAGTGTGTTCAGCATTTCCTTTATTATGATTTATAGCATTTAGTTTTAACATCACTATATCAGCGGGGGGTTTTGTGTTTAAAATGATATCCCTATCTAATAAAAGTATTATAATAAGACAGGATTCCCTAGAGAAGATTTTGATGCTAGAGAATATTGAAGAAACACGAAGAAGGGGGTGGCAGAGGTGGAGATGGATAGTTGAGGTCATTGAAGCAATGAACATGAGCTTGAGGGAGCTCAGAGGGGCAGTGAATGACAGATGTACCTGGCGTGCTGTGGTCCATAAACAACGTGATCACAAAATTGTAGAAAATCTCCTACAGTGATGGGAAAAGGTTGAGCAGTTTTGTTACTTTTTTGAAACTACATGATCAGTAATTAAATATTAGTTGAATGACTGATTTATTGAGCTACTACACTGATCCAGCAATTTTAGTACACAGTTTAATACACTTTGCAATAAATAAAAAAAAAATCATAAGCAACTGTAATACTTATCGAAGCTTTTATTCTGCAGAATAGTGTTTGTGTATGAGCTATATAAATATACATGATAAGAGCCATAGGTCTGTTCATCTAGTCTTCCCATTTTATCTGCTTGAAAAGCTTGGCTTAATTTGATCTCACATAGAACTATGCTTAACTGTTTGTAACATAATATGTTTGTTTGTTACTCCAAACCTACTTCTCTTCCATTTGAAATCACAATCTCTCGTTTTTGCATTTCTCGTTTTCTCCCTTCTATCCTTTAAGTTATACATGTTAATACTATTAAGTATTTTCTTAAACAGTTTCACTTATTTTATATCAAATTACTACTATTTACATGAATTGGAATAGATTAGATTAGGGGTTGTGAATGGCTTTTCTGAGGCTGTTATAGCATTTTGGTTGTGTATTCACTACTGAGAAAATATCACCATAACATACAGCTAAGTAAGCCAAATATGTACAAAGTATAAAACATCCAAAAACCTACAGTACAGCAAATGAAAACAAATGTAAATGGAAACAAATGTAAATATGACTATTTATACTTGCCAAAAAAAAAAGGTTAAAAAATAGTGGCTATTTTATGCTGTGCAAAGATGAATACTCATACTACTGGTGCCATTTTGCATGCAACTGCAGACCATGCATTGCAATATACAATATAATCAAAAGCAAATGTATAGTTTGTTTCCTGCACATTGTAAAGCACATGCCAGGTTGCACATAAGGGGTAGTTCCTAATTACATGACCATGGAGAGCCTGGAATCTAGCAAATTCCATAGAATGGATGCAGAGCTGGTAGTTCGGGAAAGTCTGATGAATTGAAATCTGAAATTAGGAGGGTCTGGACATTAGGGTCAGTATTCTATAATATTTAGCACATCAAAGTGAAGCAGTGTATGATGGTGGTTAGTGAGTCTGGTGACAGGCGGTCCCCGGGTTAAGGATGAGATACCTTCCTGAGAATGTCTTTAAACTGGATTTGTATCTAACTCATATCCCTGCATAATAATAATAATAATAATAATAATAATAATAATAATAATACAATCGTTCACATGTGTTAATAATTCTTATGTATTGGTCATCTGTAAGTGGGTTGTCTGTAACCCAGGGACCACCTGTACTGTTAGAGGCGCTCAACTGATGAGATCATATCATGACATAATCAAACTGCAGCAGCACACTAGAAAATGTAATTATTTTTGTTTCATCAGATGAAATAATACAGTATTTGATTTAAAATTAGTAGGTTGTCTACTCTTATTTTAAAATTTTCTGACTCACCAACTTGGTTCCCAGATAAGATAATGATCTACAAGGAATAAATAATAGACCCTTTCAAACAGAATTGAAAAAAGTCAAGAATTGTTGCAGTGTCCATAAAATATACAATTTAGGGAGAATATAATGCAAGATTTACTTATTTTTGTTTTGAAGGCCAATGAAGGTATTTAGTATTATATGACTATCAGCCTCATTAAATTGTCATTTTAAAATGTAGCCCGTATTGTAGAAAGTAGGACTCATGGCTAATAAATTAGCATGGTAAACCGCCCCGCTGACAACTTGTGGGTTAAAATGCAGGCCGGCAAAAAAATGCCTACAGGATGTGGAACGTGGAACTTCGCAAAACACAACCCTTTGATATGTCAAGCCCGTAACCCTTACGTTCTAATTAATCTATTAAATTGCTACGAATCACCACGGATGCACTGGCTTCCAAGCCCGCAACTGGCAAATGTGTGCGAGTTCCAAAAGGATTTGCAAAGGATCTAAATGCCCTTACATATGCTGCCGGAGCAGCAAAAGAGACCCCCCCCCCTCCCTAAACCTCTCCCCTGCTCAAAAAATAAATCCCCATGCTGCAGGAGTCCCAATCAGGAGCCCCACAGGCTCCCAACATTACCCCTTGCTGCAGGGGTTCCAATTGGGACCACCATTGTAGTTAAACAGTTAACCCCTGCCGTGCGGGTACTCTACCCTCCCGGCTCCTAAAATTACCCCCCCTATGCTGGTAACCCCCAACGTGTTTCTCCGCAATGTCCCTACATAAACCCTTGCAGCGGTGGTCCCGATCGAGACCCCCCCCCCCCCCCCCGCTGCATTAAAAATTCAAAATTCCCGCCTTGTGGGTCCTTAAAGGATCTGTGCTAAATGAAAAATGAACCCCTGCATACCTAGTTCTGTCAAAATTCATTCACGTTCTGCTTCATGAAGTCTGATCTGTATGGAATATTATATGAGAGACTAATACTACAGACTTGTCAATAAAGTTTGCAATTTTGTAATGATATTTTAAAATTCCACTCCATATATAAATACATATATGTAAGAGTTATATGGAGCCAGTTGTGTATCAAATCATGTTGCCATATAGAGACACTAATAAAATATTTGAGATCATACAATGTGTTTTCAGATGTTCTGAAGCATTTTTAAAAAGGAACATGAAATCTGAAACACAAAACTCAGCTCTTACATAGCGGTCATGTAGTTCAGATTGGACACTTTCTATTACTGTCCTTTCTTGCCTGTGCCTTCTTGTGTAAGGCTGTGCTGCTTAACCAAGGTTTAAATCTGCCCATGTGCTGAGCCACAATCACGTTGAGGGTTGCATTGGATCAGTCAATGGGTGGTATGTTTCTACCCATGCTTTCAATTATTTTAAATTAATAACTATAAGAGAACTGTGTCCCGGCTAAAATAAGGAGAAAAGGTCATACCTCTACCACCAATTGTGTTTCAATGGATATATTCAATTACATTTAGAAGAAGGTTTCCAATCTAGGTGCTTCAAATATATTGTAGTCACATATATAGTTGTGAGCATGAGGGTTGTTGCAAACGCTGCTGGCTCACGTAGCGAGCCTGCGGCCCTCACGAAGCAAGAGCCTCAGTTGCTGGCCTCGCAAAATTTACAGACTTACCACACTGCTTTTACCCACCATTTTACATACAACTATTAGCCGCAAAATAGCGGCTGGAATGCAAATTTAACGCTGGAACGCAAATAGCGCATGCATATTGAGTTTCAAGCAGCTAAAAGTTTATAAATACTTCCTACTTTCCAGAAAATTCTACATTTCTCCTCAGGTGATGAACAGTGTGACTGGATAGTTCACTGCTGCCGTTACTTCAGAAGAGAATTACTTACCAATTTACAACTTCACAATCTGAAAATTTCAACTGAGAGGTAAGCTATAATATATTTAATTTATTAAGAAAGAAACCCCAAAAAACTTTTTAAAAAAAGAAACATTTTAAACATTCCCAACCAAGACATAATTCATGTATAGTGGCATGTGAAATGCACATATATGTGTATAGGCCCTACAACAAGCTAATCTTAACTCAAACTAATCAAAGAAGTATATTCAACTGACATTAATTCACAGGAACTAATGCCACAAAAATAAAATGACACCAAAACATATTTAACCTGCCGCTCAATCTTTACCATTTTTTTCACTATTCAACCAGACTCTGCATCAACAGTGTCACTCAAGTATTTGCAGCGTAGACTGTGAAAGTGGATTACTTTTAAAGAACAGAAAGAAGGAAGAAGAGGTAAGATACAAAAATACATTACATGCAGAAAAAGACCATGCTTTGCAAAAACCAAAACAATGAATATACAATTAACCATTTCCCTTTCTCTTTCAAACAGACACTACAAGAAGACTGGCGGATTAACATTGGCAGTAGGGGACCCTCTGTCATTCAGACAAGAAAAAGACTTCAATCAAGGTATAGTATAACAAGTACAAAAAGAAACACAAATCCCATGTTTACTGCCCGCCAATATCAGAAGTCAAACAAAAAAAATACAAGCCTCAATACAAGTTACAGCAACACAAAAACACCACAGTTCAAGAAACTTTGCACATATACAACTCACAAATAAACACACTTGCATAGAAAAAACAATTGTTAACACAACGCAGTACTAAAAATCTAGTGGCGGACACAAAACAGGATAGCATAACAAACATTAGCAACATAGAGAAAACAAAAGTATTCTTCCTGTTTACTCTAGAACAACCTCTAACCATGACCCAGAAGCCAAATGGAGCATCCCAAAAGTGGTGGACACAAAACAGGATAGTACAAAAAAGCGCAACAACATATAGAAAAGTAACTTAACATTCCTTTTTACTGTCCAACAACATCTAACCCTCACAAAGAAGCCAAATTAAGCATACCAAAAGTGGCAAATGGAGCATCCCAAAAGTGGTGAACACAAAACAGGATAGTATAAAAAATCGCCACAACATATAGAAAAGTAACTTAA
Source organism: Discoglossus pictus (assembly GCA_027410445.1). Classification (NCBI taxonomy): domain Eukaryota; kingdom Metazoa; phylum Chordata; class Amphibia; order Anura; family Alytidae; genus Discoglossus; species Discoglossus pictus. The sequence goes on from CM050165.1 coordinate 251,950,409, forward strand.
CATTCCTGTTTACTGTCGAACAACCTCTAACCCTCACAAAGAAGCCAAATAAGGCATACCAAAAGTGGCGGATGCTAAACAGGATACTACTGCAACATAGAGAAAATAAAATTCACAGTCATCTTTACTCTACAACAACCTTTAACCCTCAACAACAAGCAAAATACAGCATCCCAAAAGTGGTGGACTCAAAACAGGATAGTCCAACAAACATTGCTAACATATACAAAATGGAAATAACATTAATGATTACTCGACAAAAAACTATAACTGTAACCCAGAACTAAAATCAAACAATTTTGAAGTGGCACACAAAAAACAGCATAGCATAACAAATCAGGATAACAGATACACTATAAAAAAAAAAGAATCCTGTTTCATGCCCAACCAACTACTACAGTAAAAGAATAATACAGTTACAACAGTGGTCTACACAAAACACCATACTAATCAATTACAGCCAGTGCTGTACGCTTTCTCACACACTCTCAAATCAATAACATTTTACACACAAGAAACAAAACTAATATCAGAACACATTGCTTTGCACAAAACTAAACTATGCTATTCATGAAAAATACCTTATAAGTAAATAACATTTATCTTTTTCTTTTACAACAGACACTGCGTCAAGACTCTTGCAAGAAGATTTCTAACAGCGGATCCAGGGATATTCATCTTGAAATCACACTTCCAACAAGGTACAGTATAACAAGTAAAAAAAGAGAAAACAAAATGAACACAACAACACACCAACAACAATAAGCCCCACAAATCAACAGCTTTCACAAAATATTACTGACACATTTCTCATTTACCTACTAATTAGCTTTTACCTACAACAACTTTTAACAGTAAACCCTAATTTCAATCTATCAAACAAAATGTGCCCAAGATAAAACAGCACAGTACAAGAAATAGTGAAAGCACATAAAAAATTGAATTATAAATTCTCAGGTCAGAGCCCTAACATACACTATTAAGCACAAAACCTAAACAGACACATACAATAGAATACTACAACAAATACTACTAACACCTAACAAAGAACAATACAAACCTTCTTTTCACACCCACACCATATAAGCCTCTAAGTAAAATAGAAGTGTACTATTACAACAATCAACAATGCAGTACAAATTTCAAAGAGCAATATATTACTACCATTTTTTAGACTCTACTATGCCTCTAAGCCAACCCTACAAACCAGCGAACAACCAAAAAAAAGAAAATAACATACTCATTTAACACTATAAAGCTACTACATCTACAATGACCTATAATGCAATTACCTTGGGTCTGCTATGCCTCTAAGCCAAATATTAACAGCCAAGAAATAACACAGACTAATTTAACAATAGAAAGCAAGTTCATCTACAATGACCTACAATCACATACGAACAAAGTTAATTTAGAATCACAACAGTGTTGCAACAAAAACATTTTATAAACTAAACTAATGATACATTCTTTACATTTACAGATTAAGATGGCTGATAACGAGACCAAACAGTAAAAGATAAGCTTTTAAGCTCGAGAACGACAACAAAGATGGGCAAACCAGCAGACGCCGGAGCAGAAGGAAATTCGACGAGAAGAAGAATGGAAAATACTTGCAAGCAAAAGACTATCAGCTGAAAAAATAAATGCTACAACCAAAAAAGCTACTAAAAAAACAAAAGCATTTAGAACCTGCTCCTGAAACATCATATAACATTTCAAATGATGAATTACAAACTGAAACTAATATATGCTCTTCAAATTGTCCTTTACTCAAGTCTTTAGCAGTAGTGGTTCATAATTGTGGTGACATGAATATTCTCTTTCAGTTTTGTGAGTCTTATCATTTTAAACAGGAAAGACCCAGAGATGGACATTTCAATAGTTGCTGTAAAAAAGGCAAGGTAAAACTTTCAGAAAGACAGCAATTCCCAACATATTTACAAAACATTATGACTGAACCTAATTTTCCAAACTACAAAAATTTCAAAACAAACATAAGATCATACAATAGTGCCATATCCTTTGCATCTATGGGGGCAACATTAGCTGCTAATGTACCAGGATATGGTCCTTACTGCTTTAAAGTCCAAGGCCAAATTTACCATCATACATCCCATTTACATCCAGAGGAAGGAGAACAAAGAAAATTTGCTCAACTATATGTCCTAGATACAATGAAAGCTGTTGACCAACGTATGCAGCTGCAAGAAAATAAAAAATGCTTACCCAGTGTTTTTATAGAGCTAGATAAAATTATGGCCAATAACCCCTACACTCAAGCTTTTAAAAAAATGGCAGAAGTAGAAAAGAAACAACAAATTCATGCAGAAAGACATCAATTACCAATCCCAAAGGTCAATATGGTGCTTAAAAGAGATAGACACACTGATAAACGCCATTATAATTTGCCAACATCCAATGAGGTTGCAATGGTGTTTCAAAATGATGAAGGAGAACCACCATTTCAAAGAAACATTAAAATATATATCAGAAATGAGGAGCAACCATTCATTAATATCCGTATCTTAAGTACTAATTTAGATCCAATGACATATCACATTTTTTCCCACACAGAGAAGCACGCTGGCAACTAAAATTAACCCTTCCCAGTTACCCAAATGCTAAAGTCTGAATGCGAAAAAATATTTCCATGCTTGAATTTAAAGTGGCTCAAATTGCCATTCGAAATACATTTAATCCAATTTTATGTGGCGGAAAACTAACACAACAAAAGATTATTGATTCCTATTTGCAAGTTGAGGCCAATAATTTAATCTTCATAAAATATCAACAAGATAAACTACGTGTAGAACAGTATAGTGGATTAATGGATTATGTCGCTGAGGTTGCTACAAGCAGAGACATGACAGCTGGCAAAGTCATCATTTTACCATCTTCTTTCCAGGGATCTCCTCGCAATATGCGAGAAAGATACAATGATGCCATGGCTATTGTCACCAAATTTGGGAAACCAGATTTATTTATTACATTTACATGTAATCCCCAATGGCCAGAGATTACACAAAATGTACTTCTTGGCCAAACTGCTTCCGATAGACCGGATTTAGTAGCCAGAGTTTTCAAAATTAAATTAAATGAATTAATACGTGACATCACTATAACTCACTTATTTGGCAAATGTCTTGCTTATGTTTATACAATTGAATTTAAAAAAAGAGGCCTTCCACATTCACATCTTCTGATAATCCTTCAAGAAAAAGATAAATTAGATACTGGTGACAAAGTGGATTCAGTCATTGTTGCTGAACTACCAGATCCAGAAATATATATGGTAGACTATATGAGATTGTAACTCATTGGATGATTCATGGACCCTGTGGAGATCTTAATCCACAATCACCATGTATGAAAAATAATAAATGTACAAAAGAATTTCCAAAAGATTATAGAGACAAAACTTATGCCAATTGTGATGGCTATCCATTATATAGAAGAAGAGAGGGAGATAGTGCCATTATTCGTGGCAAAAACGTCCACAATAGATATGTGGTACCATACAATCCACATTTACTTATGAAGTATAATGCACACATTATTGTAGAAGCCCGCACTTCCATCAAATCCATTAAATATGTCTACAAATATATTAACAAAGGCTATGATGCAGCTACTGTAGTCGTCAAAAGTGCAGACAATACCGAAAGCAGTGAGTTAGTACATGATGAACTTGCATCTCATGTAGATGCTCGCTATGTCAGTGCGCCAGAAGCTATGTGGTGGCTTTTAAAATTTGAAATGCACGATAGATCACATGCAGTATATAGATTAGCAGTACATTTGCCACAAAGACATTTAGTGTATTTCCATGCTGGAAATTAAACTAATGCATTGGCACAAAGTGAGCATCATCACACTACACTAACTGCATGGTTTCAATTAAATTCTACAGATTCACAGGCAACACAATTCTTATATATTGAAATTCCATATCATTATGTTTTCGTTAATAGATTATGGAGACCAAGAAAAAGCAGACGAAATAAAATAATACCAAGAATTTACACAGTCAGTCCAAGAGACCTTGAAAGTTTCTGCTTACGAATACTACTTTTAAATGTTCCTGGTGCACAAAGTTTTGAAACACTTAAGAACTGTTAATGACATAGTATATGAATCCTTTCATTTAGCTGCCAGACATAGAAACTTACTAGCTGATGATACAGAATGGGAAATATGTCTAGAAGAAGCAGCACTATGTCAAATGCCACAGCAGATGAGGGAACAATTTGCATTCATTTGTATCTTCTCAAATGCTCCAAATGCATTAGCTTTGTGGGACACATTTAAAAGTAATATGGCTGAAGACTTTATGCAACGATACAATCAACCCATTGAACACTTAATAGCATTCATGGAAATCCAAGAAGTTTTTTTAACTCATGGATTAAGTTGTGCAAGTTTTAATCTGCCTGATCCAGGTCTTATAGACGACATAAACGACATAGACTATGACATTCAACTGCAAGCAGAAAGGACACAAGGAAAACTTGCAACTTTAAATACATTACAATTGCAAGCATGTAATGCCATAAAAAATGCAATAGATGATGACATGGTCAAAGAGCGTTATTTCTATCTTGATGGACCTAGCGGATCAGGAAAAACTTATCTATACAATGTATTAATTAGTTTTGTACGAGCACAAGGTCAAATAGCACTTGCATTTGCCACCACTGGAATTGCTGCACTTTTGTTAGAAGGTGGAAGAACTGTGCACAGTGGTTTTAAACTGCCAGTGCCTATTTTAGAAACATCAGTGTCAGATATTCGCATGACTGCAAAAAAAATGGAAAAAAGTAAATTAATTATAATAGAGGAGGCTACAATGATGTCATGCTATGCCCTCCAATGTATTGACCGTTTGCTTCGTGAAGTCATGGATAATACTTTTCTATTTGGTGGAAAGGTAATGTTGTTAGGTGGCGATTTTAGACAAACATTACCTGTCGTTGTACATGGAAATCGAACCGACATTATCGAAACCTGTATAAAGTCAAGCACACTATAGAAACATTTTACCCATCTTCACTTACAACAAAATATGAGATCAGAAGGCCACAATGATTTCAATGATTGGCTTATTAAAATTGGAGAAGGAAAAACAGAAAAAATACCAAATTTACCTGACGACACTGTGCACATCCCACCTCATATGATTTGTGAACAAGATCTTATATCGGCTATATTCGAAAGTACAATAAATAACCAGGACTATTCTGAACTTGCCAACCAAGTCATACTAACATGCAAAATAAGAATGCATTGATCCTCAATAATTAAATATTAATAAAAATTAATGCACCCCAAAGAAAGTATCACAGTGCTGATTCTGTACTTGCTGATGACAAAGAAAGTCAGGCAAACTTTTCCACTGAATTCATAAACTCATTAACTCCTTCTTGAATGCCACCACATATTTTGCAGCTAAAGAAAGGTGCAATTGTCATGTTACTGCAAAATATGAACCCCAAAAAAGGCCTATGCAATGGGACAAGATTAATTGTTCAACAATTAAAGGACCATTTTATAGATGCTGAAATTTTAACTGGTACCCATAAAGGAGAGAGAGTTTTCATACCAAGGATAGATTTAGCACCAAGTGAAAGTAGTCTCCCTTTTATACTTCAAAGAAGACAATTTCCCATCATGATGGCATTTGCCATGACCATTAATAAATCACAAGGACAAACTTTCAAATCTGTGGGTATTTTCTTAGAACAACCAGTATTTGCACATGGCCAATTGTACGTTGCCTCATCACGCTGCAAAAATCCACAGGCTATTAAAGTTTACATTGAAAACAATGAAAGTCAAGGTGATTTATTAGAGGATGGACGCATTTTTTACTAAAAACATTGTCTACTATAAAGTACTGTAACTTTCAATCAAACAAACAAAACCCATGGCAAACCAATTTAAAACTAAACTCCAAAATCAACTCAAGCACAATTTAACCACCAAAAATTCCGAAAAATTACAGACAACCGTCCGTTTCATTATTACGCCACAGAAATTAGTTTTACACCACCAATATTTCCATATTAAACTCCATACAATGGCAAAATACATAGGACCTCATTCAATTGCAATTTGGCCAATTGAATAGGGCGCTAAATAAGCACATAACTTATACTTTTTAAATAAATTTTTAGTTAGTAAACATCTATTCAAAAGCAAGATTTTCACTAAATAAAAACTTCTTTAAAAAATATATTCTATGTGCTAATTTAGAGCCCTATTCAATAGGCCAAATTGCAATTGAATGAGGCCCATAGAGAATAGTGGTTAAACATCGCGGACCAACTTTAAGGTCTTGCGTTCTCTTTTTAGAGAACCACTTTTCCACAGAGGAAACTCTATGTGCCATTTTAGACAATTACTACACCAACAAACAAAGGTCAACCATTGAAAACTACCCAAAAATACATCATTCAGTCATAATTCATGAAAGTACTGTTTATTCATGATTAGCCCCACAAAACACTTGCCTTGCATTATTTGAAAAAATTCTGTTCAAATGTTAATTAATTATGTTACTGTTTATAACATTACAAGTTTGACAAAAAATACTTTAAAGTTCCTTATTTAGGGCCTCATTCTATTAACGGACGTAAAATGGCCGCAAAGCTGTGATTCCTTGCGGCCATCTTCCGCCCCGTGTAGAGCTACTGCTACCTTGCTATTCAAATGGACGGCGCCGCAAGGATATACCCCTTGTGGCCGGCCGTACATCATGCAAACGGCCGCAAGCGTTTTTCCTGCACCCGTAAATCTTGTTTTCCGGCCGCAAAGTCAGAAAACTGTAAATGCAAATATAAATTAAAGATGGCACTGTAAAGCTCTGTAAATGCTATGCATCATAATGGGGGACATGAGGATTAATAGCAACACCCTCTCAAGCTTGCACATCGCCCAAATCCGATATATCATTACGGTTGACTTTCCGTCCCGTAGTCCCACGGGCTTGTCCTTGTTAAAACCCGTACGGGTTTGGAGGTGGAGGGCCGCAAACAAAGCATTGTAGAAGCCAATATATATTCAATCCAGCACTGCAAAGCACTGTAAATGATGGGGAACATAATGGGGAGGCATGAGGATTAATAGCAAAACATTCTCAAGCTTGCACATCGCCAAATTGTACTCTGATTTTAAAATCCGTCCAAGTCCCACGGACTTCAATGTTCAAGCCCGTATCTCCTTATTCAAGCCTGTGTGGGCTTGCATGATAGATGAAGTTAAATATCTTTATTTGCGGATTTGAGAGTAGGGGAATGTTGAGCTATTAATTCTAAAACCAAACATCACTTTCACTTCTAATAAAAGTACAGGATATCTTTTCTATGCTACGACTTGTAAGTAAGCCCTTTACGACCCGTAGGTCTATTTTACCCATTTACGGACTTGACGGAGGCTAATCCCGCAGCCTTTGCGGATCTGAGGTGCTCCAAGCCCTTGGGACTTTGTCCATGGACATTTGACATGAATTTAACTAAAAATGATTTTCAGATTTGAGTGTAGGTGTATGTTGTGCTATGAATGCTAACACCTCCAATCACTTTATCGTCTCATCAAAGTGCAGGATGGCTTTATTGTGTGCTTAATTGGGTGCTAGCGGGACCTTTTTGGTGCATGTAAGCTGCGGCTCGGTTTTAGATAATTACGGCCATGACGAGAGGGTTTACATAGCAATTGAATAGCAACCAGGGCTTTCTAACAGGGCGCCAGCCGCAAGCCTGCCGGAGCCCTCGGCCGCAAAGGAGTAGAATAGGCAAATAGCCTGCGGCCGGTCCTTGCGGCCACGCATCTCCTACGGCCGTTAATAGAATGAGACCCTTAGACAGATAAGAAAGTTCAAGTTTCACAAAAAATACTTTAAAGTTCCGTACTTAGACATATTACAAAGTTCATGTTAAGAGCACAAGCACGTTTTCAGGCACAATGTAAATGTTGTATTTCATGTTAAAGATGAATCCAGGGAGTAATCTGATCGCCAGTTAATGGGGTCAGGAAGGAATTTTCCCCCGCTTTGATACAATTGGCTACGTTTCAAAGAGGGTTTTTACTGTTTGCCTTCCTCTGGATTCAATGGGCCTCATTCTATTATCGGCCGTAAAACGGCTGCAAGGCTGCGATTCCTTGCGGGGGTCCCGTTACCTTGCAATTCAATCTCCTCTTACGGCCGGCCGTAAATCTTGCTACCGGCCGTAAGCTCAGAAATCTTAAAAGTCAAAAATAAATTGAAGACAGCTCTGTAAAGCTCTGTAAATGCTAGGGATCATATTGGGGGACATGAGGATTAAAAGTAACCCACTCTCAAGCTTGCACATCAGCCCAAACCCGAGTTGACATTAACTGTTTATTTTCCGGCCGCAGCGTTGGCCGGTCTGAGGTGCTCCAAGCCCTCTGGACTTTTTACATGGATATTTGACATATATTAAAAAATAATTTATTTACGGATTTAAGTATAGGGGAATGTTGTGCTATTTTTGCTAACACCTAAAATCACTTTATAGTCTCCTCAGAGTGCATGATGGCTTTATTTGGGCTATATTTTGTGCTTAATTGGTGCTAGCGGGACCTTTTTCCTTCAAGTAAGCTGCGGCTCGGTTTTAGCCTTGCAGAGAGGGTTCCCGGAGCAATTGAATTGCAAATAGGATTTTCTTGCGGCCGATTCTCTTGCGGCCGTTTTAGATCAAAGGCTTTCCTCCTGCGCGAGCGGCCACAAGGGATAGCAAGGCGCCGGCCGCAAGCCTGCCGGAATCCCCGGCCGGAGGGGAATAGAATAGCCGAATAGCTTGCGGCCGGTCCTTGCAGGCCCGCATCTCCTACGGCCGCTAATAGAATGAGGGCCTATGTATATTTAAGTTAACACTTCTTGAGCTACAAGTTCCATGTTAAAAAAAAATTACCTCAAGTTTACAATACTGATTAATCTAAAGTTCAACTGTTCTTACATTCAAATGTTAACACTTTTACTACCAAACTCTTTAACAGTTACTCATCAAGAAAAAAAAATGTTCCAAACATAAACATGTTTAATATAGGAATTGTAGTTATTTCGACATAACTAAAAGCTTACAAGTCTCAAATACGTATATTACTAACTAAACAAATTTACAAACATACACATCTCATTGCCGTCATTTTTTGACGGGCAAGTCGCTAGTAATATTAGATTAATTCACATTTAAATCTGAATCAATTATAAAGCTTTTACGAATCTTCAGTTGACATTTTAAATAAGGTATGCTGCTTTCTTAGTCTATGTCAAGTAGCTGAAATTCCCTTAATCAATATGCCCTGCATGTCAACATTAAAGTTTGCTTTTCTTTAACCTCGTTTTCTTTTGAAAAAATATTCAAGCATAGGCGTTTGCCTAGGATACTTGACCAGTGTATTTTTCTCAAACAGCTTCAAAGTAATCCAACATGGAGGACATGAACTAGATAAAACAGTCAATCTCCTGAGATGAATCTTCTGCCAAAGCGGGTTTTTGATACCTACAAAACATAAATATTAGACGAAAAGCTATTTAAATACCTTCTCGTGGGGATATGCTCATTTAGATTTACAGATGTGTTTGCAGTTAAGATTTACTTTCACTAAGGAGTATGATTATAATAATAAATCTTGCAATATTAACTTTATTTACTGTATATAGTTTGATAGTTTACAGTTTATAGTTATAGTAGGGAACATATGATCATAAAAAAACAATAAAAATATATCATGAATATAGAATAGAATTAAGATGTTAGTAGTAGTTTACAATATAGGAATGCATGGAGAAGGTTTTCTTTGATAAGGTGATGAAGAAAACACTGACTCCTCAATCTAAAGAAGACCATAATGTACTTTTGTCTTGTATTTCATGACTTCTTGAGTGACCTAATGTAGGTCTTTAATTATAATTACCATTTTCAATCAAGAGTTTAAATTCAAAATTAAAAATTAAAAAAAAAATTAAAGGACCACTGTGAACATTTTTTCTCAAAACATCTTTTTAATAACTAAACTTGATAATTGGATATGATTTTATAAAATGTGAAAAACAACTTTTTTTTAATGTTATACCAAATTATTCTTTACTGTATAGACTAATTCTTTTGAAAGCTGACTCTGTCTGTTCTTCTCAAGAGGGTGTATAATTGTAAACTACAGATCCTTCCTTTTCTGCAACTGAAAAGTCTGGAAGTCACAGATGCAATGTGCCAATTTTGCAGACAGAAACTTCCAGTGCAATTAAATTCTCCTCCTAGTTAAAAAATATTCAGAAGAACCCAGTCACATAACTGCATATAAAATGTAATATATTACAGGCTGTATTATTTTAATTTTCGTTCAAAAAACATTTGTTTTTAATTTTATGGGGTATTTCTTTAAAATTGTATATTCTAACTATGGACCACTGTGGTCCTTTAAGGCAGGTAGAAAGTATTATGTCACACCATGTTCCTGTGTGAAAAGATATGTTTGAGGTTAAAATTCTGACAGAATAAAGCTGAAAATGCAGAAAAAGTACAAAATAAATTAAATGCCAAAAGTTTTCTGTGTGCATTGTAAGGCTCTAAGGATACAGTTAAACATACTTTCAAGGGACTTCAGAAGATCAGATGACATGTGCCATAAGATGGTGTTATTGATAAAAAGTTACTTTATAGACATCAAAGATGTTGGTAATGTATTTTTAGTGGATTTAGAGGATTTCTTATGTTTTCTAGCCTATTGTAAACTGAACCATCAGAGGACAGATACAAAAGGGAAATGTATGAGAATACCTCTTTGAGCATATTTAGGTGTTATTTGGCATATATTAGACAGTAATAGTGCTTTAGACAACTCCTTTTGCCTCTCTTTGGCTTTCTCTCTGTTTGAATTTCTCTATAATGGAATTCTCTTGAGCTGCTTGTGTTCTTTCAAAATCATCAATGAAACATGTATAGTACATAGGTTATCTTTCATAAGATTAAAAATAAAACTTGCTAATCAGAACATTATTATTATTGTCTATTTGTAATGCGCCAACATATTCCGTAGCGCTATACATGGATTGTGTTCAAAGCAAAACAATATTAACTCATTGCAAAAAATCCAGTATCCAAAGTGCTTTTCCAAAACACCATGCACGTTTGAAATCTAGGATTATGTGGTTGAAAAAGTAGTTTTGTTATCACTCCTCTGCTCATCCACACTACACTCAAAGTCTTAGTTCAACTGACTCATAATTCAACTGACAGTTTGTTGAGTTGGAAAACTAAACCAGTCCTTACGAGAAGTCCCATTCTCTATACCAAACACAATAAACACTAGCAAGACAGCCATGTTTCTCAGAAAATGACTTTCAGTCGTCGGTGAGTTGGTTTACCAGCCTAATTCAGTCCTACTTTCTACAATACGAGCTACGTTTTACAACGTAGTCCCAATTTAATGAGGCTGTATGTGTCTCATCTATGAAGATTTATTTTTTATTTTGTGGTCTAAATGATGTCATTTACTGTAACCTTCTTTCTTTTCTCAAAAGCCATTTTTTATATATGCATCTGTATATGAGTCACTTGACTGCATTAACAAGTTAGAAATATGAGATATGTCTCACAAAGTTTCACTTCATATACGAAGTGCGTTTTTTCTTTTCCTCTCTCTCCCTCCTCATCACCATTTACATATTTCTCTCCTTCCACCACCTCCCCTTTCTCTATTTTATCTCTCTTATTGCTTTCCCACTCTCCCATCTCCACCTATGTCTTCTAAAGTATCCTTTATCCCCCATATTATAATGGTAATAATCAATAAATAATTATTTTAACTATTTAGTGGTGGAAATATATGTGCTGATTCTACCCATAAACGAGTGATCTTTTTTTCTGACTCAATGTTTAAAAGGAAATAGAATACAATAACAATAAAACAAAAAACAACTGAAATTCCATCCAATTATGTAGAGTGTAAAAACAAATTCAAGATACAATTAATCTTCATCTAGGGATTAGGAGATATATTACAATATTGTTTAAAAGCATCATTGTTAGCATTATTATATTACAAAAAAGAAACTTAGCACACATGTCAAATTGTCTATTTGAGCGACAATCTCCAGATTACCTTGGCAAATATATCCCCTAGCATTAAGCCTGCACTTCTTTCCATCTCTCTACTGGCCTACGGCAAATGAACAGACATGAAGAAAGGATAGAAGAGAATTGTTACCTGTAGAAAAAAAAAAATCACAGTAACACTCCAGCAATTTAAATGTTCATTACTACATATAAATATAAATAACTTTACATGCAATATAATTAAAAATATATATCTGAGAAAAATGACTTGAAAATTGCTTACTCCCTCCAATTTTTTCAATGTACTTTAATGTTTGTAGCACTGACCTAGCCTGAATGGCAACTGTATCAACAGTTGTGTATCCGGTTTAACATTCCTTATTATTTAGCATTCAACACTGGAGGAAGAACGATTAGATCCTATTTTTTAGTCCTTAAATTGCACTTACTTGACTGCTGCGGTGGCAGTGGCCCTTTAAACGCTACTTAGAGTATAGTATATAATTTTCTATTGTGACTTTTTTTCTTCCTTTAATAAAGACTAAACATAATGGTCTTTAGAATATTAGAAAGCTATTAGATTAATGTACTGCTAATGTGCTATTTCAGTTGCACTGCACATCATCATTATACCTGAGGTCATATTTGAGATTGTAAAAAATAATTCATATACCTGAGAAAAAATATATGAAAAATAAAAACGCTATGTGAAGGCAAATATTTAGTTCTGTCAGAAAAAAAAATGTTCTAAAAGAAATACATAATTTCTGAAACTTTAGAACCAGTTATCCCATGTGTCAAAAGTAAGTGAGTGTGAAAACTTAAATCCATTTTTATCATACTCAACCAAATGGGAATTAAATCCTAATGGATATTGAATTTAAAAATAGTTAAATCACATTATAAAGTCACATACTGATACTGATATTTTAATAGCTACTTTCTTCTCTGAAATAGGTGCACTGAAACATTTAGACTATGGGCAGCAATTTTGACAGGCACAAGTAGATTCAAGGTGACACATAATTTAAATTATTTAGAAAAGCTTATCTTGCAGATCACCTGGGATGCAACCACTTAGTGCAGCTAAAGTTAAATATATAATTGTATTTTGAGGACATGTTATGAAAGATGAGGAACTTGAACATGAGCCATGTGCCTTTTAAGAATCCATAACCCACTGATTTTAGCAATGCCTCAAAGAAAATACCATTCAAACGGTGATAAAATAGGTAATAATCATAAAAAATCAAACAAGAGCATTTATTTTAGCTTCTATTAAATATGATTATTTTCACTTTCTTTAAACATGCATAAATAAATGTTCGTCTGGATAAAATAAAACATGTCTAAATTAGAGGAAATGTCATATTTGTATAGGCGTACTTTAGTGTCATATAGGTCTAGATTTCAGAGGCGGATCTACCACTGATGCAGCCGGTGTCAGTGTCTGGAGCGTTTGTGATGTTGGTCATGCTTTGCGAGGCGAGCCGTCGACCACGAGGGACATAGGCTGAAGGCGCTGATTGCACTGCGAGCAGTTGAGGCGCGCAGGATTAAGGCTGCAATGAGCCACTCTGGCCTTAGCGAGGCGAGCAGGTGAGGCACGCGGGACTTACAACCCGTACGATTTAGGACCAAAACCCGTATATGCACTGTGCGCCTCGCAAAATTACGACTTTAACGGCCAAACCAAGAAACTGTAAAGACATGAAAAAAAAAACAAATATGACTTAACTTAACTTACACACACACACACCACAGTGGGAGAGGCAGGGAGCCTGTGAGCCAGGTTGCAAGTTAATTTGATACATATTTGCCGTATTTTCACAATCGAAAATCACCTAAGCGTGAAAAAAAAGTACTGTTGAAACGACAAAAACGAGGCCCAAGGACGTAAAACTAGCACGAAGGACGTAGAAATAGCCCGAAGGACGTAAAAAGAATAGCCCTAAGCAGTAACACTTACCGAAAGTCAGTAACACTTAATCCAAGCCACTAACATTTAACACAAGGCAGTAACACTTAACCCAAGCCACTAACACTTAACCCAAGGCACTAACACAACCAAAGATAGTAACACTCAAGCGCCAGGCCTATAAACTACACAGGGGGAGAGGCTTGCAATGAGCACCGAAGGTGCACTGCTCAGGGATCGCAATGAGCACCAAAGGTACAGCATTCCCAGACTTAACATTTTATTCCCGTATACATATATATATATATATATATATATATATATACAAATATATATTTATATATATATATATATATATATATATATATATATATATACACATATATATATTAGATATATAACAGGTTGTGGGAGGGGATGGAACTCCCCTCACCCTATAAATACCTCCTACCCTAACTGCACCGGAGCCCTCCGTTCACTATTCACTAGCTCCGCCACTGCTAGATTCTCTTTGTGGCCCATAGTGACAGCCAACAACCCTATACTCAACTAAGCTGTGGAGCTGTCATTTACTTTCCAATAATTTTCTTATTCTGTTGTGCTTTCAAATAACATTTAGCACAAATAGAATGCATGCATGCATAGGCTGTTGATCATTATTTTAATTGACTACAGTAAACATATATATCTGCTAATGTGTGTTACTTAATCGTATTTAAGGGATCATGGACAACATGTATTTTTTATTTATTTTGTTGTATCTGAAAGAGGGTATTTAATATTTCTTTCATAATATTTTTTATTTTTTTAAATGAAAGTACAAGTGCAGAATAAACTAACAGGGATATATACTTGTCATGGGGTTGATGTCCCTCTCTATCAGCCAATTAGCAGTAATATAGTTGTATAATTGATACTGCAAGTAAGACCTATAAAAGTCTGTATGCCCAATACACACAGAGGCATTTCCTGCTTAAAGGATGTCTTGGACGGTTTTTAATTAGGTTTTTTTTCCTAAGAAAAAACTTTTGTAATATTCAAAATATGTTTGTGTTTATGCATGGTAAGTAATATTTTTATTTCATGTTTAGTTAATCTGTACATTTGTATTTGTAAAGATAAAAACATAATTATAGATTTTTACACATATGTGATTTTGTCATTCTAAGCATATAGATGGAAATTTGGAATTCACAGCACTTCAACAACGCTTTGCACAATTTTGTAGCTTAGCTCCCAAGTGTCCTGCTTCTTTTAGGGCAGTAACAATTTGGGACTTACTGTAGATCCTATGATCCAGAGTTACCTAATAAATGTCCTGCTTTCCGGCTTTATATCCCTCTTTTATGTATTGCACTGTAGTCAAAGAAAAATTGCATGTTTTTGAAGTATGTTGTAAACTAATATAAGTAAGCTATGAAAATAAAACTTATTTTTAGAAAATAATTTTTTTTTTTTTTGAAAACCTGGTTTATATATAGAAGACAAGCGACTTGCTCGTCAAAAAATGATGGCAATAGTAATGCTGTTTGGTACACAAAATAATATTTTTTTTGTGTGAGTACCTTCGGCGCTCATTGCGAGCCTCTTGGTTGGTGTATGTTTGGTTATGAGAGCTCCTTTAGTGCTCCTTGCAACTTTTGCTCGAATGAGCTTTTGGCTCGCATTGTGAGCCTCTCCCCTGGTGTAGTTATGGTCCTGTAAACACCGTTGGCGCTCCTTGTGAAGCGCATTCTGAGCGCCTTTAGCGTTTTTTTTTTTTTATGTGTATGTATTTTGTTATGTTAAATAATTAATTAGTAAAGTTATAAAGTAACATACTTTATGTATTTGTAATAAATATATGCATTAAGCAATATGCTGAAGAGCTAACAATCTGTTTTGATGTTCCTGCAGCATACAATGTAGGTTTGCACTGTTGGTGAGCTGAGGTGTAAGTGTCAGCAATGTGTGCAGTGTGCGTGAGGTTAAACTGTTTATCTATGTACTTCCACATTGTATGTTTTAGGCGGGTGCTGAGCATTTAGCGTCCTTCCTAATAGTGTATTTATTAGGTTGTACGTGTCTGTGGAAAAGGCGCATGTGCTTGGCAGTGTTTTGCGTGCTTAGGGGTTGTGTAGCCTTGTTTTATTTTTTTTCTGCAGCCATTTTTTCTCTCGCTTAGGGGATTTTCGAGTGGTGCAAATCTTTAAATTGTATTTAAATTGGCTTGTAACCTCATTCCCAGATGTCCTGGCTGCTCCCCCTTGCTGAGTGTTTATTTTTTATTTATTTTATTTTGTATTTTGTGTGTTTTTTGCTGTGCGTGTTGCGGCCGTTAAGTTCGTATTTTTTGCTGCTCATATTTTTTTTTGTAAGTTTTATTTTCGGGCGGTGTTACGAGTGCTATGGGTCTCACACTTTGAATTGTATATTCGAGTTTTGTGTTGAAGTGTAGTTCTGTGGGTTGTAGGTATGAAGCGCAAGGCGTGCGGGGTTGTAGGGATGAGCCTATGGCGCTCATCTCCACCAGCGCAAGGAGCGCCCTCGGCCTTCTGCGCTCCTTGCCTGGCCACAACTGCGGCTCTCTCTTTGCGAGGGTCGCAGTTGCAACAGGCTCGCTTTGCGAGCCCGCAGTGTTAATGTTGCGTTACCAACAGATTTTAGCAAGGTCGCGCTGCTGAGTACTATATATGTGATTCCATCTTTACCATAATCAGGCTACTTGCAGCACTAATGGCAAGCCCTGCTTCTAGAGAAATGTAAATAAACTTGTCAGACACAACCTTCACCAACATATCATGGATGCCTCCAGGGAACAACAGAGGAATCACTTTTTCCCTAGTTAATAAGTAGCTTTATGAAATTATCCCCGTCTAATTATGCTCTTAGACTCCATTGATCCAAAGACCAGTTTCCATTGGTGTCCTGCAGGGATCTGTTCTAGTACCCTTTTATTCCTGTCTTGGCTTGTCATATATTTGCAGATTACACACACATTATCAATTCCACCCTCTCTCTCTCTCACCACTTTCCTATCTTCAGTTACCTGACTCCAACTGTACAACATTCCCAAAATATGTCCCTCAATGCAAAATGCCTCTGTCTACATGATATGTAATCTTCCTTGTATAGCCCACACGTCTACTCTCCTAGGCCAACTCAATAGGCTTCCCATGTATTACCATTGCCTGTTCAAATTTTTATGTCTTGACTGCAAATATCTCCATGGCCATGCTCCAAACTAACCTCTCTATGTCCCAAATAACAATCAACACTTACAGTCCCCTTCTTACCCCGTGCTCAATCCCACTTCCATCCTTTTTCCCTTCTTGCATCACTTCACTGGAATAACATCCCTCTTCATATTGACCTTGACCTGTGCAGCTATGACCTTGATCTTACCTCTGACTTGTTGCCTTACTTTAGGAACGAACCCAAACTTTTTTTTATGCTCCATCTATCATATTTCCTTTGTTTAGTCTGCGTTATAATGCACAACGATGATGCACCTATTTAATTATGTAAAGAACCTAAGATAATGAAGGTGGATTAGGAAAATGAATAAAATAAAGTTTTAACTTTTAAATTATACACTGGTCCCATAAGTAATTTAGGCATTACTGTGTTGCCATGAGGTTGGCAGGGGATAGCCATCATTTGTTGGCTAATTCATGCTGCTTCAGTGCTCTTGTCTCTGTAGCCTATTGATTAAACCTCATGTCTATATTGTTTCCTTGGATTGGAAGGAATCGTATTGCTCTGTGTTTGACTATGGTCACTCTATGTGATTGGATAAATAAGTCTGTTACTTTTACTGAATCATTTATTGATCGAACGGATTGCAAAGAAGGCTTAGCAGAGACCAGAACAATTTCTTACACAACAACGAGGACTGCTTGGTCCTTTTGTAAGGTGAATTAAAATATATAATACATACAAAATACTAATATGTGCACATTCTGTAGCACATTCCACAAGGTGTATAAATAGGTGTAAACACCATTTTAAAGATGTATTAATATTTCCATATATACAGTCACTTAAAGGGGCATAAAATTCATCAATACCTCTCTGCATCGCTGAAAATCAAATAAATTATTATTTATTTATTTTTTAAGTGAGCTTGTAATTTAAGGTTCATTCAGCACTTGAAATAAGCTCAATTATTATTGTAGTGCAGAAACTTCTGCTTATGGCCAGGTTAAAAAAAAAATGATAAGAGATACAGATAAAAACATTTTTACACGTTTGATCTATTTTATAAGGTGATGTAGAACAGTTTTAATTACTTAAGTGGCCACCTAGTGTGTACCTGAATTTGCCATTACAACAGAATATTACAAATGTATTTATCTAAAGTAGTTTGGGAGTACTCAGTAGAGCAGTGGTTTCCAATCCGGTCCTCAAGGCACTCCAGACAGGCCAGATTTTCGAAATCTGGCCTGGCTGGGGTGCATTGAGGACCGTTTTGAAAACCACTGCAGTAGAGACATACAGCCTATTAAATTGGGGCTACGTTCAAGCTCGCTCAAATGCGGCTCCCGATGAATGCTTTACGGGTTTGCGTCTCTAGCTCGTAGCTCGCAGCCTGTTCTAAATTAATAGCACAGTAACTTGCCCAAATTTCAAGCCTGCAGCCATTTCGAGCTCCACGATGCACTTACGGGACTCAAATTTAATATGGCTGTTACAATGAAATATCTTCTCCTGCCTTCACCACACATAAAAGCCCATATGAGGTATCCAACACATTTAAGAAATATTGTACATTTGTTGTTGATACAAAAAAAAACTTTAGATTGTTGAATAAACCTGCATGATTTTTGTTGAATAAACCTGCATGATTTTTTACGCTATACTAAAAGTAATGTAAACAGTATATATATTTAGTATATTTGCTACCTAAGTAAAAAAGTCAGGCGCAGGCCTAGGACAGAGGGCTTCCTGAAGATGCAGTGCAGTGAAATATGTTTTTATATGCACAGATATGTCTATTTAATGTTATATTTCTGTCTGTAAGTGTACTTGACACTTTCTGACATACCACATATATGCATAAACACACATAAACTTATGGTTTGAGATATAGAAAGGGGAAATGAGGACCAAGTAGGCCTTAGTGGGCACAAATCTGAATGGCCTACAGCAGCAAATAACCTAAGTATGTCCATTGCATTAAAGCAATATGGAAGGTTTCTGGATCTTACACGCTATATAATATATCTATGTATTTATTTACTTTTATATACAGTACTTTATTTTATTAAGAAGTGCTTATAAGCTCTGTTTTACTGTCTATATTCAAACAAATAGTCTCTGTATGGATACGCTCATTGCAGCATATACAAACTCTGTAATGTAGTGTCCCAGCTTATCAGGCATCACATATCATCAATATGTTGCAGCATATTGCTGAGAAATAGCCACTGATTGGTTAGTATGAATCACAGCACAGCAAGTACATCAGAGTTTGTGCCTTCGTGAACTGCAAAGGGCAGCCCTAAGCACTTCATAATAAAGTAAAATATATAAAAGTAAATAGATAACACAGGTATATTATATACCTAATAAAATCCAGAACTCTTTCAAATCCCTTTAAGCAACTGTGAGCAGGCGGGTTGTTGCTAACGCTTGCGGGCTCACGTAGAAACGAGGGCCGCAGTTGATGTCAAGGAGCGCCAAAGGCGCTCCTTGCGCTGGTAGAGAAGAGCGCCGTAGGCGCTCATCCCTACGACCCCCTATGGCTTTCGGGCCGCATTTGCGGAGGTGGAGGCTTAAAACGGAAAATTTACGGACTTACTATCAAAAAATACGACATGCAGGACTTAGAAAAAAAACATTACGGCCTCGCAAAAATACAACCTTAATGCCGGAACCGCGCGCACATGAAAACATAAAAAACACAATAAATACACACAACAAATACACAAAAAGCTTACCCACAGCAAGGGGGGGGGGGGGGGGCACCCAAGACCTCTGCAAGTGAAGTTACACCTCAATTTAAGTCCAAATTCAAGAGTTTAGACACACGAAAATTCCCCTATGCAAGAGAAAAAATGGCCTCTGAAAAAAATGAAAATGAGCCTACAGGACCCTAAACACGCAAAACACCACCAAGCACATCCGGATTTTCCAAAAAGCCGTACGAGGTACAAGATACACTATTAACAAGGACGCTACATCATACACTGCCGGGTACCACATACACATTCGCCGCCATTTTACAACACTAACTTACACAATGCGGAAGTACACAGCTACCCTAACGGTTTCCCCTTGTGCACGCAGCCTATTTACACTACACACTGCACACATTGCTGACACTTACACCTCAGCTCCACAACAGTGCAAACCTACATTGTATGCTGCAGGAACATCAAAACAGATTGTCAGCTCTTCAGCACAATGCTTCCTGCATATATTACTTCCAAATAGGTAAAGTATATTCATTTATTAATGTATTAATTATTCCATTAGCATACAAAAACAAATATACACAAAATAAACCAAAAAACTCTCACAATAAACACAAAACCCATTCACCGCGCGTCTCCAGCAACAGCATAACCTGCCTTACGATTTTATTGCGGTCATTTTTTAACAGGCAAGTCGCTAGTTGTTATATAAGTTTATGTGAAATATAGGCCATGTGTCAGTAGTTGCTAGGCAGACGAACTGTGCAATAGAAACTAATGTCTGGGCTTGCTGCCAGCTAACCTCTGGTGCAACAAATTAAAACATCATACTAATAGCTGCTGCAGTTAATATCATCACTACTATATTTTATTACATAAACTAAAAGAGGGCGATTGTCAGGTCTTCTGGATAATGTTATAAGTTAACTAAGGTTCTATTCATGAAATTAAAACTAATGTAATAAAGACACTGCACACGTTAATTTGGTAAAATAAGGTCATAGCTTGTATTATACTATAATTACTTTATTTATATTTTATTTGTAACCTTTTAACAACAGTTTAAAGTTTTCAAGCCGAGAGGTGCTTGCCCCACCCATAACATGCAGAACTCCAGGGGACCCCGTGCCCCAAGAGGTCTGACCTCTGCCAAAACCAAGCAAAGCTATGGACTTCCTAATACCTTCCTGAATGCTTGACTTAAACAACCTGAGGCCAAATTCTTTTTAGATGTACACTGTCTCTCAAAAAATAACACTTAGTCTCAAGACCTGCCAAATCCCAGTGCCCCACTAGCTCGACATCCTTTTATTTAACTTTTTTTCTATAGCTGTTCAGAACCTTAATATCACTTAACGGATGCCATTGCTGGTGAGGGACTATCTCTGACCAAATAATATTTAATAATCTGTGGAAAAAGTTGAGTCACACTAGCTTAATCTCTCTTCATAACCCTGACAAATTGTTGAGCTGGAATAGTCACAAAATAATTACCTCCTGCATGAATTAAAACCAAATCAATGGAGTAGAATAAACTGCAAAAAACCTGCAAAAAACCTGCAGAAAAACCTGCTCCTACCTGAACCCCCAGACCCCTAACCACCGCATTTGAACCAGCAGTCCATCATCCAGACTGCAGCAGTACTATGATCCACAGCTGCAATGTATTATATTGTGAAACAATAAAATAAGGAAAAACAAACTTAAACAACCCTCAATTTAGGACACATATACATTTTAAATCTAGCAGAATCCCACATACCAATTCACTTAACTCAAGTTTCACCCAATCCCAGTCTAGCTGCCTCCATAGCCACCCCAACTCTAAAGGATACCAAATTAATTAAAACTCAATATTCAAACATATCTTAAAATTACAGTAAACTGATTTTGAGACAGAGTAACATTACAGTTTAATAATAAAGAAGGTGAGGAAGGAAGCTATAGGAACATTACAATGTGACACAGGCCATCTGAAAATTAGTGACCAAGAAAGGGCAGATGAGCTTAATAGGTTCTTTTCTTCGGTATACACAAGGGAGGTGCCAGTGGTTGGGACACTGCAACATAATGGATCTAAACTACCTTTGCCAAATAATTGGTTAACACAGGAAGTAATCCAAAACAGGTTGGAAAAAAATAAATGTTAATAACGCCCCAGGTCCTGATGGAATACATCCACGGGTACTGAGGGAACTGGGTTCTGTAATAGCCAAACCATTATATTTATTTTTTCAAGATTCACTCAACACAGGGTCTCTACCAGATGACTGGAGAAAAGCAGATTTGATACCTATATTTAAAAAGGAAGCAAGAGCAAATCCAGGAAATTATAGACAAGTGAGCCTCACTTCAGTAGTGGGGCAGCTTTTAGAAGGGTTAATAAGGTATAATATACAAGAATATGTCTATTTGAACAGGATTATAAGTAGGAGTCAACATGGATTTATGAGGGATAGGTTTTGTCAAACACATCTAATTAGTTTCTATTAAGGAGGTTAGTAGGAACCTGGATCAAAGCAACTCAGTGGATGTAGTATTTTTGGATTTTGCAAAGGCTTTTGATACAGTGCCACATGGGAGACTATTGTGCAAACTAAGAGATACAGGAATTGCAGTAAATATCTGCTCATGGTGAGCTGGCTAAAAGACAGGAAGCAAAGGGTTGTTGTAAATGGAACATACTCCGATTGGACTAATGTGGTAAGTGGGGTTCCTCAGGGTTCAGTATTAGGTCCTCTCCTTTTTAACATATTTATTAATGACTTAGAGGTGGGATTGGAGTGTGGTGTCTCCATTTTCGCTGATGACACGAAGTTGTGCAAGGTAATTAAATCAGATAATGATGTGCTTTCCCTCCAAAGAGATTTACATAAAATTGAGGAATGTGCATCTAAATGGCAGATGAGATTTAATACGAATAAATGTAAAGTTATGCATATGGGAAGGAAAAATAGCCATGCAATTTATAATTGTAATGGAGCAAATCTAGGTGTATCAGATATTAAAAGGGATTTGAGAGTGCTTGTGGACAACCACCTAGGTAACAGTGCTCAAAGCCAAGCAGCAGCTGCAAAGGCAAATACAATATTAGCATGTATTAAGAAGGGTATAGAAGCAAGGGAAGCAAATATAATTCTGCCACTATATAAATCTCTAGTACACCCTCATTTGGAATATGGAGTACAATTTTGGGCACCACTTCATAAAAAGGACATTTTAGAGCTGGAAAAGGTACAGAGGAGGGCAAAAAAACTACTAAGGGCAATGGAGGGTCTAAGAGGAGATATGATTACCTTATATAAATACATCCAGGGTCAGTATAAAGATTTGTCAAGGGAGCTTTTTGTGCCAAGAGGTTTTCAACTGACAAGAGGACATCCCTTGAGGTTAGAAGTAAAAAGATTCCACCTTAAAGAAAAGGGTTATTCACAGTAAGGGTGGTTAACTGACTATCAAAGTTGGCCCAGAAAGCATCCATGTGAAGACCTATCTTCACATTGGTAACCTTTCTCACTTGAATTAAAGACTTTCCATTAAAATGTTTTAAAAGTGGCCTCCACACTTCCAGATGCTCCCTTAGGGCCTCATTCTATTATCGGCCGCAGCCGTTGCGGGGCCGTAAGGACCGGCCGCAAGCTATTCTGCTATTCTATTCCCTTACGGCCGGGGATTCCGGCAGGCTTGCGGACGGTGCCTTGCTATCTCTTGCGGCCGCTCGCGCCGGAGGAAAGCCTTTGATCTAAAACGGCCGCAAGAGATTTGCAATTCAATTGCTCCGGGAAACCTCTCTGCAAGGCTAAAAACGAGCCGCAGCTTACTTGCAGGAAAGAGGTCTCGCTAGCACCAATTAAGCACATAAAATAGCTCAAATAAAGCCATCCTGCACTTTGAGAAGACTATAAAGGGATTTTAGGTGTTAGAAAAAATAGCACATAATTATCCTGTACTCAAATCCGTAAAATATTTAATTTTTAATATCCGTAAAATATCCATGTAAAAAGTCCAGAGTGCTTGGAGCGCCTCAGACACACCCACGCCGCAGCCGGAAAATAAACAGTTAATTTGAACTCGGGTTTGGGCTGATGTGCAAGCTTGAGAGTGGGTTCCTTTTAATCCTCATGTCCCCCAATATGATCCCTAGCATTTACAGAGCTGTACAGTGCAGGCTTGAATTTATTTTTCAGTTTTTATATTTCACAGCTTACGGCCGGTTCCAAGATATGCGGCCGGCCGTAAAAGGAGATCCTTGCGGGGCCGTATAATAGAATCGCGAGTTAACTGAACCCTCGCAAGGAATCGCAGCCTTACGGCCGATTTACGGCCGATAATAGAATGAGGCCCTTAGAGTGTTAATCATTTTAATACAATGTTGAGGCCAGGGCCAACATGGGAATGGCTCTGAAAGCAAAATTAAGCTTTCCTAGTAAAGATTGCATTTCTTTCAAAGTGATCTTTTTACTCATGCCCACTGCAGAAGTACGTTTTCACAAATCTAACAATTTATCATATGGAAGTCTACATTCTAACCTGTTTGATTCAATGGTTATACCCAGAATTATATTTGAACCTTCTGATTTTTATTCTGCTAATGAGATTCTGAACTCCTTAATAACCTCCCTTAATTCCAAACATTCAATCAGAATTTGATATTCCAACGAACAAGAAATCCTCCTAGTAGTACAACAAAGATTGTACCAATCTACATTCAACCACTAACCAAATAAATTAACTAAAAGTCCTCAAAATACGCACAAGAAATAGAGCACCCCATGGGAAGACATAGATCTACATAGAAAACACCCTGGAAACAATAACCTAGTAAATAATAGCACATTGGGTGCACAGGAAATAACCTAAATGCAGATACAATATGATACTTAACCTTAAGAGCCCCACATCCTCCTGTCCTCACCAATCTAATGGCCTGATTATATGAAGTATAATTAACAGAAGTTAATTGCTTGTCAATTCCATCATTAACTGAAGACCCTTTTTGATATGACAAGTGATGAATCAACCTTAAATAGCCTGGCTCCTTCTTAGGCACTACTTTCAAAGGTGAAGTTCTCAAATTAGGGAATAGTGGTTCCTTGAAGGGGCCAGCCATCCTACCTAAAGCTACCTCCTTTGAAAGTTTCTGAAGCACCACATGTGGATGTTGCCAAATTTCCTGAACCACGTTGAAGTGTAGAATGCTGAAAGGAATAAGAAAACCTGAACCAAAACTGCAAATGAGGAGATTGGACTTGTTAAAAAAAACGCCATGTTTTACTGTATATTCTTAACCATGGAAGCAGCTTTTTGAATTGAACCAGAGTAACTGCTCTTAGAAGTGTGGTACATGCTTGCTCTGATTCTCTTAAAGCATCTGAATATGGGGTGCTAATTCCCATATTCTGAACATTAATGTTTAAATTTGCAGGCAGGCCCCCATCAACAAACACGTTCATTGTATAAGAAACCCTTTCTAACTGTACATGATTGCCAAGGGTAGATGAGTTTCCAATTGGGACACGAATGGTCTAAGTTGCGTAACTATTCTCAATCCATTTACCCATATTCATATCATTCCAATGCATGTGCTCATTTACTGTCATATGCTGAACAAAATGCTTATCATACACCCACAATGCCATTCCACCGTAGGTCCTGTGGATACCATCTATCCTGTCTAAATGGCAGAAAAGAGAGGAACAATATTGAGGAAATGTCTCACCAATAATTCAAGAGGTATATTAGGGGGATGAAGGAAAGGAGGATTTTCTATTTAAATGAGGGCTGCCACTACAAAAGTGAGACAAATGATAGCAGGTATTAGCAAATCAAAATGTGTCTCTTTTTTTTTTTTAGAATGTCTCATGAATGTCTCAAAATATGTAATTATTCATGGAGCAATGCTGGTTCAGAATTTAAATTTTGCTTTATAAGTATCCAATACGCAGAATATCAGAAATTTATAGAAATTTCTATAAACCTCACAGAGACATACGGGAATGCAAATCTTACATTTATGTTTCAGGACAATCATCAATACTAAAATCTGCTTCCTTATATTACAAAAACGGGAAGATGGTTTTGGTTTGGCTATATGTAGGAGCACCAAAAGGATTACCAGGCAATGCGTGCTGAAATTAATATTTATGTGCTATAATGTATCATGATCTGTTCGCTAGACATTGTGGTTTAAGCAATAGTACATGTGTATATTCTAAATACTTCTACTATTTGATTCTTCAACAAAATAATTTAAAACATTTATTGATATGCCAAGGTACAGATCGTTTTTCTATGAAGCATAGAATATAGTATTAGCAAAAATAAATAAATTCCAAAACACAAACTAATGCAACGCTTTTATAACAAGTCATCTCAAATTTTCTATGATTGGTACTGTCTTTGAACCTGTTTCCCAAAATCTACCAATTATAGCAATTCTCACAGGTCGTGGACTGTTTTTGCAGCAACCAAAAAAAAAAAAATATGGAATTTATAACATACTAGCGAATTGCTCGTCAAAATATTACGGCAATGAAATTGTAAGGTAGCTAATGCTGTTTGGTGTATAATAATGAAATATATAATACATTAATAAATGAATATACTTTACCTATTTTGAAGCATTGTGTTGAAGAGCTGTCAATGTGTTTTGATGTTGCTGCAGCATTAGTGGTGTGGAGGTGTCGTGTAAGCGTACTGAATGTGTGCAGTGTAATACTGTGCGTGCGCGAGCCGAAACCGTTAGCGTAGTGGTGTACTTCCGCATTAGCGTAAAATGGCGGGTTATCTGTGGTTTGCGTCTTTGCGGATTATCCGTCGGTGGTTCGTGGTGTTTTTCGACTTTCGTGTGGTGTTTTGCGTGTGTGTTGTGGTGTTTTACGTGTTGAGAGTGCTGTAGCCTCGTTTTCGTTTTGTTCGTCGGCCATTTTTTCTCTCGCTTAGCGATTTTATTAGTGTCTAAAGTGTTTTATTTTTATTGTGTGCCTGAACACAGTGGTGGAGCTAATGCATGGAGGGCCTTGGACAAGGCAGCCATATTTTTTTTTTGCTTCCTGGCCTTCCTCCAGCATCAACTGACACAGTAGATAGGCTGCACTTTTGCTCTTCCAGACACAGGCTGCAGATTGTTACTTACAGACACAGGATGCAGATTGGCTCTTACAGACAGAATGCACATTGGCTTTTACAGGCACAGGATACATATTGGCTCTTACAGACACAGGATGCAGATTGGCTTTTACAGATAGGATGCACATTGGCTATTACCGACACAGGATGCAGATTGGCTCTTACAGACAGGCTGCACGTTGGCTCTTACAGACACAGGATGCAAATTGGCTCTCACAAACAGGATGCAGATTGACACTTATAGACACAGGGTGCAGCTTAGCTCTTACAGACACAGGATTCACTAGGGCTCTTACAGACACAGGATGCAGATTGGGGGTGCCGCAGGAAGCCACAGGGGACCGAGGAAGCCGGGGGAGCTGCAGGAGCCACAGGAGCCACGGGAGGGCTGATGGGGTCCAAAGGAAGCTGCAAAGGGCCACTGGGGGCTGAAGAGGGCCTTTGGAGGGCCTCTGGAGGGCCAAGGGGGGTGTTGTAGTGCACACACAGGTTTTAAAAGATTTAGACTTTAGCCAAACCAGGGGCAGATGAAGTATGCACTACGGAAGCTTGAAAACCCAAGCCACTACTAAAGTGAGACAAATGTTAGCAGGTATTAGCAAATCAAAATGTGTCTTTTTTTTTTTTTAGAATGTCTCATTGATGTCTCAAAATATGTAATTGTTCATGGAGCAATGCTGTTTCAGAATTTCAATTTTGCCTTTTAGGTAACCAATATGCAGAATATCACCCAAATGATTCAAACAATGCTCAGATTTTCTCTGTGTTGTTTCGGCTTCACTACCAGCAATTTGTCATTTTTAGTTAATTCCAACCCCAAATTAGTTCAAGCTATTAAAAAAATGTAAGCACATTCATATTGTAGGTGCCAAATAGAAAAAGTATTCCTAATATTGCTTACAATAATAAATACATTTGTTTCACACAGATATTAGTGCAATAAAAAATATTGTCCAGGGGCTCTACTTCCTTCAAGACCAGAATATCTCTAGAAATATTCTATAAACCTCACAGAGACATACTGGAATGCAAATCATACATTTATGTTTCAGGACAATCATCAATACTAAAATCTGCTTCCTTATATTACAAAAACCGGAAGAAGGTTTTGGTTTGGCTATATGTAGGAGCACCAAAAGGATTACCAGGCAATGCGTGCTGAAATTAATATTTATGTGCTATAATGTATCATGAACTGTTCTCTAGACATTGCGGTTAAGCAATAGTACATGTGTATATTCTAAATACTTCTACTATTTGATTCAACAAAATAATTTAAAAAATGTATTTATATGCCAAGGTACAGATCGTTTTTCTATGAAGCATAGACTATAGTATTAGCCAGAAAAATAATTTCCAAAACACAAACTAATGCAACGCTTTTATAACAAGTCATCTCAAATTTTCTATGATTGGTATTGTCTTAGAACCTGTTTCCCAAAATCTACCAATTATATCAATTCTCACAGGTCGTGGACTGTTTTTCTCAGCAAGCAAAAAAAATATATATATATATGGAATTTATAACATATTCAGAGCATATTCAAGTTGTGAACGTATTTAATAATTCCCTTTCTAGACCAGGATCATCAATATTACGCAAATCAATCTTATACCATCCAAGCAATATGGAATTCAAATGTATGCAAAAGGAAATTGATGACTTCATCCTAAATAAGGATAACATGTTACAAGATAGAAATTTGGTTTTAAAAGTTCATATGAAGGTATTACTAATGTCTTTTGCAGCTTGGATCAAAAATCAAACATAGCTTTTTGCTTGTGTGCCTGAACACAGTGGGGGAGCTAATGCATGGAGGGCCTTGGACAAGGCAGCCATATTTTTTTTTTTTGCTTCCTGGCCCTCCTCCAGCATCAACTGACACAGTAGATAGGCTGCACTTTTGCTCTTACAGACACAGGCTGCAGATTGTTACTTACAGACACAGGATGCAGATTGGCTCTTACAGACAGAATGCACATTGGCTTTTACAGGCACAGGATACATATTGGCTCTTACAGACACAGGATGCAGATTGGCTTTTACAGATAGGATGCACATTGGCTATTACCGACACAGGATGCAGATTGGCTCTTACAGACAGGCTGCACATTGGCTCTTACAGACACAGGATGCAAATTGGCTCTCACAAACAGGATGCAGATTGACACTTATAGACATAGGCCCTCATTCAATTGCAATTTGGCCAACTGAATAGGGCTCTAAATAAGCACATAACATATTTTTTCAAAGAAGTTTTTAGTTAGTAAACATCTATACAAAAGCAAGCTTTTCACTAACTAAAAACTTCTTTAAAAAAATATGCTATGTGCTAATTTAGAGCCCTATTCAATTGGCCAAATAGCAATTGAATGAGGCCCATAGGGTGCAGCTTAGCTCTTACAGACACAGGATTCACTAGGGCTCTTACAGACACAGGATGCAGATTGGGGGTGCCGCAGGAAGCCACGGGGGACCGAGGAAGCCGGGGGAGCTGCAGGAGCCACAGGAGCCACGGGAGGGCTTATAGGGTCCAAAGGAAGCTGCAAAGGGCCACTGGGGGCTGAAGAGGGCCTTTGGAGGGCCTCTGGAGGGCCAAGGGGGGCGTTGTAGTGCACACACAGGTTTTAAAAGATTTAGACTTTAGCCAAACCAGGGGCAGATGAAGTATGCACTACGGAAGCTTGAAAACCCAAGCCACTACTAAAGTGAGACAAATGTTAGCAGGTATTAGCAAATCAAAATGTGTCTTTTTTTTTTTTAGAATGTCTCATTGATGTCTCAAAATATGTAATTGTTCATGGAGCAATGCTGTTTCAGAATTTCAATTTTGCCTTTTAGGTAACCAATATGCAGAATATCACCCAAATGATTCAAACAATGCTCAGATTTTCTCTGTGTTGTTTCGGCTTCACTACCAGCAATTTGTCATTTTTAGTTAATTCCAACCCCAAATTAGTTCAAGCTATTAAAAAAATGTAAGCACATTCATATTGTAGGTGCCAAATAGAAAAAGTATTCCTAATATTGCTTACAATAATAAATACATTTGTTTCACACAGATATTAGTGCAATAAAAAATATTGTCCAGGGGCTCCACTTCCTTCAAAACCAGAATATCTCTAGAAATATTCTATAAACCTCACAGAGACATACTGGAATGCAAATCATACATTTATGATTCAAGACAATCATCAATACTAAAATCTGCTTCCTTATATTACAAAAACGGGAAGAAGGTTTTGGTTTGGCTATATGTAGGAGCACCAAAAGGATTACCAGGCAATGCGTGCTGAAATGAATATTTATGTGCTATAATGTATCATGAACTGTTCTCTAGACATTGTGGTTTAAGCAATAGTACATGTGTATATTCTAAATACTTTTACTAGTTGATTCAACAAAATAATTTAAAAAATGTATTTATATGCCAAGGTACAGATCGTTTTTCTATGAAGCATAGACTATAGTATTAGCCAGAAAAATAATTTCCAAAACACAAACTAATGCAACGCTTTTATAACATGTCATCTCAAATTTTCTATGATTGGTATTGTCTTAGAACCTGTTTCCCAAAATCTACCAATTATAGCAATACTCACAGGTCGTGGACTGTTTTTGTCAGCAAGCAAAAAAAAAAAATGGAATTTATAACATATTCAGAGCATATTCAAGTTATGAACGTATTTAATAATTCCCTTTCTAGACCAGGATCATCAATATTATGCAAATCAATCTTATACCATCCAAGCAATATGGAATTCAAATGTATGCAAAAGGAAATTGATGACTTCATCCTAAATAAGGATAACATGTTACAAGATAGAAATTTGGTTTTAAAAGTGGATATGAAGGTATTACTAATGTCTTTTGCAGCTTGGATCAAAAATCTTGCTTGTGTGCCTGAACACAGTGGTGGAGGTAATGCATGGAGGGCCTTGGACAAGGCATGCATATTTTTTTTTGCTTCTTGGCCCCTCTCCAGCATCAACTGACACAGTAGATAGGCTGCACTTTTGCTCTTACAGACAAAGGCTGCAAATTGTTACTTACAGACACAGGATGCAGATTGGCTCTTACAGACAAAATGCACATTGGCTTTTACTGGCACAGGATACATATTGGCTCTTACAGACACAGGACGCAGATTGGCTTTTACAGATAGGATGCACATTGGCTATTACCGACACAGGATGCAGATTGGCTCTTACAGACAGGCTGCACTTTGGCTCTTACAGACATAGGATGCAGATTGACTCTTATAGACAGAGGCTTCACTTTAGCTCTTACAGACACAGGATTCACTTGGGCTCTTACAGACACAGCATGCAAATTGGCTCTTACAGACAGGATGCAGATTGACACTTATAGACATAGCGTGCAGCTTGGCTCTTACAGACACAGGATGCATTTGGGCTCATACAGACACAGGATGAAGATTAGGGGTGCCGCAGGAAGCTACGGGGGCCTGAGGGGGCCGGGGGAGCTGCATGAGCCACAGGTGCCACGGGAGGGCTGATGGGGTCCACAGGAAGACACTGGGGGGTGAGGAGGGCCTCTGAAAGGGGCCAAGGGGGCCATTGGAGTGCCACAGGGGGACAAGGCAGACCATTTTTGGGACAGCTCAGGGCCTCCGTGCATTGCACCAGCTGCACTGGCGATAGCTCCGTCCCTGCCTGCACACACAGGTTTTAAAAGATCTAGGCCCTCATTCAATTGCAATTTGGCCAATTGAATAGGGGTCTAAATAAGCACATAACATATTTTTTTTAAAGAAGTTTTTAGTTAGTGAAAACCTTGCTTTTGGATAGATGTTTACTAACTAAAATCCTCTTTAAAAAATATATATGTTATGTGCTTATTTAGACCCCTATTCAATTGGCCAAATTGCAATTGAATGAGGGCCCTAGACTTTAATCAAATCAGGGGCAGATGAAGTATGCACTATGGAAGCTTGAAAACCCAAGCAGCTGAATTTATATAGTTTACTGTAATATGTATCCCATATTGCAAAACATCATACCCATGCATCCCAAAAAAGTGGGCAAAATAAAAAATACATATTTTTTTTAACAATGACAGACATATTAGCTATTGTTATTGCTATTCACTAACCATTGCTGCAGCCTGAATAAAGCTTATACATTTGGAGATTTAGATGCTAAACATATCCTCTATCTATATATCTATCAATATAAAGAGCTGGAAATGTTATTTTTATTGTGGAATCTGCTTTATTCATTCAATTCTGTAGAGATAAATGAGAAAATTTAAGTTGGTCAACGTGGGTGGGAAAGATTCAGATTGGTCTCAGTTGACACTACTTCAAATCTAGAAAACTTGTCAATTTGGACATGATAATCCATTTTATTTAGGTATTATATTTTGTTACTTTGATAAAGCGAGACTGTAAATGAGTTACAATCAATGTTAAAATCTTGTCCAAACCTCAGGAAATTAAACCTGGAATATTAAAGGGAAACCTAATTCAGCACAATCTGGACCACTTCACAGTAAAGATCTCCTAAAAGCATGTTGAAATACTTTTTTAATTTTTAAAATGCATGCATTTTTCAGGAAAAACTTTACGCTAATAATAGCTACAAAATCTATGTAATTAAAAAAAAATGATGATTTCAACATACAATCTTGTGCTCTTTTGTACCATGAAGAGTGCTTACAGTGAGGTAAATGGTCCTTTAAGGAAAGGTTATTGAAACCCTGTTGTGGAATCATATTGCAAATTGCCAGTGACTCTAAGATTTGTATTGTGTCCTGGTAAAATGAGATTCAATTGAGCATTATATTCTTAATGTATTAATATATGTGGGCTCTTGAGTGATCATAATTGACTTTGTTCATGTCCTTTCGATAAATATGTGATTCCTATTTCTTCAGTTTAAGTTAAAATGGCTGCAGAATCACAATATACTGATAAAAAGCAGTCACAACCAAAATAAAATAAATCCATATTAGAATCTAGTCCAAAGAAAAGTTGATTAACAGATGAAAGAGATAAAAACTTGTTTCTACAATAGTTAAAGATTGGCCAATCTTGCCCGTCAACACATTTCAGAAAGGTTTTGAATCATTGCAAAAAGATTTAAAAGATTATGAGACTACAATCTTGATTTAGATTTAGAATAAACATTAGAGTAATAGGAATACCTGAATTTGTAAAAATATCTGTGTCACTTCTTTGCATCATCTACCAATCAATATTTGTGGGTTGGTATACAAATCACAATCCCTTATTAATAGAAAGAGCCTATAGATTGGGTAAAAAGATACCTAAACTGTTAGGATGATAATAAATATTCTAAATTTTTAGTACACAACAGCAAAACTGTTTCAATGTTATAGAAGATGTAAAGATTGACAATATGAGGGACATCCATTTTCTGTGTTTCAGGATTACTCTTATTAGTTATTTTAGAAGAAAATAATTATGCTTAATACTGTATAAGGAGGGGAGGCAATTTTCTTTATTGGACCCTCAAAGTTAAAAATGTATACAAGCAACAGTCTAGTATTTTTTCTAAACCTAAGGAAACTAGAGAACTTTTGAACATAGAGAATAGAAGAGATAGACAAGAAATGTTTTTAAAAATAGAAGATTGTGTGCGGATTTAAAAAAAATTATGAAGATCTGCAAGAGTAAATTTATTAGAAAATGACAAATTTGGAAATAATAAGTAATTATCTTACATGAAAGTTTTAAAATTATCTTGATCTAATTTACAAACTTAATATGCACGGAAATATATATATTTGGCTAACTTCCTTTTTAATCATAGGAGTGGCGATAGAGCAACAGACTTCTTCATAGTGCAAATGGTATGGTATTTGGTTCTTTCTTTTCTTGCATCTTACACTGAGTAAATATTGAATTTATTTTTCAAAATGATTGGTGTTGTAGTTGTTTAGAACATTACCATTTTTATTTTCTCTGTGTGTAATATGTGGTTAAAAAGAGTTCTTGGAACATAGCTGGATTTTAAACTCCTATTAAGAGAACTGCAGTTTTAAGGCATTGAATAGATTGTGAAAAGTTGATTTAATATTGCTTCAGAAAACTCATCAAGTCAATACGAAAAATATGGATTCAAGAATTTATAGCATCCTCATATGATATTAAAAAGAGAGGTACTGCAAAATTATTATTATTATTTTAAAAAAGAGATCAACAAGATGATATGTTTTGTTATACATATCTTTTAATTATCGAAAACTAGTAATATATGTTGCAAAGAAATACAATTGAAATTCATGACTTTTGAAGGTAAAGATATTATAATAGGAGGAGACTTTATTATGGTGCAAAATATTTTTCAGTAGAACAATATGACAAAATATTTTCTAACATTAACTTCTCCTTATAAATGTGAGACCAGGTTCATTCTTTTAAAAAAAAATTGACCTCATTGATTTTTATAGAATATTCTTAGTTATCAAAAACACATGGAACTTTATGTAGAATTTTTCTTTTTTAATATCTCATATTTTGCTGTCTAAAATGGATTAAAAATACAAAAAAAGATATTTCTTATTGATCATGCTCCAATAGTTTTACAAATAGATATAACTGATAATCAAACTAAATGGGGAATTTGCTAACAGGATAAGACTGTATATACACCCCCTATCCAAACCATGGACATCAGGATCAAAATAACATATGCATGTTACAGGGGTCAGGCTTATGCAGCGTAATTCCACTGGTGAAGATGCCACATAGGTTGTAAAACATTTTATTTAATTTTATTACTTTACTTATTATTATTTTTTTTTTTATGTAAATCCTTTTTTTTTATTTAGTTTTGTTTTTTTATTTAGTTGGTGTTTGTGTTAGGAACTGTGGGGGTCCTTATGGACCTCCATAGGGGATACAATGCATGGGGTCCATAAGAACATATGAGTCTAAAACATTTTTAAACCACTGTATATAGCAGGATATTTTATAATTAAATGAAATAGTAAAACTAATATTCACTTATTAATATACAACATGAGCTGATATATATAACATCTAGCAGCGTATGCTGTATATTAATAGATGAATTATGGTTACATTTTCTATTGGAAAAATATAATAAAATAATAATAATAAAGGGTTAAAATATGCAATGCTAAATACCAGCTTGCAAGTAGTAGAAAGCTTCAGTTTACACGCCCTTTACACACACTCTTGATCACCCATAATTAGCAGCAAAGAGCTAGCTATAATAGAGGAGAGAAAATTACACAATGAGCTGAGAACCTTGATTGTGGGTTAACTTGGGCTGTTAGTAACCATGCCCCTAGCTCAAATAGATGAGCATCTCCAATAAAGTTTCTTCAGAAATTAGATTTTTATACATTTTAGAACAATGGCTAAACTCAGAAATATTATGTAAAAGCTTCTAAGACTGTGTTAAGTGGTTTAACACACACACACACACATATATATATATATATATATATATATATATATATATATATACTAGAATATTGCCCGTCAAAAAATGACGGCAATGAAATTGTAAGTGAGCTAATGGTGTTTGGTGTATTTAATGTGGCTGATGTAGCGTCGTACGTTTTGTATGTCGTGCGACTTTTTCGTAATATCCGTAGCTGTTTGGTGGGCTTTTTTGGAATATCCGTAGCCGTTTGTTGGTGTTTTGCGTGTTTCTGGTAGTGTTTTGCGTGTTTAGGGACCTTTAGCCTCGTTTTCGTTTTGTTCGGCGGCCATTTTTTCTCTTGCTCAGGTGATTTTTGGGTCTCTAAACTCTGAAATTTGTGCTTAAATGGAGGTGTAACTTCACTTGCAGAGGTCCTCGGTGCCCCCCCTTGCTGTGAGTAACCTTTTTATGTGTTTGTTGTTTGTATTTATTGTGTTTGTAATGTTTTTGGGGTTGCGCGGTTGCGTCCTTGTTTTTTAATTTCGTAGGTGTTTTTCAGCAAATACGTAAGTGTTTGGTGGTGTTTTGCGGCTTTAGACTGCTGTAGTCTCGTTTTCGTTTTTTTCGGCGGCCATTTTTTCTCTCGCTTAGAGAAATTTTTAGTGTCTAAACTCTTTTAATTTGACTTAAATTAAGGTGTAACTTTAGTTTTCGAGGTCCTGGATGCTCCCTCTTCCCATAAGTAAGCTTTTTATGTATTTGTTGTGTGTATTTGTTGTATTTTTCATGTTTTGATGTGCGCGTGTTGCGTCCGATTTTTGAGAGGTCGTAATGGGTCGTAACGTGTCTCGTATTTTCTTTGCGTTACGACATAAATTTTGCGAGGGTCGCAGTTGCTTCGCGAGGGCCGCGGGCTCGCTACGCGAGTCCGCAAGCGTTAGCAACAATTTGCATGCTCACAACTATATATGTGATATATTGTTATTACGTAATAACTGTTAATAAGATGTAAACAATATAAAACATCAGGAATACTAAATGAATTTGCCTAATATTCTTAAACCTTATATAAAAAGGGTAGTATAGTTATGAATAGTGGATAAAATTTGTGTGATTCTTTTAATCTTCCTAAATTGAATAAAGCGGATTTAGTAATGTTGAATAGTGAGATTTCCAAACTGGAGTTGAAAAAAAAGCCTTACACACATCTAAGAAAAGTAAAACACCTGGACCAGATAGATTCCCCATAGATTACTATAAGCTTTTGGAAACCTCTATTTTGAAGCATTTATTAAGATGTTTTAATATTTACTAATTAAATGATAATGTACCATCCAAATATTTACATTGGCATATATTTGTTGTATACATAAACAAAGAAAAGACTCTGAAATACTCACTGTATATCATCCATTATCATAACTGAATAATAATTTCAAGTTATAAACAAAAATATTAGCAGAAACATTAAGACAATTTATAAATAAAATAATACATCCAGATCAGACTGGGTTCATGTTAGGTCGAAGTTCTTTATTAAATATAAGGACATTATCAGTAATACAATGTTAAAATTCACAGTGTGGTCTCTGACAAGGCATTTGATATGGTGGAATAGACTCACCTGACCAATGTTTTATCTAAATTTTGAATTTTAGGACATTTTATGAATGCAAATACAGTAGAAGCAATTACTATTTCATACAAGTTTATTCACACACAATGTGGCACCAGACAAGGGTGTCCATTATCACTTTTACTTTTCAACCTGGCAATAGAGCCCTTAATAGATAAACTCTGTATACAAAGTGGGTATGCAAATCGGTCAGGTAAAATGAAATCTTTATTATATGACATATGTTATTAAACAAAATTTGTTCTTTCACATGATGTAAAATGATTGAGGAAAAATCAGAAATGTGATTAGAACAACAAACTTGTTATAAAATCACATATTAAATGTTTAGTGATTTCTAAACAATGATCAAAATTACATAAATGAAAATATGATAAAAAAAATTCATAAAATGGACATAGACCATATATCTTGGCAAGATCTACCACTATCTATTATGGGTCATAATGCACTAATTAAAATTGTTACTCTTCATTGAATATTATATTGAATCCATAGCATCCCCATTCTTATTTCTAAAAAACTTATAAAGAAATGTAATGGGAAAATCAGACAGTTCATATGGAAAAAGACTTCCTGCCTAATATGTAATGGCATAATTGGGCATTTGGCAAGGTTTTATTTAGAATAGTTCTCAGGATTATTTGTAATTTAACATTTTGATTAAGGTTTCCTTCTTAATATGATATATTGCCTGTACATCACAGAAATTAAAATTGGAAATAAGAAAGGAAAGGAACTAAATGATTAAATACCCTGATTAAACATTTTTTAAAAAGTTTAAAAAAAACAAACAATTTAAATATCATTATGGCTGGATTAAAATGTACTGATAAAAGCTTAACTGAATAGTCAACTATATACTGAGACTTTTTTAATAATTGAAAAACTTACATTAAAACATAACATTCACATTGCAGGAACTTGATACGTTAAAGAGGAACAAAGAGGAAAATAACCAGTACATGATGCCAGTGGAAGAAGCCCAATAATTTTATAAAATGTCATACATTTATAAAGAGATATGAGATGAGACTAAATTCAGGCAATTGACCTTTAGGGATGATGTGTAGGTTTAATGTTATCGTTAACAAACCAGATTTGTCTTCCCTTTATTACATTGAATTTGCACCTTGTGAAGTTCAAGTATGGAAATCATAAAAAGTTTCAAACAAAATTTGATGATCTACATAGAGATTTAAGAAACTAATGGCAACTCTAATGACCCATACTCAGGTTGTCCTCGAGGTAGAGCGACTGACTGTTAACCAGCCTGTAGGCCCAGCAGGATCAGGAACAAGGATACCAGGAAACATGGAGCAGTCTGCTAATCCATGAAAAATCAATTACAAGTGCCGTAGCAGCACATTAAATCCTATGCAGCTACTGTATGTTAATCCGCCATGCCTAAAACATTCAGAGAGAACTCCTACGGGTCACTGCTAGGAGAGAACCTCACGACAAAGCCAAAACTCCATTAGACTTTGACACACAAACCCTATGCTAATAAGATTTTGTGGATCACTCACAAATAAGGGCACTGCCATAACTGCAAAAAGCAGAAGATTTACGGGTACCAAAGACCACTCACAATTAGTTTTCAAACCCTTTCTGAGTCCCCCAGAAGGATTTAATCACATAACGAGATACTCAAGGGGTTACTATACATCACAAAACCATGTTGCCTAGGAACTAATGATCTAAATGCATTGTCTATAAAAATATCATAATGCATTGTCTATAAATATATATTTAACACAAAATAAACACATTTTTATTTATTGAAGCCATAAATACAATGGTTACATCTTTTTAATATCAAAATATACTAATACATAAAAAACATATATATATATTTATATATATATATATATATATATATATATATATATATATATTTACTTGCTGCAGCGTAGTTACAGCACTTGTTACAGCACTTCTCACTCATTATAATGTTCATGATGTTTGCATTTTCTATTTGCTCATAGAGCCGTGTCTCATCTGTAAAGCTTGGTTTGGCTACTCCCTACAAAGAAATCTGTTGTGGCTGAGTGCTCTAATCTGGAGGGGGGTGAAAGATTTAGGGAGAAAAAGCTCCTGCAGCCAATTTACAGCAGTGCCCTAACTTAGAGCACCTGATTTACATTGGGCCCATGGTTAGTGTGTTAGAGGAAAATGACCCAAAGCTCTGAGCTAATAGCTTAAAGAAAAGAGATAACAAAAGTGTCTTGAACATAACTGGGTATTGAACTTTATTTTGAAACACACATTTTTCCAAAATGTGTTAATATATTACTCCTGCCCAAGATACTTTTCACAATTTTTCTACAGATCGGTATGTTTGCCAGCTGTTCTGGTTAGATCTGCTGCAACCCCATAACTGTCTGGTCCATAGATCTGTTTGTACCTTTAGTGTGCATAGCTAGAGAGGCTGAGGTCTAGAAACAGGTAGTTAGGTCAATAGCACAGGCAGTTGATCACGGAGTAGCTGTCACACAACAGAAGGCATATAACAGGACTGGAACAGGCAGACAGCATGTTGGCACATCATGGTAACACTGGCAGAGGCAGGTTATATGGTAGAAGTAAAAAACAAAACTTTCACAGGCAGATGGAAGGTGGCACTGTAACATTGCCACAGGCATATTGCAGATACATACAGCATTGAGATACATGGTAACACTGGCATAGACAGATGGAGATAACAAGCCAATTCAGGGAATTGCTAGGACCCAGGGAGACTATAGGAGCTGCATAAGGAGGTAGATCACTTGGCGCGAAGGGGGAGGTAGATCCCTGGACACCTGGACACATAATAGGGGATGGAGACAAGCATATCTGTAAGAATCTACAATGGTAAAGTTCAAATGTAAGTTTTGAAAATGATATTGATATTTTTTCAAATACTTTTTTTTTATGAATAATGAAATACACAAATGAAACCATGTTGTAGGATAACTGCAGTGATCTTTTAAATCAAGTAAATTAATAGCTTTCAAAAGTCAAAGATATTAGCCCACCTTGCATTACAAAATATAAGTATAAGGTTTTGGATGATTCATTAAAAATATACGTACATCTCACATAGGCATATGGGCTGGCTGTCTTATTTTTTATATAAATATTGTATGTGGCCTGTTCATACAATTTAATAGTAGTGACTAAAACAGACAGATAATCATCTTAGTGTGGAAAAAGGCTATAATTATTGCCTGAATTTTTCAAAGGTAGTGGTATTAAAAATATTGACGCTTGGAATGTTACCACAGAATATAGAAAATTAGTTTTTAAGAAATACAAATAACACCATTTGCAATCCCTCCTCTATTTCTGTTTTA
Organism: Discoglossus pictus; assembly: GCA_027410445.1. Taxonomy (NCBI): domain Eukaryota; kingdom Metazoa; phylum Chordata; class Amphibia; order Anura; family Alytidae; genus Discoglossus; species Discoglossus pictus. Next base: position 251,990,788 of record CM050165.1, read on the forward strand.
TGCTAAAAGTCAACAGAAATATTGAAAAGCACGTCATTAATACTATGTCGAATACAAATGTATCGTTTGTAAATTAGCAAATTTAGTGTTTTAATAACTGCAAACAAAAGCAAAAACCAAACATATGCCTAATAAAACAATTTCAAACTACAGCAGAGCCAGGGGAGAATATCATAAGGATGTATTTAACTCAGACCTCAATTGTTTATTTATTTTGTACGTATTAATGTATGTCCAGAGCAGAATTTTCTTGTAAGTTTGTTTATTGTAGCAATTAGCACTTTGCATTTTTGGTGGGGTCACAAAGCTGGGGAGATGTTGTCACTCAACATACATGAAAAGTAACCTTTTGAGTCACAGAATAAACAAGTACTTCATACAACAAGAGTGAAGACAACACGTTCTGAGCAGGAATGTTTTGTGACTTATAATTAGGCCTTCAAAAAGGTCAAAGTGTGAATATAAAAACTGAACCTCTTAAGATCTCGGCATGTCTGTACTGTATATTTGACTGGTGAGGTTTTTTTAAATATCAGATCTTTTTTGGAACTATTTCCTGAAAATTCATCAAAACTTAGTACATACAATGGAGTCTATTTTGGTGATTTCCAGATGTGTATACAACACAGATGAATTACTTTAGCAGAATAATAATACATGTTTGGGGAATGTTATTTTTGCTTATACAAACTAATATATAATTCCCCATTTGTATAATGTAAAGTTTTGACCCAAATTCATATTCCAATATTTTTTTTTAAATGTGGTGTACGCTCACTTATTGATGTGTGATTATACTAAAGACATAAAATACTGTATTGCTTTTCTATTTGGGGAAACTATGAGCCTCATTCAATTGAGGCTTTTGGAAGATCCGGGCTCGGAAATGGAGCCCGAAAGTAATTTTGCTATTCAATTGGCGTCATTTTGCGAGCTCTGATCGAGTTACGGGCTCATGCCCGCAATTCACTGCAATGGTTAAAAACGCAAGTTAATGCCCCTCCAAGCTTTTGATCTTTTCCGGCCGCAACGCTAAAATCGCAAATCGCTATTCAATTGCTCCGATTCCCCCTCACTAACCACTCCGTCAAGCCCACAAATGGCAAAAGTCGAACCACAAGTTGCTGGTACCAAGGAGGTTTAGTTTAATTACATGTCCGGAGCACTGTAAATGCATGTATAAACTGTACTTTTATTAAAAGGGAAAGTGATGTTAGGTCTTAGAATTAATAGCACAACATTCTCAAGCTCGCAAATCGGCCCACAAAAATACTTTATTTCATGTTTCATTTCTTGGCAATCAATGTGTTAATACATATAATGGAACTCGCATGTAATAGAATATCATATTTACAGTTTTCTCAATATTGCATTATATCTAGAATGTGGGTCCGATCGTGACTCGTACTTCAAGCCAGTAGGACTTCAATGAAAAATGGAGGTTGGATTTCAAAGTCCTATCGGCTTGAACCACAAGTCACGATCGGACCCACATTTCATTGGCTGTTTGTAACCAGGAGTTACGGCCTTGTTTCATTGATCAAGTTCAAGCTTGCAAATGCTACTTTTGATACCATCGGCCCATAACTTGCGGTCTTGCTGAATTGAATAGCACCATAAGTTGTGGATGCTGCAGGCTCGCAGCAGGCCCACAGACATATGGCCTACACCGATTGAGTTGTAGCCTTGTTCATACTCATAAAACCCTTAACTTTGCTAAGTATTTACTTATTTACTTAAAGCACAACAAAGACCATGTTTTAATGTTGAAAAAAACACACTATCAACACGATGAGCCTTATTCAATTGCAAGGCCACATCTCACGGTATATAGGCTGTATGTCTGCGGGATTGCGGCCGGCTTGAACTCTGCTACAATTACGGTGCTATTCAATTGAACAAGCCGAAAACTGAAACCGTAAACCATGCAATCGTATATAGCATTTCAGAGCGTAAATATAATCAATTAAGCAAGGCCATAATACCCATTTAGAAACAGCCAAAGAGACCGTTATGATTACGGCAGTTTAAGATGGAGGTTACATGTTAATCAATTAGCATTAGGGGTCCGATATGTGATCAGACTAGCAAACACGCAAAATACAAAATAATAAAAATTAATGCCAATATTTTTCTAGTCCATATGGGTGGCCTTATATTTATTAACTCATTGATTCCCGAGATCGATATAACCCTGAAACAAAACATAAAAATAAATGATTTTGGTTGCCTATTTGCGAGCTTGAGACTGTAGTGCAATTAATTCTAATGTTTTTCATGGCTTTTCCCATCATTTTCAGTGCAGTATTGATTTTTTTTTTTTCATTTACAGTGCTACGGACATGTCTTTAACCCCTTTTACGGGTCCCATTTGGTACCCGTAGGATTTTCTTCTACATTTGCCGTTTACGGGTGTAATAACAATTGGGGGCTTGAGGAATTGTAGCAATTGAAAAAGGATTTAAGCTTTTTTAATGATAGTAATTTTTGTGAACATGAAAGATCAAAGGCTTAGATGGGGTGTAAGTTACGGTTGTAACAACTGCAGGGTTTATCAGCCCGTAGCCCCTAGATCTTTTGCGGCTCGGAAAAAGACGCTAATTGAATAGCAAATTTGTTTATGGGCTCCAGTAATTTCTCAATTGAATGAGGCTCTACATGTTTATTTAATATTCAGAACATCATTGGTTCTCTCTGTTTATTGGCAGGATAACAGCCTTATTAAATTGCGATTCATCAAATTGAAAAGGGCTCTATTTAAGCACATTAATATTGCTGGGAGAAATGTCAACATCCTCAGATACTAAAGCAGGGACTAAAGGACCAATTGATGAGGGTGAATGAAGAGAGTGCAAAAGCTGGCCTTCTACCAGCATTAAAAAGATGAAGATCGTTGCAAACAACAATCTCATTTCCTGGCAAATAGATGGGAAGGAAGTGGAGGCAGAGACAGATTGTATTGTCCCAGGCTTCAAGATCTCTGCAGATGGTGACTGCAGGCATGAAATTAAATGGCCTTTGCTTCTGGAGAGGAAAGCCATGACAATTCTTGACAAGCTATTAGTTAGAACTATGACAGAGTCCCTTGGATGGCAAGGAGATCCAATCAATCCGTAAATCAGGAAGTCCACATAGCAATAGAGCTTAGACGCTAAAATCGACTTTCATTTTAGATTAGATGGAACTAATAAAAAAGTGCTTTGCTTTTGAGTGAACTCTATTGATACTCTATTACAATAAAGAAATATATTTTTTAAATTGTTGTCCTATCATCATTGCCTTCTACTGTTATAATTTTAATGATATTAAGTATTCAGTTTATTTACAGGCTTTTTATTTACAGACTATATTTAGTTAGGTCTTCCAGCTAGGATGAGATCATACCTGTATTCTTTGGTAGCTTTACCATAGCTGTATAGTTCTATGCACTGTTATTAAGTCTCTACCATTTTGGATAATAATTGTAACTCTCTATTAAGATTTCTGTAATTAATTTACTTGGATTATTTCACCGATAATGAACTCCTTTAGAGGTCATAGAATCCAGTTGCATATTACTGTTTACACAGCACAGAATAATCATATTTTTACTCCCTGTTAGCTACAGTGCCTTGCAAAAGTATTCACCCCCTTGACTTTTTACCTATTTTGTTACATTACAGCCTTAAATTCAATGTTTTGTTAATCTGAATGTTATGTGATGGATCAGAACACAATAGTCAAAGATGGTGAAGTGAAATGAGAAATATATATACATAAAACAATTTTTTAGAAATAGAAAACATAAAATTGGCATGTGCGAATGTATTCACTCCCTTTGTTATGAAGCCCATTAAAAGCTCTGGTGCAACCAATTACCTTCAGAAGTCACATAATTAGTGAAATGATGTCCACCTGTGTGCAATCTAAGTGTCACATGATCTGTCATTACATATTCACACCTTTTTTGAAAGTCCCCAGAGGCTGCAACACCTAAACAAGTGGCACCACTAACCAAAAACTGCCATGAAGACCAAGGAACAATGTTGTTGAGATGTACAAGTCAGGGTTAGGTTATAAAAAAATATCCAAATATTTGATGATCCCCAGGAGCACCATCAAATCTATCATAACCAAATGGAAAGAACATGGCACAACAGCAAACCTGACAAAAGACGACCGCCCTCCAAAACTCACGGACCTGGCAAGGAGGGCATTAATCACAGAGGCAGCACAGACACCTAAGGTAACCCTGGAGGAGCTGCAGAGATCCACAGCAGAGACTGGAGTATCTGTACATAGGACGACAATAAGCCGTATGCTCCATAAAGTTAGGCTTTTTGGCAGAGTGGCCAGAAGAAATCCATTACTTTAAGGAAAAAACAAAATGGCACGTTTTGAGTTTGCTAAAAGTCCTGTGGGAGACTCCCAAAATGTATGAAGGAAGGTGCTCTGGTCTGATGAGACTAAAATTTAACTTTTCGGCCATCAAAGAAAATGCTATGTCTGGTGCAAACCCAACACATCACATCACTCAAAGAACACCATCCCTACAGTTAAACATGGTGGTGGCAGCATCATTCTGTGGAGATGTTTTTCAGCAGCCAGGACCGGGAAACTAGTCAGAGTTGAGGGAAAGCTGGATGGTGCTAAATACATGGATATTCTTGAGCAAAACCTGTACCACTCTGATTTGAGGCTAGGACGGAGGTTCACCTTCCAGCAGGACAATGACCCCAAACACACTGATAAGGCAACACTTGAGTGGTTTAAGGGGAAACATGTAATGGTCTAGTCAAAGCCCAGACCTCAATCCAATAGAAAATCTGTGGTCAGACTTAAATATTGCTGTTCACAAGATCAAACTATCCAACTTGAAGGAGCTGGAGCAGTTTTGCAAGGAGGAATGGGCAAAAATCCCAGTGGTAAGATGTGGACTTATCCAAAGGGACTTGGAGCTGTGATTGCCGCAAAAGGTGGAGCTACAAAGTATTGACTTTAGGGGGATGAATAGTTATGCACATTGATGTTTTCTGTTATTTTGTCCTATTTGTTGTTTGCTTCACAATAAAAAAAAACATCTTCAAAGTTGTGGGCATGTTCTGTAAATTAAATGATGCAAATACTCAAACAATCCATGTTAATTCCAGGTTGTGAGGCAACAAAACACGAAAAATGCCAAGGGGGGTGAATGCTTTTGCAAGTCAAACATGACTGAATGACTGAACAACAACAGGAGCATATTTAAGCAGGACCTGGAGGGATCCATGATACATTAGAAGACATTCTGTTATCCAACTCCTGAAGCAAGCAGCCTGCTTCTGGGCCTGAGAGGGGATTGGTATGGTGTAAATTTCAATCTAGTTCCAAAAAAAAAATAAGTCTCTGGACTTATACCTGTCCTCTCCTCCTCACCCCTCCCACTGCTGATGACCGCAAACACACACAGCCATCATCCAGCTCTCAGCACACAAAATAGATTCCTTTACTCATAAACAAAAAAATAAAATGTTCTCATAAAAATGGTTTATGTCAATTGCTTACACAGTTGTCAAAATTGTTAGTTTTATACATACTTGAAACTTAACAAGTGTATTTTTTCCTGAATTGCAGTTGTCCTTTAAGAGACATAAAAAACACTTAGGCCCTCATTCAATTGCGATTTGGCCAATTGAATAGGGCCCTAAATAAGCACATAGCATATTTTTTTTAAAGAAGTTTTTAGTTAGTGAAAACCTTGCTTTTGCATAGATGCTTACTAACTAAAAACTTTTTTAAAACAAATATGTTATGTGCTTATTTAGGGCCCTATTCAATTTGCCAAAGTGCAATTGAATGAGGGCCTTATGGTGCAAAGTCTTACCAGTACCAGAAGCTTCAAAATCCTGTTGGCTGTTTGTATACCTTGATACTTTCCATTTGTGTAAGAGCAGAAAAGGGGTTATAATGGGGAAAATGCTAACCACTCCGCTGGCGTCTTCTAAAAAGAAACATAGATGCATCTATGCTCAAGCAAAACTTATTGAACAGGAGATACGTTTTCTGTTTATTTTCTTTAGTTATTTACTTATCCCAAGTAAGTCTGTTTTTTTTTATGTGAACATTTCCGGTAACTAAAAGAGGACGCAGGTCTCCATAGTTCAATGATAGTGGCTGCAATATGAATACCGGCATTGTACTTACTTTTTATGTCAAATAATATGCTGTACAAAAAAATGGTATCCTGCCTTTTTTATTCTTCTAAACTTTGCCTTTCTGTAATACTGCTAGTGTAGTCTGAATGCAGCACAAACTCTCAACTACATTCTAGATGTAACAAACTTGCTTTGTGATTTAACTCTTTAAACATGTTGGGAAGAGATTATTAGGTACTTTCTCACCTGAGATGAGGTGAGAAAACTGAGATAACGTGAGAAGGGCTGTTTTTCCCTGTAGGAAATCATACACAGAAAATCAAGAGGCAACCTGAGATGCTTAGTAAATTCCCTCCTTTATTATGGTGCGATTGATACAGAAATAGGCTGCCTTTCATGCACTGAATACTTTAGAAAACACAAACATAGTTATTAAATCTTTCAATAAGTTTAAGGGAAAAAAGGAGATTTTTTTTTAAATGCATAAAATGTAATACCTTCCTTACAAAGCTCTGAAATTGTAAAGAGTTGTAGTCAGAAAAGGCAATTTAAGCCAACTTTGCTGCTAATTTGCAGCTTAATGTGACCAATTTACTGACAGGCAAATTGAAGATTGATCTTATTTACCAACTAAACTTGTATTGACTTCAAACTATTGAGCGCGAGAGATATAGATAATTTGCCTCTTTTAAACATTTTGGAGTCAGGTAACAGTTTTCTATGTAAACATGATGATATGCAAAAAACGATATGTCATTAAATATGTTGAATAGAGGTATATGTAATAGTCTTAGACATTTTATAGAAAATGATAAACAAAAACTAACTTTACCAACCTTTTGAAAGTTTTGCAAAAAAATTTAAATATTGAGAAAATGTATTAAGCATCTGTGGAAGGTGAGGCCCATAACAGTCCCCGTGAATCTTAGTGAATCTACCCCGGTATTACTAATTACTAGTGCTACTAAATATATTTTCAAAATAATAGCATACTGACTTTTTAGAAAGGGTATTTTTTATTTTAATATATTTCCTTTCTAATTCAGAGTCTTCATTGAAAACAGCATAACAAAATAAATCAGTGTAAGCATCCGTCATTTGTAAAAATATGATTATACATAAAGCAGACTACCAATTTAAATAATACATTTTCCCTTGTTTTGGATAGATTTATTTATCCAGTTTCCCAGAGATTATTAAAACCTCAAGAAGGGTCGGCTAAGTCCATGGAATTTCTCTTTCTCATTACTGCCACCAAGTATTTTGTGGTAAGAGTTAAGTGGTTTGGCAGCTTTTTTGTCCTTCTGCTTCCTACCAAGCTTGCCCAGGGGAGCAGAAAAATACTTAAGAAAATGTTCAATTCAATTTCTTTCTACTCATCCCTTGCTTTATGCAATGTGTATTGTAGAAGAATTGTTATCTTCAGATGTTTCTTGGGTTCAGATCAACTCTAATTCGTCCATCCTCTGCTGACTTCTAAGCTGGACCTTTCTTGCAGATCAGTAGATTTTATACAAATTTTGACCTTTATTGTCTTCTCACTTCTGATCAGACATGTTGCCACAGCATTACAATTTCTTAATGTATACCCTACATCTATATAGCTACAACCTCTTTCAAATATTTGTGCATTCTACATCAAGGCACAGGGATCCTTCTCTTGGAAGGGGCCCCAGTGCAGTGCAAGTTTCTTTTTTATATATATATTATTTTTTATTTATGGGTCCCTCTGGCTCCCCTCCCCCTGTTTTAAAAGTCTCTTAAGACCATGCCAGCATGTCTTTATCTCTAGGAGCACCCTCTTGTGGCCAGAAGTGCACTCTGCAGAGAGTCACTTCCCCTGATAGACATGGGGCAGGAATCTCTGGAGCAGAATTATGGTAGGCAGTTCAAGTAGTTACTGAATGGGGACTAGACTAAAGGAGTCAAATGAGATGTAGGGTGTATCTATCTATCTATCTATCTATCTATCTATCTATCTATCTATCTATCTATCTAGAATGCAGTGCAATAACTGCATTTCTTGGAATCCTGAGCAGGAAATAAGTATTTTAACTTATTTTAGACATTCAAATGTGAGCACCACTCTTTTGCCCACCACAAATATAGTTCTCGTAATTGCAGTTAGTCGGGTCACGCAATATTACATTTAACGGCGCTCATTGACGGTGCACATTGCGGCCCTAACAGGTAAAACAAAACAAGAAAACATTACTAAGATTCTGGTGTGATAGACTGATTTGCAGATACCAATTATTATTATTATCCTTTATTTATAAAATGCCAGCAAATTCCATAGCGCTAATAGGGGATACAGTGAGTACATAATACAAATACTGCAAATGTTACATGCTGATACAGAAATGTTACATGCTGGTACAGAAGCGGGTTCGCATACCTTGCGCACGCGCTTGCAGGGGTCCTCCACTTTATTGCCTAGGGGCTCCAAAATGGTAGATCTGGCACTGGGTGTAAATAAATTTTTACGTTGTTTTCTAATTCACCGAGTTCCAACCATCTATGTTAAAAGGATGTCAGTGGGAGGAATTTACTAAAAGTATAATCAATAAGGATACATGGATTGAAATGGGGTGGGAGCAATTCAAATACTGGTTTCTGATTGGGCAAATGTCTTCTAGCAACATGAACATGGATGTACCGCTTTCTTGAGGGCTGAAGAGTAAGGCACCAGGGCATCAGCGATCATCATGGAGGGACATCTATAGGTGGGTAAGCAGTATTTCCCTTACAGGCTTAACATAACTTAGTTTCTGTAGTTCTTATTTTTATTTTGTTTTCTTATTTTATTTTATTTAATTAAAACGGGGGTTGTGAGAGACTATGGGGTCCTTGTGGACCCTCAGGGGAATAGGGTCCATGGGTGTCCATAAGGAGCTCTATGGTAGAAGTTAGGGTGCCATGGGGGTCCATGGGGCCCCATGTTAGGGACCAGGTTTAGATACTGTGTGGAACCCCCATAGTATAGAGGTTTATGTTATGTACTAAGGGAGTCCATAGGGCTAATTGATTCAATTAGTATAGTATTCCATGTTGCCATTGTGATTCATAAGGACCCCCATAGATATAATTAGAGGTCCCAAAGGGACCCAAATGGGGTTTATGTCCACCCCACCGAGTGCACTAAGGGTGGGGGGCGAAAGGCCAGGTGTTTCCAGGTGTTGAGAGAGGGGTACCGGGGAATACCCGGGCTCATAGGATTTTAGCAAGCTAGTATAGTGTGTTAACATTAGATATTTAGTTAATTTATAAGTAGTGCAACTGAAACTCTCCATGTCCCTTTTAAAAACGTTTTAATAGCAATAAATGAACTTTAGCTATTGAGATCTGAACTAAGAAGCAAATATGGGGCAAAGTGATACACTCAAAACACTGGGAATGATTGGATAATGTGGAACTCAAGAGCCCTGACCATCCATCAGATGATGTTAGATTGTTTATTTGTAGAACAGGACATAAGGGCAGGTAATGTAGCTGAATTATATAGCTTCAGATACCGGACAAGTTCCATAGGATTGCAAGGATCTATACTTTTCTTAAAACTTGCCTAATGCAGTGTCCTGACACACTCTAGCTACAGTCAGTCAGAAGGTCAGACATTGCACCTACAAGCTTCCTGACAGTTGTCATAATTAGTACTTTAACAAAACTTTTCATGTAATAACCCTGTAAGTATGTACAATGCAGTGATGGTGCTATTATTTTTGCAGCAAGTGAAAAGCACAGGGGCCCCCAACACGGTAGGGACCCTGTCTTACCGGCAAAAGCCTGGATTAAAGAGGGCCTCCTCATTAATTAAGGGAGATGGCACATCAGTATTATAGAATTATGTATGGCACTGATGAATACGTTGATGCATTATAAATAATAATAATAACAACAACAGAAAGGTTATTTCCTCACCTAAATGTGTTTTTGACTTTAGTTACCCTATACAGGGTGTATAGAGAATTTGCAAGGGGAGCCCACATTATTTTGCACTTGCACTTACTAGCTCTGCCACTGCTACAAATGCCTGTTTTTTGCTTTTCATTGAAAAACATAGGGCCTCATTCTATTATCGGCCGTAAATCGGCCGTAAGGCTGCGATTCCTTGCGAGGGTTCAGTTAACTCGCGATTCTATTATACGGCCCCGCAAGGATCTCCTTTTACGGCCGGCCGCATATCTTGGAACCGGCCGTAAACTGTGAAATATAAAAACTGAAAAATAAATTCAAGCCTGCACTGTACAGCTCTGTAAATGCTAGGGATCATATTGGGGGACATGAGGAATAAAAGGAACCCACTCTCAAGCTTGCACATCTGCCCAAACCCGAGTTCAAATTAACTGTTTATTTGCCGGCTGCGGCGTGGGCGTGTCTGAGGTGCTCCAAGCACTCTGGACTTTTTACATGTATATTTTACGGATATTAAAAATGAAATATTTTACGGATTTGAGTACAGGATAATTATGTGCTATTTTTTCTAACACCTAAAATCCCTTTATAGTCTTCTCAAAGTGCAGGATGGCTTTATTTGAGCTATTTTATGTGCTTAATTGGTGCTAGCGAGACCTTTTTCCTGCAAGTAACTGCGGCTGGTTTTTAGCCTTGCAGAGAGGTTTCCCGGAGCAATTGAATTGCAAATCTCTTGCGGCCGTTTTAGATCAAAGGCTTTCCTCCGGCGCGATCGGCCGCAAGAGATAGCAAGGCACCGGCCGCAAGCCTGCCGGAGCCTACGGCCGTAAGGGAATAGAATAGCAGAATAGCTTGCGGCCGGTCCTTGCGGCCCCGCAGCGGCTGCGGCCGATAATAGAATGAGGCCCATATACTGTATATTTTATTTAGAAATTAGTAGTCAAGGTTATTTGCTTTGTATAATATGATTTATCGGAATGTGTAGGAGATATTAAAATGAAAGTGCCAACAACTAAGTGTTAAGTGCTATTTATCAATAAAACAGCTTTTAGATAGCTCCTAGGTTATGTTTCAGATGATAATGTGCTTTTGATATTCAAGAGAAGATCAATATCTTAAGCTCAGAAGGTAGCATGATTTTATCTCAGTTTGAGGTGTAAGAGAAACCATCTTGTCAATTAAACAGGCAATTTGAAACAGCCAGCGAAGTTTCTGAAGCTGTAGGGATCATGTCTCAAATCCTCTCCTCATAATGTGCTTTGCTCACAGAAATTTGTGAAGATAGTGTTTAACCTAAGAGCTTGCCGGTTGAATAACTGTGACCTTAGCCAACCCTGTGCATTGATTTGTTTCAATGTGATTAGATATCTAATTAATGAAGGTGATTATTGTTATATAAAGGTCTACAGTTCGAAGGAAAATAAAAATATATGTAAACTGAAAAAATAATACAGTATAAAATGGAAATCAACTCTAGTGACAGCATGTGGCAAAAATCAGTTCTAAATACACCTTACAATTAGAATATCCAATTATTATTCTGGCTATTAAACAAAAAGGCTTGCATTTATTCTAAAAAAAAATGCATAAATCTTTATAAAAAGTGGCTCCATATATATACTACTTGCATACACCATATTAAAAGTAATGGATTTTGTTCCGCAAACTGTATTTTCATGGGAGAATACTGGATTATTTTGAAATGTTTTTACACTTTATTGCCAGTGAATAGAATTGTTGAACAGTGAACAAAATGCCAATAATTATTAGTAGGATAATAGATTTCTCTCTGGGAGGCTTCACAGAATGGCAGCAAATGTAATAGCTGTGGGAGATCTGCTAAAACTGTATGAACTTATGTACTTCCCTTAAGCAAATATAAAGAAGCAAATAAATTGAATTTGATTGCATGCTTATGTTCAGTGTGGTAATGTGGGCACCGTGCAAGATGCCCTGTTTCCTTGACCTCACCCTGAGCTATTGTCTGTGTAATATGATTGGGTAATAGATTTGCCTTAGGACTTCTGAAAGTGGTGTAATTAGTGTGTTGATTATGCGTCTGCCTTTCTGCTTATCTTTAAAATGTATTTATATACACATACACCACCCTGCACAGATGTGTGTGTTATTGGTTATATATATATATATATATATATATATATATATATATATATATGTCAGATCCCTGATGAATAAATGAAAAAGATTAATAATAACATAATAATGGTTTATTTGTGGTAATAATAAAGTATAATAATAATACCCCTGTACTTTTAATTTAAAACGAAGAGAACATAATATATATATATATATAGTTGAAAGTTTGTTGGGGGATCTGCGTGGGCTCTCCTGGATCTAAAAACATGTGGAGAAGAACTGGAAGTTAGGGAGGGGTCATGCACACTACTCTCATCTCGTATTGTTTTCATGTAAATAACTACAAGTTATTTTGTTTGCTTTGTTTATATTATGTGTGCTGTTGTGAATGTGACCTGCCTGCAGTCTGTCTGGTCTACCTGTGAGGATGTATCGTGTGAAATGCAGGTAAATTATATAAACCAACACAGTCCATTTAAACTTTCCTGTTTGACTTAGTTTCACAACAATCAGATTTCTGATCTGACATTCCTGTGTTTGGCCATTGGCTTTATATTTGACCTTGCTTCTTGATTCCCACTTGGATTGACCTCTGCATGGTAATGGTGCATGAACTTGAACTGCCTAAGCCTGGCTTCAGACTGTTTGAGTCGACTTTGGCATGTGGCTCTTCAGGACACAATTTAGTACCCTGGGAAAAATGATAGAAAGGATATTTGGTATACAAAGCAGAGGTCAAAACTATGATGATAATTCTGCACTCTAATGTTACTCTGAATATTAATAATAATACAGTGAGATATATACGGTTCAGGTCGTTTATGCGCAAAAGAAAAGAACTGGCACCAATCTCTCCTTGTTCAGACATGCTCTCCATGTCTCCGGTGACCACAAACAATGCTGCTTCTCCATAGAGGATATCTTTGTTGAAGGCAAAACCATTAAATAGTGACATAGTGGGGTTCCCAAATATGTTATATTTTAAATGATAGGTTATAACAAGGACTTTTCAGCTTGAATGTTATTAAGGAATGTATTTGCCTGCATTTTCTGATACACTCACAAAACAGGCTTATTTTCTCTCTTTCATAACAGTTACTAATGATAAGACCTTTAAGCGCTGTTTACGGTGCAGTCGGTTGCCCTGAATAAAGGCTATAGCACAAAAAACAACATGGGGGCTTATCAATTAAACCAAAAATCTAATTAACAAAACTTTTTTTTTTCAAGAACATTTGATAAATTACTTGATAACCTATAGTTTAAAATTATACTATATTTGGAGCCTCTGCTGTGTCATTTTAGGGGAGGCACTGCCTGCTTGCAAATAAAGATCAGCTACAAAATATGTTACTTCAAAATAGATTTTATTAAATCAGTGCATGAATATGATGGCAGTAACACTTTAAGCTACCCCTAATGTATTTTGTGACTACAAGGGGGCATGTCGTCAGAGGTAATTTTGATCCTATATGTTAGTTTGTAAAAGCAATAATATATATAAAATATTTAGATATCATATAATCAACAAACATGTTAATTGTTTGAGGCAATTGGTGTTGAAAATATGGAAAATGTCACACCAAAATGTACGTTTACTTTATTTTAAGCTTCATATGACATTTAAAATTGTAATCAATATTACTACCGTATTTGCTACGCGACCGCAGCGCCTCCGGCCCGCCCCTGCATCTCCCTGTGACCTGCACAACCTCAGCGCCTCAGGCCTGCCCCTGCAACGCGACCCCAGCACCTCCGGCCGGCCCCTGCAATGCGACCGCAGCGCCTCTGGCCCGCCCCCGCATTGCGACTGCAGCGCCTCCGGCCCGCCCTTGCATCTCCCTGTGACCGGCACGAGCTCTGCGTAGACAAAGTGCACCCGGCGTATAAGACGACCCCCGACCCCCCCACTTGGAGGCATGTTTTTCAGGACAAAAAGGTCGTCTTATACGCCGGCAAATACGGTACATAAAACACTCAGGCCCTCATTCTATTATCGGCCGTAAATCGGCCGCAAAGCTGCGATTCCTTGCGGGGCTCCCGTTGCCTTGCAATTCAATTATACGGTGCCGCAAGGATATCCCCTTACGGCCGGCCGTATATCTTGCAATCGGCCGTAAGCTCAGAAATCTTTAAATGCAAAAATAAATTCAAGACTGCACTGTAAAGCTCTGTAAATGCTAGGGATCATTATGGGGGACATGAGGATTATTGGGAACCCCCTCTCAAGCTTGCACATCAGCCCAAATCCGAGATTACATTAACTGTTTATTTTCCGGCCACAGCGTGGGCGGGTCTGAGGTGCTCCAAGCCCTCGGGACTTTTTACATGGATATATGACATAAATAAAAATAAAAATGTATTTACGGATTTGAGTGTAGGGGAATGTTGTGCTATTAATGCTAACACCTACAATCACTTTATAGTCTCATAAGAGTGCAGGATGGCTTTATTATGTCTTTAAAATGTGCTTAATTGTGTGCCTGCAGGACCTTTTTGCTGCAAGTAAGCTGCGGCTCGGGTTTAGCCTTGCAGAGAGGGTTCCCGGAGCAATTGAATAGCAAAAAGGATTTTCTTACGGCCGAACCTCTCGCGGCCGTTTAAGATCAAAGGCTTTCCTCCGGCGCGTGCGGCCGCAAGCCTGCCGGAGTCCCCGGCCGGAAGGGAATAGAATAGGCGAATAGCTTGCGGCCGGTCCTTGCGGCCCCGCATCTCCTACGGCTGTTAATAGAATGAGGCCCTCAGTATTTATGTACATTACACTTATGAGGTAAACATATTATAAGGTATTTAATAATTACACACTAAGTTTTGTGCATTTTTGTCTTTCATTTTAGCTGTCAATATATCCATACTTCCAATTGATTATTTCACATTTTGATCTGAAACATGAGCAAATTTAGAAATTGTTTTCAGCACTATTAAAAAATGTTTGTAAAATTTGCATAAAAAATATATCTTCTATTAAAACTATAACAATAGAAAAAAATACTTGCAACCTCAATTGATTGCTTTGGTGAGCATGTCCGCAAAATAAATAAAATATTATATTACTACATTAAATACTTACCAAAGAAAATCAAAATGGCCAGTAACACAGTGGCAGCTAATATTATAGTCTTATCATAAATGTGATATGTCATGCAATTTAAGAGATATGCTTTAAAGAGCCTATATTTTGAAAAATAACGATGTAGGTAATGCATCATGCTGTATGAATAAAGTTGTTTTAATACAATAATGTCCGCAATGATGGTTGCTGCTACTACATAAACCACACACTAATATAGAAGGCATGTGGTAGGGAACTCATCTGTCTTCCCCTGGGCCTAGCTGATTTCTTGTAGTCTGGTTTAACCACTTAATGCACTCTGCCATAATTATAGAGCTATAGTCCATATGTTCACTTTTCCCTTGGCAATTTGGTAAGGTACGTATGGACTACCTCAAATCATGCATTTTAAATAAACATAAGGTATAATCTAATACATGCAGAATATCTTGAATGCTCAGTTATAAGGTGTTAAAAAACAAGGGGAACATCAAATACATATGAGATACAATATCACCAATGCTTTGCTTCGAAACATCTATTTTAAGGTCTGCAGTGGATTATTTTCAGGCACTGTTAAAATAACTAAGTAAAAGAAATTGTTTCAATATAGTCCAAAATGTGTTTGGAAAGTAAAAAAAATACAGATTTTAATTTTAAAATGTTTTATTCAACTTAACTTTATTGTAGACTGGCATTTGCCAGTATTTCCTAGCCAGATAAGTCACCTAGCAATGCTGCTTAGATGCGTATCAAATGATTGTTCAGTTCTATGAAAAGTTTGCTACAATGTTGATTAAAGGACAACTGTAATTCAAGAAAAAATACACTTGTTTATCAAGTATATACGAAGCTAACAATATTAAAAGCTCTTTAAGCAGTGGACATAAAACCTTTTCTGGGAAAAATTGAATTTTTGAAAGCTCTGTTTATGAGTAGAGGAATCCAGTTTGTGTGTGTTACATCACATCCTCAGAGCGGGATGATGGGGGTGTGTATTTGTATTTATCAGTGCAAGGAGGGGTGCAGGAGGTGGTAACCGGAAGAAATCAGAGCTTTTTGTTTAATAATAGGATAACATTTAAATTGACACCAAACTCACTGACCTAGATGCAGAAACCTTGCATCATTCAATGCAACCATAGTTCTCTAGAAATGTAGATGCCTCTCTCACATATATAACTTTCACCAATGTATCATGGATACCCGCAGGTTCCAGGCATCAGAGTGTATTTTTGTTCTAATTAAAAACTAGCTGTATCAGATATTTCAAACAAACATTAATTTTTGATTGTCCCATGGCCCTTTAAAAGGAAGTGCGACTAACTATATTGATCATGACTAAGGAAAGCAAATAAAGTGATGGAAATCCACAGAAAAGGCAATTTGCATAAATAGTTAATACATTGACAGCAATATTTCTTTACGCATTTGTTTAATTTTAGCACTTTAAAAAAATGCACTTTTATAAGATATACTACAACAGATGGTTTGAGTGTTTTAGATTTTCTATTTTCTATTTCCTATTTTCCTTTTGTAGGTGAAGTTTAGGTCACTCACCATTTATTGCAGCCATTTCTGTTGTTCTTTATGTTGTTTGTAAGTGCTAGTGTAATTGTCTTTTAAATATATCAATATATCTAATTTTGTTGTGTGATTTGCACTTTGGCCTATGTTGTGGTTTTATAGCATAGGGTTTGTAATGAAGCAAATGGAAAAGCACATAATGACTTTATTTTAAGCTGTTTTTCTTTTCTATTGCTAGTTCCTGTTCAACACATTGCTTAATATATATTTTATCTAAAGTCCAAATATGCATATAAGTAAAAAAAAAAAATGAGTGCATTTTTAATGTTCTACTAGCCTTGCAGTTAAATACTACCATGCGCAATACTAAGTAATATACTGAGATTTTTGCTTTCACGTATTTCCATTGTACAGAGATGATAAAGCAAAAACAATACGCAGATACATACAATTCAGTGTTAATGGATGTTTAAGATGTCTGACTTTGAAACAAATAAATAATACATTTATTGGTGCTCCCATGTAAACGAACTACCAATGCATAGTATAATATTTCAAAAGCATGGGTGTAGGAACTGGGGGGACGAGGGGGACAAATGCCTCCCCCCCCACACAGATTTTTCAATGTGTGTGTTTATGTGTAGAGAAGCAGTTCTGAGGTAGAGTCATTCTATATGTGGTATCCACTTCAGATTTTCTCTGGCTCCTACACCCATGTTCAATAGATACATTTTCCAGCCCAAGATATAATAATGTTTAAAGAACAAAACATTTTTGATCTGGTAAATCTATGTAATGAGTAGTAGACAATCACATCCTTTACAAGCTTCACTTTTATATGCAATTATTTTTACTGTAGGTTTCCATTTTCTTTGCTGAGTTTGCTTCTACCAACTTCTGACTCATTAGGGTGTGTCCTCGTGAACTAATGAGCTTTGCATTAGTGCTAATGAGAGCTCTAGCAATAATTACTGCCAAATTCATATTTCTCCCAACTTAGCAGCCCCCTGAAACTAAAATGGTAGATCCGTCAGCAGCATTGGTTATATGCCCTGGACCCCTAAGAACCATTTCCACTGGGTCACCTGAGCCCAGAGTGCTTTTGGTCAATTTTACTATTTTTTGACAGTTACTTTATGGATATCATGTTTCAGGGTGTATACACTGCATATGGCCAATACAAGTATTTTGAGAGTAATATCACTTTAACAAAACAACAGAGTCAGAGGTGCTCAATCAGAGAACGAACTAACCTTAATAGGTTAGTTCTAAGGAAATGATAACCCACTCTGAGAGCACCTCTTTTAGCTCACTTGTGTCCTTCACAGGGAGAAATATCCCGTAGTATATCAGTCTGGTTCCACTCAAAAGAGTGACCCAGCCCCAAAATACCAGTAAATTCTACCATGAAGAGGAGAAACAGCAAACCCCAGATGTACATTTTGGCCTTCATTGGGCCTCGTCAGTGAGGTGTAGCTGAACTCCCTAAGGCACAGTGAGCAAGGGGTCTGCATCTGGAGTCCCCTATGCCTCTTAAGGAGATTATTCCCTAAGGGCAATTTGCATAAACAAAACAACAGAGTCAGAGGTGCTCAATCATAACCATAATAGGTTAGTTCTGTGGACATGGTAACCCACTCTGAGAGCAACCTCTTTTAGCTCACCCTAAGAGTGATATGGGGGAACCAGACGTGGACCCCTTGCTCACTGTGCCTTAGGGAGTAAAGCTGCACCTTTACTGACAAGGCCCATATAGGCCAAAACATGTCTGTGTTTGCTGTTTCTCCTGTTCAGGGTAGTATTGCCAGGTATTTCGGGGCTGGGTCACTCTTTTGAGTGAGACCAGACTGATATACTACAGGATATTTCTCCCTGTGAAGGGCACAAGTGAGCTAAAAGAGGTTGCTCTCAGGGTGGATTATCATGTCCATAGAACTAACCTATTAAGGTTAGTTCGTTATCTGATGAGCACCTCTGACTTAGTTATTTTGTAAATTTATATATATATATATATATATATATATATTTATTTATATGTATTTATTTTTTTATTTATTTATATGTATACATATGTATATCACATATTATAGTTGTTGTTACGCAATGTTAAAAATTGCGGGCCTCGAGATGAGCTCCAAAGGCGCTCATCGCGAGGCATGTAGGACTTAGGCTGCAATGAGCATTGAAGGCGCTCATTGCAAGGCTCGGATGAGTGCCACAGGCGCTCACCGCAAGGCCCGCAGAACTTTAAAACTGCATAGACATGAGCAGAGAAGGCGCTCATGTCAATGGCCACAATCAAAACTGAAACCCTTAGCACTTGCTGATCGCGGAGCACACACTTTACAATTTTAACGGCCAAAATGTTTTCAACTAAAAAAAAAACAGAAAAAATATCTCCGTTCAAAATAGCAATAATTATGGAGAGAACCGACTTACTGTTCAAAAAACAAGAAAAAGAAAAAGAAGAAAGTGTTAGATGCATTATGTCATATGGAACAGATAACGAACAAGTTAAAAACATCATGAAGAAACATTGGCATCTTATATATGAGGATGAAGCGTTAAACACTGTACTAACAGACTATCTCAGTATTACATATAGAAGAGGAACAAAGCTAGTAAAAAGCTTTTTTGTTAACAAAAGGGAGGGGAAAAGGAACTGGCTTACACAAACTAAAGTCTTATATAGATGTGGTAATTGTCAGGCCTGTCAATATATAAAACCTTAAAAATCCTTCCGCCATCCCTATACCAATAAAGAATTTCCATTAAATTATTTTTATAATTGCCTATCTACACACGTAATATACATTATAATATGCAAATGCAAAAAAATTATAAGTAGGCAAGACCAACAGACAGATAAGACGAAGAATATTGGAACATGTGTCTTCCATAGTAAATGGTTTAGACACATCAATTTCCAGACATATTAGACTATACCATCACGGTGATATAAAATATCTGGAATTCCATATTATAAACAATTTAAAAGTCAATACAAGAGGTGGACACATTGACCGAAGACTCATGCAAGAAGATTGTAAATGGATCTACCTTATGGGAGCCCAGGGTCCATGGGGTCTGAATGAAGGTTTTACTTTTAGCCCATTCATTTGATTTTTACCCCTTACTAATAGGGATTATCGAATAAATAAAGTCGACATTTCAGGATACTTGCCTTAAAACACTATATTAAGAGAGATTAAAGTATGCTTGCTCTATTTTCTTTTATAAAAATATCCATTATTAAATAGAACTATCTTATTGAGTGATATATTATCATATATAATAGTCCCCTTTAATTCCATTGTTCTATTTGTCTAACGATTTTTAAGAGCAGTTCCTAAACTATCCCCGTGAAGTGATTTTCTTTTTGTTAGTTAATTTTAGGGAATAGAATTGTATATTAAGTGCTAAAGGAAATGGTTAATAATGAATAATAATACATTTCTCTTTCAAGTTCCATATTTACCTCATTAAAGCACTATCTGAGAATTATATACTAATTTGGAGAAAAAAGCCTGTTGAAAAAAGAAATTATAGGCATTTTCCAAACTCTCGCAGGCCTTCCGCCCTTAACTATGTTGGGCTTCACTGCCTGTCTAAGTAACAAACGCAACGTAACGTTGTTCCATTATCATCTATACGTTACCACGTAGTATACATCATGACATCATCCAGGAAGTAAACCGGCAGGATATGAAAACAGCACTTAATCTACAATTACCGCTACTGGAGGCGGAGCTTGGATCTTTAAAAAGACCTGCGAGAATCGAATAGCCTGCACTCTTTCTAAGCCTTGAGAAAGATAGCAACAAGACTATCGAAACCGGTCGGCATTTTTATATTTCTTTTTCTTTTTGACAGCAGGATGTACATCTCTCTTACTTGATGTGTATCGTATTTTTTAAGTTAAGAAAAGAGTCTAGTGAGTAGGAGTTTCTCCCTCTATGAAATTGCTAGCGTATTTAGCGCTATGCTATGGTGATCTGTTCACTATATAATAGACTCTTTCATACTCCTTCATTATACACAAGAGATGTCTACTGCTTATATTTTGTTTATAGATTGTTTATAGAGTGTTTATATATATTTTTTTCTCTCATAAAGTTTATCCTCTCACTTTTTTTTATATAGTCCTATGATTTTCGTAAAAGAAATATGAGGACATTTTTTGAGAATATCTAGGAATATAAGTATTGCTTGGCTATACTTACCTTATTGTCCTTTTAAATATAGATTTTTTCCCTTTATAATGTTTTCCTTTCTATTAACTTTTGTTTTTTTGTTATCCCATGTCTTTATACAGGGAGTGCAGAATTATTAGGCAAGTTGTATTTTTAAAGATTAATTTTATTATTGAACAACAACCATGTTCTCAATGAACCCAAAAAACTAATTAATATCAAAGCTGAATATTTCTGGAAGTAGTTTTTAGTTTGTTTTTAGTTTTAGCTATTTTAGGGGGATATCTGTGTATGCAGGTGACTATTACTGTGCATAATTATTAGGCAACTTAACAAAAAACAAATATATACCCATTTCAATTATTTATTTTTACCAGTGAAACCAATATAACATCTCAACATTCACAAATATACATTTCTGACATTCAAAAACAAAACAAAAACAAATCAGTGACCAATATAGCCACCTTTCTTTGCAAGGGCACTCAAAAGCCTGCCATCCATGGATTCTGTCAGTGTTTTGATCTGTTCACCATCAACATTCCGTGCAGCAGCAACCACAGCCTCCCAGACACTGTTCAGAGAGGTGTACTGTTTTCCCTCCTTGTAAATCTCACATTTGATGATGGACCACAGGTTCTCAATGGGGTTCAGATCAGGTGAACAAGGAGGCCATGTCATTAGATTTTCTTCTTTTATACCCTTTCTTGCCAGCCATGCTGTGGAGTACTTGGACGCCTGTGATGGAGCATTGTCCTGCATGAAAATCATGTTTTTCTTGAAGGATGCAGACTTCTTCCTGTACCACTGCTTGAAGAAGGTGTCTTTCAGGAACTGGAAGTAGGACTGGGAGTTGAGCTTGACTCCATCCTCAACCCGAAAAGGCCCCACAAGCTCATCTTTGATGATACCAGCCCAAACCAGTACTCCACCTCCACCTTGCTGGCGTCTGAGTTGGACTGGAGCTCTCTACCCTTTACCAATCCAGCCACGGGCCCATCCATCTGTCCCATCAAGACTCACTCTCATTTCATCAGTCCATAAAACCTTAGAAAAATCAGTCTTGAGATATTTCTTGGCCCAGTCTTGACGTTTCAGCTTGTGTGTCTTGTTCAGTGGTGGTCGTCTTTCAGCCTTTCTTACCTTGGCCATGTCTCTGAGTATTGCACACCTTGTGCTTTTGGGCACTCCAGTGATGTTGCAGCTCTGAAATATGGCCAAACTGGTGGCAAGTGGCATCGTGGCAGCTGCACGCTTGACTTTTCTCAGTTCATGGGCAGTTATTTTGCGCCTTGGTTTTTCCACACGCTTCTTGCGACCTTGTTGACTATTTTGAATGAAACGCTTGATTGTTCGATGATCACGCTTCAGAAGCTTTGCAATTTTAAGAGTGCTGCATCCCTCTGCAAGATATCTCACTATTTTTGACTTTTCTGAGCCTGTCAAGTCCTTCTTTTGACCCATTTTGCCAAAGGAAAGGAAGTTGCCTAATAATTATGCACACCTGATATAGGGTGTTGATGTCATTAGACCACCCCCCTTCTCATTACAGAGATGCACATCACCTAATATGCTTAATTGGTAGTAGGCTTTCAAGCCTATACAGCTTGGAGTAAGACAACATGCACAAAGAGGATGATGTGGTCAAAATACTCATTTGCCTAATAATTCTGCACTCCCTGTACAGGTGCTAGGCACCAATTTTTTGCAAACATTTTTTTTTATTTTAATATAGTTATATATATATATATATATATATATATATATATATATATATATATATATATATATATGTATATATATATATGTACAGAAATTCTGCACATGGATTAAAAAATATAAGTAGTCTGTAAATTTAGTTTTAATCTTATAAAACAATAGCACTCACCTTCATGCATTATTATTGTTAGATTGTACTTACATTTCTAATGTGTATTATGTTTCAAAAAGTGCTTTTTAATGTAATTCACATAATGAAACTTGAAATGGCTGCAATAGCATCCTACTGACTGAGTTTTAAGTTACAAGAGAAAAGCACCTTTGCATTGACTTTATTTTCTCACTTCACTTTTTTTCCTTTAAGTATTATATTTTCCAATGTAGACGTAACCTTTTCTTAATTTACACATAAAAAGTTATATATAAAAATATTTTCAAAATATATTCCTTAAAAATTAATCATTTGCTGACTTAATTTTCTAGCAAAGATAGTGAATAATGTAATCTGTAGTTTTCAAGTTAAGAACTATAAATATGTGGCTGTTTTACATTTGCAAATATTTAAAATTCAATTTCAGTTGATTCAGTCTTAGCTTTTCATGTTCTAGATTGCATTCTTTTGACACATTTTTCTATTATAAATTTTAATTTTAAAGTTCAACGAGTCCTTAAAAACATATATGAATTAAATAACAAATGGCAGCTGCAATTAAGTAACAAAATTATTTAAAAAAATTGAAAGTGTTAAATATGAAAAGTTAGAAATTATCTCAATTAAAGAACCTGTTTCAGTTTTACATGTGTATATGTAATAAAATGTAAAAAAAAAAAAAAAGGTTGGCACTAGTTATATGTTATTGTCATATATGGCCTACATTTACAAAACTGTGAAGCCAATATTTTTTGTGAAAAAACTTTGCATATTAAATTGCAAACATATAAAAAATTTTGATTTATCAACAAACATAATTTACTGAATCTAACTCAGCTGCTTGTAAAAATTGAATATTTGCAGTGCTTGTAATTTATTATGTTTTAGATGCAATTATGCTGTTGAGTCTACCATTTGGTTTCTGAAGATCTATGTGCTGAGATGTGAGTAGACTTTGCACAGGAAGCTTCAGTATGCACAATTGCAATGTGGCAGCTAAAGCTCCAAGTATTAAACAATTAACTGACAATTAGTAGATGAAAATGAGAAGAATCATGCTTTAAAGGTGTGGTATTACCATTATCTTACCACAGAACACATACATAGTGCCAACAACCTCACTGCAATAAACAACTAACTCTGAGCCCTCATGTAGGCCAGTCTGGGAACTTCTGTGTAAATTGCATGGCTGCGGTCTACTTAACACTGCATACTTTTCCACTGCCAGCTTTTATATATTTCCACTGCCAGCTTTTATATATTTTTATATCACAATTGCACAATGTATGGCAGATGACAACTATGCAACTACCCATGCTATTTAGAGAGATCTTCTCTATATTCTATAGTGAGTTTATATCTCTTGGTGAACTAGATGTACTGTGTGTCACTCCACATCAATGCACCTCCAAACTCGGTACCCGAGAAAGCCTCTTGATGTTCCATGGATGCGCTATTATTTTTTTGATCTCCTTGTTTTTACTATAAATTGTAATTCTCTTCTTATTGCTTCCTGTCTTATATTCAGCCTGTTGCCTTGGATGTGTTAAAGATTATTATTCACTACACGTATTCAAGGGACTATTTTACTTTGCTACATTAGTCCTGTGGAACCTCTTTCAGTTGAGCAGCCACCAAGGTAACTGCATGACCAGTGAATGGTTCTTATCAAGATTAATCTTAGATGCTCTGTGCACCATTCACAGATTTTTTCTGGCTCTTAGTTTCTAACTGGTTGATTAATTGCATAAAGTATTCTGTATGAAGTTCAAAGTTGCATAGTTAGGTAAAAGTTTTATTAAATCCTCTCCATTTCCACAGATTATACAACACTCATATATACACATGTAAAACTGAAACAGGTTCTTTAATTGAGATAATTTCTAACTTTTCATATTTAACACTTTCAATTTTTTTAAATAATTTTGTTACTTAATTGCAGCTGCCATTTGTTATTTAATTCATATATGTTTTTAAGGACTCGTTGAACTTTAAAATTAAAATTTATAATAGAAAAATGTGTCAAAAGAATGCAATCTAGAACATGAAAAGCTAAGACTGAATCAACTGAAATTGAATTTTAAATATTTGCAAATGTAAAACAGCCACATATTTATAGTTCTTAACTTGAAAACTACAGATTACATTATTCACTATCTTTGCTAGAAAATTAAGTCAGCAAATGATTAATTTTTAAGGAATATATTTTGAAAATATTTTTATATATAACTTTTTATGTGTAAATTTTCTCTCTCTCTCTCTCTCTCTCTCTCTCTCTCTCTCTCTCTCTCTCTCTCTCTCTCTCTCTCTCTCTCTCTCTCTCTCCCCCCCCCCCCCCCCCCAGGCTGCTTTACAGCACAAAGGAACCCAGAGTTAATTCAAAAGCTTCAACTAACCTAAATGGCCAAAAAAATCATTTTAAAGTTTATGCTAATTTAGCCTGGGTTTGGAGGGTGTTAAACTCAATGTTCAACTGTCAGAAATTACAAGCGATATTGTAAGTGTTTAAATGTTTATTTATGGATTTTTTCATTAAAAAATTTTTTTCATACAATACTAATTCTCCTTTATCAGGTGCATTCATAATCCAGCAAACTTACATATCCCTTTAAAATCAAATGTACATGGTGCTTTGTCTGAAGCACTTGAATCATATACCTGATGTTTCGTTAAGATGTTTTGGAAAAGATTGAAAACTCACTATCTCAATCTAAAGGGTATGGAAGAGGTATAGAAGGATAATAGATGTGATGTGTTTATTAAGACTGAAGGTGATATGCTTGTTTAAACAAATTCGTTTTTAATGAGGTTTTGAAGGATTTGAGGCAGGAGGATAGTCTAGTGGAGCGAGGCAAGGAGTTCCAAAGAATACGGGAAGAACGAGAAAAGTCCTGAAGACAGGAGTGAGAGGAGGCTATAAGAGAGGAGGAAAGAAGAAGGTTGTTAGCAGAGCAAAGAGGCTGATTGGGGGTGTATTTATAGATTAAAAGAGCTGGAAGCAATATATAACGATGTTCCTAATAGCAACTAATGGTTAATTTTAAAAAATGAATGCAGTGGTCTAAGCTCCTTCACCTACCTCAACCCATTTCCATGTTTTATACATATTCTAAATGAAGACGGTGGTTCAATCATTCCCGCCAACCAATGTACCATCTTATTTTTAAGTTTTAATAGATGAACCTTGTCATGCCCAGGGCCTGACTGGACTGTTTTGGTCCATGGTCCAGGTCTGAGCTGTCAAGAAGTTACCCTGTTTTATTGCTATAGTTATGTATTTTTTATTACTTTTGGTTAAAATTACATATACATTGTATGTATTTTGATTATGTTACACTGTGGTTATCTGTTGATGACTCACTCAGCCTCACCTAAACAAAGCCAGGGGGTCTTAGGCAGATAAACAGTCTGAGTGTTAACAGTAAATGGTTATAGGTAACAAAATCACCAGGATAAGTTTAAGGGCCTGAGCTCATTAGATGTACAGGGTTTCCCAGTAAGCAAGGGTAAGCCTATCATGTTAATTGGTCCCTCTTCTATGTACCTAAGGATTGGGCTTACTGTGAGTGGCCAGCCTGTGCCAGAAAATTAATAAAGGTATGGCAGTTGTGTCTGGACTTACATAAACAAGGTGTAAGTCTCATTCTGTTCATTAATTATAATTCTAAGGGATTATTTGGTGTTTCTGACATCCTGGTCTGTGGGAGCAAGATCCTGGGCGTGGTACCTGTGTTTGGTTCATCTTCTGCTATCAGAGGTGTAAAAGGACCGCACAATTCTGCTGGATAGGTTTGAACCAGGTTCTTACCAAGTCCAATTGAAGCAGCAGATCATGACAAATGCCTTTAGTCGTCTGTCAGCTTGTGACAAATGACCATCACAAAAAAATGTCTTTCAACTTTACAAACAAAGAAAAGGAGATCTAAAAATAACTGTAGTTTGGTCCTCCAAATGTACAGGCCACAAATTTCTCATGAAAACTTTCAATTACACATTCATTGCCGTTAGAGCTAGGGCAATGAACATGGGGATGGGGAAAACTTGGGCTTCAAAGGTAGTAGGACTGTACACCAATTGCACTGTGCCACCGGGCATAGTCTCAGTGACAGTGAGTCATTCTTGTAAATTTTACCAAAAGCTACAAAGTGTCCCATGCAATGGGTCCCACCGAGATAAATGTGGTGAAACAGTGGAACTAAAATGTTTGTCCAAATAAATAGATATGTAGATATCACTACATCCTGCAATACTCTGATTATTCATCTAGATTACTGGACACTCACAGCTAACTCACTCTTCATAAATGTCTATCTTGCTTATGGCTGATTTAAAATACACCAACTTACAGTTTGTAACTAAAAATGATAAATTTACAAAAAAATGGATATCACATTGTACAGACAGTTTATAATGAAAAGAAAAAAGTAATATTCAGGACTACTTAAACCTTTTACTGATAAAACAAATTACCTTAATGGAGGTTCCAAAGTAATTACTTAAAGGACCACTAAACTCTGGAAAAATGTTTTTAAATTGAATCAAAATGAATCGCTTCTACACTTTATATACATGTTTTAGTGAAATATATCATATCATTTTTGGCTTACTTGCTAATTATCTCACTCCTTTTGCTTATGAACAGCTATTTAGTCCTTAGCATTCTTCTTTCTCACTGAAATTCTCCTCCGTTTTTTTTTTAGCTGCAGAGATGATGTCATTGTTGGGCGTAGAGACATCCACTCCGATGGGCAGGTTTCATTTACAGCATGGCAGCTGCTGACTCATCCCCCTTGCAGAAAAGTAGCATGTTAATAAACAAACAATGTGTTATACAGTACATATTATAACACAGCACACAAAAGTATTCCTTTAATAAAAACTAATTATAATTAGTTTTAATAGTGGGTTTTGTGTGCTGCACAATATTATGTTTTACACATTATCAGCCTCATTAAATTGTGATTCGTCCAACTGAATAGGGGAAGTTTTTAGTTAGCGAAGACCTTGCTTTTTAAAAGAAGTTTACTAACTAAAAACTTCTGTAAAAAATTATGCTATGTGCTTATATAGAGCCCTATTCATCTGGCCGAATAGCAATTTAATAAGGCTGTATTTGTTTATAAACGCCACCTTTCCTGCTAGGGAGATGAAACAGCGGCTAGTGTGGCTCCCCTGTCATGTTGTAAGTAGAGCAAGCCGAGCTGTGTACATGAATCCACACCCAACAGAAACATCATATTTGCATTTTTACTGCAAGCTGCAGCTTAAAATAATGGAGGATGAAATCTGTGAGGAGGGATATGAGGGTTAAAATGGCTTTCCCTCTCTTGAAAAATAGGAGTGGCAAAATAAAGCAAATAAATCTAAAAAGGCTACATATTTCATCAAAATGTTTAAAAAAAAGTATAGAAGGGATTCATTTTGATTTAATGTTAAAAAATTATTCCACAGTTCAGTGGTCATTTACATCTAATGTAATCTAGTTCATAGAATTTGCTTTATTTGCACAATTATAATTTGTAAAACATTCGTTGATATTGTTTTCCCACTTCTTTCTTCCACTTACATATTTTCTGTGTGTTTGGACTCAATTTTGCCTTAATCTATGTTTTTGTTCTTTGTTCTGTGTAACCATTTTATATTTTTGACATTCTTCTCTGTAAATGTATATCTGTAATCATAAAAAAAGATGAAAAAAGGCATTTTTCTTACCAGGCAGCACTTTACACTTCAAAGACCCCTTCATTCTTAGAGTACTCAAGAAGTCAAGCAAAAATGTAAACTCAATATTCAGTTGTATAATATACCACTGGGTAGAATAAAAGCAACCAACAGTGTAGTGTGACTGTTGGCTGAAAAGGCCATGAATTTATTCTCTGATCTACTTCTCTGAGTTTAGTAATTGCTCCAAGGCATGTCTCAGCAGTAACCATTTTATCCACTGTTATCCAAACCTAATGACTTTTTTCATTTATATAAAATCTTGCCAATTAACATGAGAATATAAATGAGAATATACACAATTTTATTTTTTACCAAAGCATGAACACCGGAACCTAGATGCACGTATACATTTCAATATATATACATATATATATATACATATAATGTGTGTATAGGGTTAATTAGTCAAATGCACTTTATGTTACAAAATACTATACTCAAGATTAAATTAAACCAAAATACACGGTATTGTGCATTGTTAGTCTAAACATAATATTTAGTATATAATATTTGATCGATGTAGGTCATTTATATTTACAATTGTTGGTTTGTTATTATGTAATACTAGCGACTTGCCCGTCAAAAAATGACGGCAATGTGATGTATATGTTTGTAAAGTTGTTTAGTTATTAATATACATAGTTGGCACTTGTAAGTATTGTGATATGAACGTGTTTTTTTGTAAAATGTTGAGCTAATGGTTTTTTAACATGAAATTTGTATCTGAAGAATTGTTAACTTCAATATACATTGAATCCAGAGGAAAGCAAAGAGTAAAAAGCCTTGTTCAAACGTACACAATTTTAACAAGAAGTTTGAAATATATGTAAGCAATACACTTGAAAGTATATTTTTTGAAACTTGAACTTTATTTTCTTTGTAAGTTTGGAACTTGACAAAACATTTGTAGAATTTGGAACATTATAAACAGTAACATAGTGAATACATTTTGTAACATAATTTTGTATTAAAAGTATTAACAGTTGAATGTAAAAACAGTTGCACTTTAAAGTAATCATTATTGTAAACTTGAGGTAATAATTTTTTAACATGCAATTTCTATCTGAAGAATTGTTAAATTGAATATACATTTAATGCAGAGTAAGAGAAATATTATAAAAACCCTCCTTTAAACCTACCCAATTTTAACATGAAGTTTGTAATATGTTTAAGTCAGAAATTTCTTATGTGTGTAATTAAGAAACTTGAAAAAACATTTTTACAACTTGGAACATTATAAACAGTAACATAGTGAATTAATATTTAAACATAATTTTGTATTAAAAGTATTAACATTTGAATGTAAAAACTGTTGAACTTTAAGGTAATCAGTAATCACATGCAATTTCTATCAGAATAATTGTTAACTTCAATATACATTGAATGCAGAGGAAGGCATACAGTAAAAACTCTCCTTAAAACGTACCCAATGAAATTAATTACTTCCTGACCACATGAACTGGCGATAAACATTAATCCAGGGAGTGATCTTAACATAACAGACAATATTTACATTGTGACTTAAAAGGTGCTTGAGCTCTTAACATGAACTTTGTAATATGTTGAAGTAAAGAACTTGAAAATATTGTTTTCAAACTTGTAACATTAGAAACAGTAACATAGTGAGTTAACATTTTAAGATAATTTGTCCAAAAAATGCAAGGCAAGTATTTTGTGAGGCGAATCATCCATAAACAGTACTTCCATTAATTATGACTGAATTAAACAACAAATTGTAATGTATTTTTGAATACTTTAAAAAAAAAATTGCATAGGTTTAATTTCTATACTGAAAAGTTATAGTACTTCATAGTAGACAATGTTTTTAGTAAAAATACATCCATCTTCTAATAAATCACCTTGACTTTCATTCTTTTCAATGTAAACTTTAATAGCCTGTGGATTTTTGCACCGTGACAACGCAACGTACAATTGACCATGTGCAAATACTGGTTCTTCCAAGAAAATACCCACAGATTTGAACGTTTGACCTTGTGATTTATTAATGGTCATGGCAAATGCCATAATATTGGGAAATTGTCTTCTTTGAAGTATAAAAGGGAGACTACTTTCACTTGGTGCTAAATCTATTCTTGGTATGAAAACTCTCTCTCCTTTATGGGTACCAGTTAAAATTTCAGCATCTATAAAATGGTCCTTTAATTGTTGAACAATTAATCTTGTCCCATTGCATAGGCCGTTTTTGGGGTTCATATTTCGCAGTAACATGATAATTGCACTTTTCTTTAGCTGCTGGTGGCATTCCAGAAGGAGTTAGTGAGTTTATGAATTCAGTAGAAAAGTTAGCCTGACTTTCATTGTCATCAGCAAGTACAGAATCAGCACTGTGATAATTTCTTTGTGGTGCATAATTTTTTTTTAAGATTTCATTATTGAGGATTAATGCATCTTTATTTTTACACTTCAGTATGACTTGGTTGGCAAGCTGGGAATATTCTTCGTTATTCATGCTCCCTTCAAATATAGCCGATATAATATCTTGTTGACAAATCATATGAGGTGGGATCTCTACAGTGTCGTCAGGTAAATGTAGTATTTTTTCTGTTCTGCCTTCTCCAATTTTAATAAGCCAATCATTGAAATCAGTTTGGCTTTCTGATCTCATATTTTGTTGCAGTTGAAGATGGGTAAAATGTTTCCATACTGTGCTTCACTTTATACAGGTTTCGATAATGTCAGTTCGATTTCCATGTACAACGACAGGTAATGTTTGTCTAAAATCACCACCCAACAACAAAATTACCTTTCCACCAAATGGAAAAGTATTATCCATGACTTCACGAAGCAAACGGTCAATACATTGGAGGGCATAGCATGACATCATTGTGGCCTCATCTATTATAATCAATTTACATTTCTTTAATTTCTTTGCTTGTAATGATGTCATGCGAATATCTGACACAGAAGTTTCTAAAATAGGCACTGGCAGTTTAAATCCACTATGAACAGTTCTTCCACCTTCTAATAAAAGTGCAGCAATTCCAGTAGTGGCAAACGCCATTGCTATTTGACCTTGTGCTCGTACTGAACTCATTAATAAATTATACAGATAGGTTTTTCCTGATCCGCCAGGTCCATCAAGATAGAAATAACGCTCTGTCGCCATGTCATCATCTATAGCATTTTTAATGGCATGAAATGCTTGCAATTGTAATGTTGCAAGTCTTTGTTCGGTTCTTTCTACTTGTAGTTGAATGTCATAGTCTTCAAAGTTTATGTCATCTATAAGACCTGGATCAGGCAAATTAAAACTTGCACAACTTAATCCATGAGTTAAAAATACTTCTTGTATTTGCATTAACGCTTTTAAGTGTGCAATGGGTTCATTGTATCGTCGCATAAAGTCTTCAGCCATATTACTTTTAAAAGTCTCCCACAAAGCTAATGCATTTGGAGCATTTGAGAAGATACAAATAAAAGCAAATTGTTCTCTCATCTGTCGTGGCATTTGACATTGTGCTGCTTCTTCTAAACATCTTTCCCACTCTGTATCATCAGCGAGTAAGTTTCTATGTCTTGCAGCTAAATGGAAGGATTCATATACAATGTCATTAACAGTTCTTAAGTGTTCAAAACTTTGTGCTCCTGGAACATTGAAAAGTAATATCCATAAGCAAAAACGTTCAACATCTCTTGGACTGACTGTGTAAAATCTTGGAATTATTTTATTTCCTCTGCTTTTTCTTAGTCTCCATAATCCATTCACAAAAACATAGTGATATGGAATTTCAATATATAAGTATTGTGTTGCTTGAGGATCAGTGGAATTAAATTCAAACCATGCAGTTAGTGTAGTGTGATGATCTTCACTTTGGGCCAATGCATTCATTTCATTTCCAGCATGGAAATAGACTAAATGTCGTTGTGGCAAATGTACTGCTAATCTATATACTGCATGTGATCTATCATGCATTTCAAATTTTAAAAGCCGCCACATAGCTTCTGGCGCACTGACATAGCAAGCATCTACACGAGATGCAAGTTCATCATGTACTAACTCACTACATTCAGGGTTGTCTGCACTTTTGATGACTACAGTAGCTGCATCGTAGCCTTTGTAAATATATTAGTAGACATATTTAATGGATTTGATTGAAGTGCAGGTTTCTACGTTGATGTGGGCTTTGTACTTCATGAGTAAATGTGGATTGTAGGGTACTACATATCTATTGTCCACTTTTTTTCCACGAATAATGGCACTATCTCCTTCTCTTCTTTTATAAAGTGGATAGCCATCACAATTTGCATATGTTTTGTCTCTATAATCTTTTGGAAATTCTTTGGAACATTTATTATTTTCCATACATGGTGATTGTGGATTAAGGTCTCCACAGGGTCCATGAATCATACGATGAGTAACAATCTCATATAGTCTACCATATATTTCTGGATCTGGTAGTTCAGCAACAATGACTGCATCCACTTTGTCCGAAGTCTCTAATTTATCTTTCTCTTGAAGTATTATGAGAAGATGTGCATGTGGAAGGCCTCTTTTTTTAAATTCAATTGTATATACATAAGCAAGACATTTGCCAAATAACTGATTTATAGTGAAGTCACTTATTAATTCATTTAATTTGATCTTAAAAACTCTGGCTACTAAATCTGGTCGTTAGGAAGCAGTTTGTCCAAGAAGTAGATTTTGTGTAATTTCTGGCCATTGTGGATTACATGTAAATGTCAGAAATAAATCGGGTTTGCCAAATTTGGTTACAATAGCCATAGCATCATTGTATCTTTCTCTCATATTTCGAGGAGATCCTTGAAAGGAAGATGGTAAAATGATGGCTTTGCCAGCTGTCATGTCTCTGCTTGTAGCCACGTCAGCAACATAGTCCATTAGTCCAGAATATTGTTCTACACGTAGTTTATCTTGTTGATATTTTATAAAGTTTAAATTATTTGCCTCAACTTGCAAATATGAATCAATAATCCATTGTTGGGTTAGTTTGCCACCACATAAAATTGTATTAAATCCATTTCGAATGGCAAGTTGAGCTATTTTAAATTCAAGCATAGAAACATTATTTCGGATTCTGGCTTTAGCATTTGGGTAACTGGGAAGTGTTAATTTTGGTTGCGAACCTGCTTCTCCGTGTGGGAAAAAGATGGGATATGTCATTGGATCTAAATTTGGACTTAAGATATTCATATTAATAAATGGTTGCTCCTCATTTTGGGATATATTCTAATGTCTCTTTGAAATGGTGGTTCTCCTTCATCATTTTGAAACACCATTGCAACCTCATTTGATGTTGGCAAGTTATAACGACGTTTATCAGTATGTCTGTCTCTTTTAAGCACCATATTAACATTTGGCATTGGTAATTGATGTCTTTGTGCATGAAGTAGTTGTTCATTTTCTACTTCTGCCAATTTTTTGTAAGCTTTACTGTAAGGATTATTGTCCATAATGTTATTTAGCTCTATAGAAACACTGTGTAAGCAGTTTTTATTTTCTTCAATCTGCATACGTTGGTCAACAGCTTCCATTGTATCTAGGACATATAGTTGAGCGAATTTTCTTTGCTCTCCTTCCTCTGGATGTAAATGGGAAGTACGATGATAAATTTGGCCCTGGACTTTAAAACAGTAAGGACCATGTACTGGTACATTAGCAGCTAATGTTGCCCCCATAGATGCAAACAATATGGCACTATTGTAGGATCTTATGTTTGTCTTAACATTTTTGTAGTTTTGAAATGTAGGTTCAGTCATAATATTTTTTAAATAGATTGGAAATTCTTTCCTTTCTGGAAGTTTGAACTTGCCTTTTTGACAGCAACTAATAAATTGGCCATCTCTGGGTCTCTCCTGTTTAAAATAACAAGCCTCACAAAACTGACATTGAGTAGTTATGTCCCCACAACTATGAACCTCTACTGCTAAAGACTTGAGTAAAGGACAATTTGCAAAGCATATAGGAGTTTGACTTTCATATTCATCAGGTGAAAAGTCATGGAATGTTTGAACAACAGGTTCTAAATGCTTAGTTTTTTTCGTGGCTTTTCTTGGTATATGTTGTCCTGGTTTTGTTGAAATGTCCTGTAAGGTTTCAGTAACAGGTTGCAAATGCTTTGTTTTTGTAGTTGCTTTTTTTGGTATGTCTTTAATTGTATCTTGTAAAATGTCATCTGATGTTTGAGGAACAGGTTGTAAATGCTTTATTTGGTTTGTAGTTTTTTTTGGCGTATCTTTCATTTTTGCAGCTGATAGTCTTTTGCTTGCAAGTCTTTTGCGTTCTTTTTCTCGTCTAATTTCTTTCTCCTCTGGTGTCTGCTGGGTGGCCCATCTCTCTTGTCTTTCTCTAGTTTGACGTCTTTTCTTCTCTTGTTTGCTCTCGTTAGTAGCCATGTTAATCTGTAAAGGCAAAAAAAGAAATTTAATTGGGTATATTGAAATTTGTAATTACTGTTAAACATTATTGTGCATAATTGAGAAATAAGAGGTAAATCATTAATGTATCAGTTATATTTTGTTAAAAGTTATAAGTCCTGGCCTTATTGAATAACAATTTTGCCAATTCAATACTGCTGTAAATAAGCAGTTAACATCTTTTTTTTAAATAAGTTTTTAGTTATTGAAAACCTTGTTTGTGGATAGATGTTTACCAATTTAAAACTTCTTTGCAAAAAAAACATTGATGTGGTTATTTACACATGTATTGCATAGTGGCAATTGAAATTGAATAAGGTACATAGTTATAAAAAAAAAAAAAAAATTCTGTTAACACGGATGCAGATGAAACATGTTTCGTTAGTTTTCTCCTTTTGTACTTATTATACTGTACCTGGGTTGAAGTGTGATTTGAATCCGAATGTTTGTTGGTCCTCGGTTGAAAATCTTTGTCCAATGGTCTGGTCCTCTGTTGGAAGTCCTCGTCCGATGGCGTAGTCCTCTGTTGAAAGTCCTCGTCCGATGGTGTGGTCCTCTGTTTAAAATCCTCGTCCTTTGGTCTGGTCCTCTGTTGAAAGTCCTGGTCCGATGGTGTGGTCCTCTGGTGATAGCCCTCGTCCGATGTTGTGGTCCTCTGGTGAAAGTCCTCGTCCGATGGTCTGGTCCTGTGTTGAAAGTCCTCGTCCGATTGTCTTCACGCAGTATCTGTTGTAAAATAAAATTGAAAATGTTGTTTGAGTTAAATGTCTTTTAAATAAAGCAAAAATGTATTAATTTTGGTGTCTTGTATCTGTTATGGTGAATTTTTTCTATGTGTTTGTCTGACTTTATCTACAATCCTGTTTTGTGTGCACGACTTTTGTTATGCTTATTTAAGCTTCTTTGTAAGGCTTCTAGGTTGTTAAACATTAAAGAAGAATATTAATTCAGTTTGCTATGTGTTTGTGTGATTTTTTCTACAATCCTGTTTTGTGCGCACCACTTGTGGTATACTTATTTAGGCTTCATTGTGATGGCTATAGGTTTTTAAACATGAAAGAAGAATATTAATGTAGTTTGCTATGTGTTTGTGTGACTTTTTCTACAATCCTGTTTTGTGCGCACCACTTGTGCTATACTTATTTATGCTTCATTGTAATGGTTATAGGTTGTTAAACATTAAAAAAGAATCTTAATGTAGTTTCCTATGTGTTTGTGTGAGTTTGAGTACAATCCTTTTGTGCGCACCACTTGTGGTATACTTATTTAGGCTTCATTGTGATGGTTATAGGTTTTTAAACATGAAAGAAGAATATGAATGTAGTTTGCTATGCGTTTGTGTGACTTTGTTACAATCCTGTTGTGTGCGCACCACTTGTGCTAGATTTATTTAGGCTTCATTGTAATGGTTATAGGTTGTTAAACATTAAAGAAGAATCTTAATGTAGTTTCCTATGTGTTTGTGTGAGTTTTAGTACAATCCTTTTGTGCGCACCACTTGTGGTATACTTATTTAGGCTTCTTTGTAAGGCTTATAGGTTGTTAAACATTAACTAAGAATATGAATTTAGTTTGCTATGTGTTTGTGTGAGTTTTTCTACAATCCTGTTTTGTGCGCACTACTTGTGTTATACTTATTTAGGGTTCTTTGTAAGGCTTATAGTTTGTTAAACATTAAAGAAGAATATTAATTTATTTTGCTATGTGTTTGTGTGATTTTGGTACAATCCTGTTTTGTGTGTACCACTTTTGGTATAGTTATTTATGTTTTTTTGTAAGGCTTATAGGTTGTTAAACATTAAAGAAGAATCTGAATTTAGTTTGCTATTTGTTATTTTTTTTTGTGTCCAATCCTATTTTGTGTGTACCATATGGTGCATAGTTGGGGCCTCATTCAATTGCAATTTGCCCAATTGAATTTGACAATAAATAAGCACATAACATATATTTTTTAAATAAGTTTTTAGTTAGTGAAAACCTTTCTTTTGGATAGATGCTTGCTAACAAAAACTTATTTAAAAAATATATGGAATGTGGTTATTTAGGGCCCTATTCTATTGTGCAAATTGCAATTGAATGAGGGCCTTGATTTATATTGGCAGCCATTAAACATATATAGGTCCTCATTCAATTTGAAATTTTTTAATTGAATAGGGCTCTATATAAGCACATAACATATTTTTTTGACAGAAGTTTTTAGTTAGTGAAAACCTTGGTTTTGGATAGAGGTTCAGTCACTAAAAAGTTCGTTTAAATTTGTTTGTATGTGCTTATATAGAGCCCTATTCAATTGGGCAACTCGGAATTGAATGAGGCTCATAGTTGTTTTCTTATTTATACTTAATAGTTTACCTTGATTGAAGTGTCGAATGACAGAGGGTCCCCTGCTGCCAATCTTAATCAGCCGGTCTTCTTGTAGTGTCTGTTTTAAAAAGAAAGTGAAATGGTTAATTGTCTATTTCTTCATTTTGATTTAGCAAAGCATGGTCTTTTTCAGCATGTAATGTATTTTTCTATCTTACCTCTTGTTCTTTCTTGCAGTTGTTTAAAAGGGATTGTGGGTCACAGTGCACGGTGCAAATTCTTGAGTGACGCTGTTGATGCAGAGTCTGTAGTAAACAAAAGGAGAAAGATTGATGTTTAGGTTATATATTGAATTCCAATTATTATTATTATTATCTTTATTTATATCGCGCCAACATATTCCGTAGCTCTGTACAGGGGTTGAGTACATAGCAGAAAACAAATTAAACACCTTGTAAAGAATGGAGGGCCCTGTTTTTGAGCATAAAATCAAAAAAGGCACTGACACAAGATTGAAAACTCGCAAACTTACAATCAATTAATGTTATGTAAAGATATACTTCTGTAATTACTTTCAATGAACATGACTCATTGTTTGGGGCTCCACAATAAATGTGGGTGTGACATGTGACTATACGTGATACACATATATATGCGTGTCACATATCAGTATACAATTTTTTTTTTTTTACTGTCATTACAATATAGTTGTTTAATTATTTGTGATTAATATTAGTTATTTGCAGGGACTATACACAGAAATCTGCGTGTTACATGTCACATATATGAAGCTCATTTTCATAGTTAAATGTATTTATCTTTTGTGCATGTCACATATCACTATACAGGAATCATATTTTAATAGTTAAATGAACATAATTTTTTTTTTTGGCCTACACACATAAATGTGTGTGTGACATGTGACTATACATGATACACATATATGTGCGTGTCACATA
Source organism: Discoglossus pictus (assembly GCA_027410445.1). Taxonomy (NCBI): domain Eukaryota; kingdom Metazoa; phylum Chordata; class Amphibia; order Anura; family Alytidae; genus Discoglossus; species Discoglossus pictus. The sequence goes on from CM050165.1 coordinate 252,028,938, forward strand.
TATCTATACATAAATCCTATTTTAATATAAAATTATTAATTTTTGGTAATGTCATTTAAAGATTAGTTTGTTGCAGGGGCTATACACATAAATGTGCGTGCCACATGTCACTATACATGAATCACATTTTCATACTTAAAAATTTTTTTTTTTGGTTGTCCTGTCTTCATAATAAAATGTAATATATTATAGCTTACCTCTCAGTTGTAATTTGTACAGTGTAAAGTAGTAAATTAGGAAAGAATTGTCTTCTCAAGTAAGAGCAGCAGTTACCTATGAAGTCACTCCGTTCATCACCTGAGTAGAAATGTAGAGTTTTGTGGAAAGTAGGCAGTATTTAAAAACTTGTCGAAATTTCTGGAAAGTTAGACCGTTAGAACGCAATACGCATGCGCTATTTGCGTTCCAGCTTACAATTTGCGTTCCATCCGCCATTTTGTGCGTAGTAGTGGTCAAAATGGTGTTTAATATCAGTGTGGTACGTGCCGTATAGTATGTATTTTATTCTTGCGAGTCAGTGTAGTATAGTTACGTCTGAAGCCTCGTTTTCGTTTTGTTCGTCGGCCATTTTTTCTCTCGCTTAGCGATTTTATTAGTGTCTAAAGTGTTTTATTTTTATTTAAATGAAGGTGTAACTTGTTTTTTTGAGGTGCTGGATGGTTCCTCTTGCTGTAGGTAAGCTTTTTATGTGTGTGTTGTGTGTATTTATTGTGTTTTAAATGTTTGTATGTCGGCGTGTTGCGTCTGATGTTTGCGAGGTCGTAATGTCTGGTAACGTCTCTCGTATGGTGTTTGCGTGTGTAGTCTCTTTTTCGTTTTGTTCATGGCCATTTTTTCTCTCGCTTAGCAAATTTTTTAGCGTCTAAACTCTTTTATTTTGAGTAAAAAGAAGGTGTAAGTTCCATTTTTGAGGTCCTGGATGCTCCCTGTTGCTGTAGGTAAGCTTTTTATGTATGTGCTGTGTGTATGTATTGTGTTTTGAATTTTGTAATGTTCGCGAGTTGCGTCCGAGTGTTGCGAGGCCGTAATGTGTGTTAACGTGTGTCGTATGTTGTTTGCGTAGTGAGTGTCGTAATTGGTGTGTCGTGTAGTTTGCGTTGCGACGTGAAGTTTGCGAGGGTCGCAGTTGCTGGCATGGAGCGCGTGCGGCGCTCCATGCCAGCAAAGGAGGCCCTCGCTTTATGAGGGTCTCAGTTGCTGGCATGGAGCGCCTTTGGCGCTCCATGCCAGCAACTGAGGTCCTCGCCCACTGCCCTCGCTTCGCGAGGGCCTTGGCTCGCTGCGCGAGCCACGGGCTCGCTATGCGAGCCTGCAAGCGTTAGCAACAACTCGCATGCTCACAACTATATATGTGATTAGTTCCATGTGTCTGGAAGTTCAACATTTATAATATTATAATGTGTCGTCCCAATACTTTTTTTTTTCGATGAACCAGTTAAATTTTGACTAGGGTCTGGGTAAACTATTTAAATACCGCTTAGCACCTTTATTGACTACATAGAAATATTTATGGCTATTTCCTAACAATTATAATGCACCATCATATATTGTGATATATTCTTACAAAGGCAGACAAATGCAAGCTTTATGTAAGAAATAATATATTATTCCACTTTATTTAATTTTCTACTACCTAAAGAAAGTTAAAACCTTGACCATGGTTTCAATGTAGGTATATACCTTCCATTCAATGATGCAGCCTCTTAAAGAACCACAGAAAAGTAATGTTTTAAAGTAAGAGATGTCTTCTCTGACCACATTATAGTAAAGCATTCTTAGTGAATACAGTTAATGTTGCTTCCTCAACCAGCCACAAACATTTGCAGCTCTAAACATAAAGGATATTGTACAGTGGGGGGGAAAAGTATTTGATCCCCTGCTGATTTTAAACGTCCACTGAAAAAGAAATGATCGGTCTATAATTTTAATGGTAGGTGTATTTAACAGTGAGAGACAGAATATAAAAAAAACAAACAAACAAGAAAAACGCATGTCAAAAAGGTTATAAATTAATTTGCAGGTCAGTGAGGGAAATAAGTATTTGATCCCCTATCAACCAAGATTTCTGGCTCCCGGGTGTCTTTTATACAGGTAATAGGCTGAGATTAGGAGAACTCTCTTAAAGGGAGTGCTCCTAATCTCAGTTTGTTATCTGTATAAAAGACACCTGTCCACAGAAGCAATCAATCAATCAGAACCTAAACTCTCCACCATGGCAAAGACCAAAGAGCTGTCCAAGGATCTCAGGGACAAGACTGTAGACCTACACAAGGCTGGAATGGGCTACAAGACCATCGCCAAGCAGCTTGGTGAGAAGGTGACAACAGTTGGTGTGATTATTCGCAAATCGAAGGAACACAAATAAACTGCCAGTCTCCCTCGGTCTGATGCTCCATGAAAGATCTCACCTTGTGGAGTTTCAATGATCATGAGAATGGTAAGGAATCAGCCCAGAACTACACGGGAGGATCTTGTTAATGATCTCTAGGCAGCTGGGACCAGAGCCACCAAGAAAACAATTGGTAACACACTACGCGTGAAGGACTGAAATCCTGCAGCACCCGCAAGGTCCTCCTGCTCAAGAAAGCAGATGTACAGCCCTGTCTGAAGTTTGCCAATGAACATCTGAATGATTCAGAGGAGAACTGGGTGAAAGTGTTGTGGTCAGATGAGACCAAAATCAAGCTCTTTGGCATCAACTCAACTCACTGTGTTTGGATGAGGAGGAAAGCTGCCTATAACCCCAATAACACCATCCCCACTGTCAAACATTGAGGTGGAAACATTATGCTTTGGGGGGGGGAGTTCTGCTAGGGGGGCAGGACAACTGCACCACATCAAAGGGACGATAGACAGGGTCATGTACCGTCAAATCTTGGCTGAGAACCTCCTTCCCTCAGATAGGGTATTGAAAATGGTTCATGCATGGGTATTCCAGCATGACAATTACTCAAAACACACAGCCAAGGCAACAAAGGAGTGACGCAAAAAGAAGCACATTAAGGTCCTGGAGTGGCTTAGCCAGTCTCATACCTTAATCCCATAGAAAATCTGTGGAGGGAGCTGAAGGTTCGAGTTGCCAAACATCAGCCTCAAAACTTTAATGACTTGGAGAGGATCTGCAAAGAGGAGTGAGACAACAATCCTCCTGAGATGTGTGCAAACCTGGTGGCCAACTACAAGAAACATCTGACCTCTGTGATTGCCAACAGGGGTTTTGCCACCAAGTACTAAGACGAGGGGTCAAATACTTATTTCTCTCATTGACCTGCAAATCAATTTATAACTTTTTTGAAATGCGTTTTTCTTGTTTGTTTGTTTGTTTTTTTGTTATTCTGTTTCCTACTGTTAAAATTATAGACTGATCATTTCTTTGTCAGTGGAGAAACTTTCAAAATCAGCAGGGGATCAAATACTTTTTTTCCACCACTGTATGTGTTCCTAAGTCAAGACAATGTAGATATGTGTTTTAAATGGCAAGTTCTACCTCAAGAGAGATGATTAACTATCTATGTAAAAGTTATGAAAATTGCCTAGTTAGCCAGCTAATACTCTATAAGTGACGAGACAGGGAGCTGGCACATAGAATACTAAGTTTTGTCATCTTGTTGAATAAGGAAATCCAGAGGGTACACAAACTAATCATACTACAGGTACACTTCCAAACAATGGCATTTACAGTCATTTTTCTATTATCTTCAGCAGTTTACATCAATTAACATACAGAGGTCTTGTAAAATTTATACAGGTTATGTATGTATATATATGTATATGAATATATATACATTATATATATATATATATATATATATATATATATATATATATATATATATATATAATTTTATATTTATATTTATATATATATATATATATATATATATATATATACTCTTGTATGTGTTATGATATTGCATTTAGGTAGAATGGATGAAAATGTGAACGTTTTCTGCTTTTTTTCTGAATAGCCACTGCAGACTGAAATGTGTCTGAAAATGTAACTGAGGAACATAGTCTATAATTTGACAAAACAATACCTACCATAAATGTAATATCAGTGAAGTTGCAAGAAGAACACTGAAGTATTGATGTCCAGATATTACATTTTTATGGATTTTTTTTACAGGAGGAAAACGCAACTGATGATGGATAACAGAGCTTTTGTCTGGTCTTTTTCAAAGCCTATAAAACTGAGCTAAAAAATTCAATAAATTCTCAGTTCATGAGATTAATTTGTTTTGTAGCAGCATCTTATACTTTAGACTGCAGAGTCTAAAACTCTCCTTCCAGAAAGAGACTTGTTTGTAATAAGCCGTGATAAGTAGAAAGCTGCAGATCTCAGCACACTCACATTGAACTCATCACAATGCAGGCAACATTAAGACTATTGCAGATCACTGAATGCAGTAGATTAGAATGATTCTTTAATGGAAGAAAGACTGAGAAGTGAATTGAAGTAACCATTGTAAGAAATGAATAAAGAAGTAGCTGAGGAAAAAGACCTGAAAATCGAAGCATATATATTCGGAACGTGTCAGAACAGATAAAAATAAACCAGGCATTACAAAATGTGTAGATGGCTTCAGAGCATACAGAATATTGAATAAAGAGAAAAAATCTGTTATTCAGATACCATAAGTTTCATAGCAGGCACTTGGAGAATGTTCAGCTGAAGTATAACATTAAAAGGAATATATGACCACAACAAATAATTCATGTCTGAAAATCATAAAAATACTTCAGTCTAGGCCTTTGACTCAATGAACAGAATACTATAGTAAAGTTTTTTTTTTATTTATGATCTTCTGTTTTCCCTATCCAATATTCAGTCATTCTTGATTTTCCAATGGCTTTTTTCTTATATTTTTTCTACAAAAAGGACAACTTTTTAGATCACCCAATATAATGAGTCTAATATCTATTTCTTTTGCTGCTGTCATATTGTGCCATTAAAGGTAAGTAGATTTTTTTATTTTGCAAAGTGAAAGTGAATCTTGATATTCAGTTAAATTATTCAGAGTAAGCAACACACGTATTACAAACTTGGCTCATATTAACCAAAATAAAATAGCAATGATTTATAAAACACTTAAGAATGGTAATTTATTTTATATTATTTTTTCAGCGGAAAAATTGCTGATGCTCTTAACTACTGGAAACTATACAATGGATACAAAATTAAACATGCAACAATAAACATAACATGATCAAGAATACTGTAATTAAAGAAGAACTGAGACACTCACTTCTAACTCTTGTAAAAGCTTATATTTCAACCCTTTAATGGAGACAAAGGATTTCAAAGGAACTATTTGTCTATAAATATAAGACAAAATAAATATATTTCTTAAGATAAAAAATTATACAATATATAAACAAGTTATTAGCGGGCATGGGTCACAAAACTAATGTCCACCCCTTCACTTCTGTGGCTGCCAGCCCCACTGAGGGGTTTGTAATTCCACCCCTTTGCCTTGGAGTGGGTATATATCTAAATAATGAATGAGGGTCCTCTAAACCCTATCAGTAATTGGGGGCCTTTCTCCAACCCCTGGTGTTGTGGGGTGAGGCCAAAATAAAAGCTGGATAACATGTCATCATGGCCCATCCCAACAAGCATAATTATGATTACTTTGATTGTACTTTTAATTTCTTCAATAAATGAAATATTTCCAATGTCACTATATATATATATATATATATATATATATATATAATATCACATATATAGTTGTGAGCGTACGGGCCGTTGCTCACGCTTGCGGGCTCGAGGGCCCGCATTTGCGGTGGTGGGAGCATCCCAACGTCCCCGCAAATGCGGATCCTCGCGAAGCGAGTGTCCGCATTTGCGGAGGTGGAGGCTCAACGTCGGCTGTGTTAACACACACATACACACACACGACTGTTTAAACAAAATAAACCCAACCTCCCAGCCAACAAAAACCCAACAACGTCCCCGCAAATGCGGATCCTCGCGAAGCGAGGGTCCGCATTTGCGGTGGTGGGAGCATCCCAACGTCGGCTGTGTTAACACACACATACACATACACGACTTTTTAACAAAAAAAAACTCAAAGGCCCCTCACACCCACTTACACCCACACACAAGCAAGACTTAACAAAAAAAACAGTAAAAAAGGCCCTTCACACGCTCTTAACACGCATACGCACGACTTAGAAACAAATACACTGCGTCTTACACGTAAAAGCTAACTGCGTATATCGCAAAAAAATATGGCAGCATCGCAACAAAATACGACCGCATCGGGAAAAAATACGGCCGCGAAAGACCCATTCCAAACGCTGCGCATCAAAACATCGCAAACACAAGAAATAAACACAACGAACACATAAAAAGCTTACTTACAGCAAGGGGGGGCATCCGCACCTCCAAAAGTTCATTTTCACGTCCATTTCAGTTAAAAAAATCAGTTTAAACGGACGAAAATCGGCAAAGCGAGAGAAAAAATGTCCGCCAAACAAAACGAAAACGAGGCTTCAGACGTAACTACACCGCAGTAACTCGCAAAAATGAAACACATACTATGCGGAACGTACCACAGTCACAGTTAAACACCATTTTGAACACTACTACGCACAAAATGGCGGATGGAACGCAAATTGTAAGCTGAAACGCAAATAGCGCATGCGTATTGCGTTATAACGTTCTGAGGCACTTGAAAGTTCAAAAAAATACTGCCTACTTTCCAGAAATTTCTACAAGTTTATAAATACTGCCTACTTTCCAGAAATTTCTACATTTCTACTCAGGTGATGAACAGAGTGACTTCAGAGTTATCACAAATCACAAGGTCAAATTTTCAAATCTGTGGGTATTTTCCTGGAAGAAACAGTATTTGCACATGGTCAATTGTACGTTGCGTTGTCACGGTGCAAAAATCCACAGGCTATTAAAGTTTATATTGAAAAGAATGAAAGTCAAGGTGATTTATTAGAAGATGGACATATTTTTACTAAAAACATTGTCTACTATGAAGTACTATAACTTTTCAGTAAAGAAAGAAAACACAAGGAAAACAAATTAAAAAACATTCAAAAATAATAAACAAAAAACAATTTCAGTCATAATTTATGGAAAGACTCTTTATGCATGATTCACCTCACAAAACACTTGCCTTGCAACTATATATGTGATAATTATGTTAAAATCTTAATTTACTATGTTACTGTTTCTAATGTTACAAGTTGAAAAACAATATTTTAACGGTCTTTACTTCAACATATTACAAAGTTAATGTTAACAGCTCAACCACGTTTTAAGACACAATGTAAATATTGTCTGTTATGTTAAGATTACTCCCTGTAATAATGTTTATCGACAGTTCATGTGGTCAGGAAGGAATTTATTTCATTGGGTACATTTTAAAGAGAGTTTTTACTGTTTGCCTTCCTCTGCATTCAATGTATATTGAAGTTAAAAATTATTCGGATAGAAATTGTATGTTAAAAAACCATTGCCTCAAGTTTAAAATATTGATTACTTTAAAGTTAAACTGTTTTTTCATTCAAATGTTAATACTTTTAATACAAAATTATGTTAAAAATTGTATGCACTATATAATGTTCAAAGTTATACAAATGTTTTGTCAAGTTCCAAAGTTACACAAATAATAAAGTTAAAGTTTAAAAATATATACTTTCAAGTTTCTTACTTACATATATTACAAAGTTCAGGTTAAAATTGTGTACGTTTCAACAAGGGTTTTTACTGTTTGCTTTCCTCCGAATTTTCATGTATATTGAAGTTAACAATTCTTCACATACAAATTGCATGTTAACAAACCATTGCCTAAAGTTTACAATAATGATTAATTTCAAGTTCCACTATTATTACATTCAAATGTTAATACAAAATGCTTTACAAATTATTGTTCACCAAGAGAACATTTTACAAAACGAAACATCTTTTAATATCACAATACAACTGTGACATACATATATTAATAACTAAACAACTTTCCTAACATACACATCTCATTGCCGTCATTTTTTGACGGGCAAGTCGCTAGTTTGTATATAATTGCTAATAAATAAAGTAAATTTTACCTAGTGGTTGAATTAGAAATGTACAGCATAACACACCTACATTAATTCTCAATTTAATTTCTGTTTACTAAAAAATTTAATTTCAGTCTGATTATGAATAATTTGTAACAAAACTGATAGTATTTATTTTACTTAATTGCTGTAAATACTTAATGCATTTTGACCCTCCTGCCTACACTAACCTATTTAAATTTGAAAACAATCAATGATCTCAATCAGAAACTAGAAATTCACATAAATCTGTAAAAGAATGAAAACAAAAATGCAGATCTGTAATTTATTAACATTTTTCCTCCCCTTGTATATCAGGAGATATTTCTAATGCAAGCATAAACATAAAAATAATCTTGTCTGGGTCATTGCATCAGTAATCTCATCATTCTCATCACACTATTCATCTAACTTTTCTACTCATCTTTCCAACACCTAATTGCCAATACATCCTCGTTTGCTCTTTGCATAAACCCTTAACTCTATCCTCTAATTTACATTCAAATATATCTTTGGTATCTTGTTTTAGTTCAGTGCTGCATCAATAGGATAAAATGCTGCAGTTACACAGAGGCTCTTTATTTATAGAAGTTCCTATTATCAAGTATAGCTCTTCAAAAGTATACAATGTCCTCTTAACTGTGAGCTGTCAAAGAACAGGGCCCTGGTAGTCTTCCATATTGAAAGACGTCACTAACTGAAAAATAAAACCTTCCCTTTACTCTAATTATAATAATAAAAATATGAACTTCAGTCATTCCTTGAGTAGTAGCACCTTTATTCAATCTAGTTCATAATCTCTTATAGGCAAGCCTATTTTTTACTTCATTATTATTTTGTTGTTAAAAACCAGAATAGACATGCTGTAGAACAACATATATCAAATCAATGTAGCTCTATAAGTTGAAAAAAAGTGTACAAGAATATATTTACAAGAATATATTTACAAGAATATATTTCCACTAAAATTTGAACCCTTAAATTTGCTTCTTCTAGCATGCATAACACATATCATAAATATGCATAATAGTCCAGATAAAAGGCCCAAGTTTAATTTTGTAGAGGCATTCTCTCTCATATGTGTGTGTATATGTATATATATATATATATATATATATATATATATAGAAGAGCAAGGCATTTGTGGGCACATTTGCATGTCCCAGCTCAGCTTCCCAGAATGCAAGAAGAGCGAGGCATTTGTGGGCACATTTGCATGTCCCAGCTCAGCTTCCCAGAATGCAAGAAGAGCGAGGCATTTGTGGGCACATTTGCATGTCTCAGCTCAGCTTCCCAGAATGCAAGAAGAGCGAGGCATTTGTGGGCACATTTACATGTCCAAGCTCAGCTTCCCAGAATGCAGTGTAATAACTGTTTTTCTCGGAACTCTGAGCTGGAAGCAGGTTTTTTAACTTCCTTAAGACATTCAAATGTGAACACAGATGTACTATTTATTTACTGTACTACTCCAAGGTGGAGGGCTTCTATCGCTCTTTTGCCCACCATATTATAAATGATTGTTGTGGTGAACTACCTACTCATAAGATCCACATCACAGGCTGAGATCCCGCTCCATGCTGATGATAGCCAGTAAGCTTGAAAAAGCTGTACATGGAAAGGATTCTCGGCTTGTGTAAAATCCAGACTTGGCTTTGCATTAAAGCTGTGTAATACAGCAGTCATAAGCTTAGAGGAAGCCATGTTTGAAAATGGCTATAGATTGAAGAGTGAGGCATTTGTGGGCACATTTGCATGTCCCAGCTCAGCTTCCCAGAATGCAGTATAATAACTGTTTTTCTCGGAATTCTGAGCTGGAAGCAGGTTTTTTAACTTGCTTGAGGCATTCAAATGTGATCACAAATGTACTATTTATTTAATATATATACAGTATATATATATATATATATATATATATAAATATATATATATATATATATATATATATATATATATATATATATATACACACATACATACTGGAGTCCAATTCCCAAACAGTGGCATTTTATGGAATACACAGTAGCAAACAATACCAAATCGTTGTGAAACCAACCTTGCCTAAAACAACTATCCATACAATACAGAGATCTCTAGCGGTAATACATGTGAACTCTCCACATTCTCATAATGTGCATTTATATAAGATTCAATGAAATTGAATAAGAATAATATAAAAAAATGGTCCGATAAATCTGTTTAACTATTCCATAAATGTATCTTAGTTCATGGAAAAAAATGCAAATAGATAATCAAGCATTGTGAAAAACAAATTGCTTAATTGTATGAAGTTAAATCTCTGTCTATATCAATGCATAGATTTCGATGTTTGCTTTTCCATTTACCAGTAAGCTATACTACACCAGTAATTTCAATTACTATGATTAAGCTATTTAAACTTCTGTTTTGGAGTGTGTATCTTTGTGGAGTAGAAATAATTAGCTGAGGCCCTCAGGCCTATAAACTCTCAGTTTTCCTACTTCAGTTAAGTCCTTACAGATAGTCACTCAGAAAGAATACTAATCAATTGTTTGAATGGCAGCTACAAAAGGAATGCAGTGAATTATTCAAATTTTAAATACAAATGGCCAGTCTGTTTTGCTCACCAATTATTTTTTTTATCCTATATTTACAACTGCAACTCTAAATGTCTAAATGTCTTCACAGTATTATTTGAGTACACAAATACATTATAGTTTGTATTTCTAAGTTATATATAAATAGATTATAAATACTGCAGATAAAGAAGATAGCAAAACAGAAAATAAAAATTCATGTTCACCCTTGCCTAAAAAAGATAGTTTGGTGAAATGTGCTAAAATCAAAAACAGTGGGAAATATAGTAATACTGTTTGTGTGAAAAGGGGAACTATAATCTAAATGCTTTATGCCAGATCCAGACCTCAAGATCAAATATTAGTGGAATAAAGGTTAACATTATTGTTTGGGTTAGATTATATTGCATTTGTTATATAGTATACAGTGGTACCTTGGGTTACACCGTTAATTCATTCCGGACGGGACGGTGTAACCCGAAAACGGTGTAACCCAAGGTAGCATTTTGCATAGGGATCAATGTAAATTCAATGAATCCATTCCGGACACCAGATTTTTCACGTTTTAGTTTGAACTGATTGTCTTCTTTTTGGATACATACCCATAAAACTAAACAGAAATTAATACACAAAAATAATTATATAAAAAAATTAGAATTTAACTTCACTTTATCTGTAGTGAGAGGACTTGAGGGCCCAATGAGATAGTGGGGATGTAGAAAAGGAGAAGGACCCACCTTATTGCTTGGAACTTTGGCTCTTATAGGCACAGGCTGGGCACACTGGCTCATAGGCACAGGCTGGGCACATTGGCTCATAAGCACAGGCTGGGCACATTGCTCATAGGCACAGGCTGGGTACATTGGCACTTAGGCAAAGGCTGTTTGGGCTCTTACTGGCACAGGCAAATTGGGCTCTTGCAGGCTCAGGTGAATTAGGCTCTTGCAGGCACAGACTATTAGGCAATCGGATTCGATTGTGTGTACAGCAGCGTTTGCCTTGTTCCTTCTTTCAGTTTTGATCGCGTATCCCGAGGTAGAGCTGTAACCCGAGGTAGAAAATTGCAGAGGAGAAGCGGTGCAACCTGAGGGAGAAAATTGCACAGTATCTCATAAAAGTAAGAAAACACCCCTCAAATTTTTATAAATACTTTATTATATCTTTTCATGGGACAACACTGAAGAAATGACACTCTGCTACAATGTAAAGTAGTATGTAAAGTAGTAAGTGTACAGCCTGTATAACAGTGTAAATTTGCTGTCCCCTAAAAATAACTCAACACACAACCATTAATGTCTAAACCGTTGGCAACAAAAGTGAGTACATCCCTAAGTGGAAATGTCCGAATTGGGCCCAAAATGTCAATATTTTGTGTGGCCACCATTATTTTCCAGCACTGCCTTAACCCTCATGGGCATGGAGTTCATCAGGTTGCCATTGGAGACCTCTTCCACTCCTCCATGATGTACTGTGACATACTGATGCAGAGCATGATCCCCTCCCTTTGGAGACTGGGCCGCGGGGCAGTATTCCAACATAATAAGGACCCCGAACACACCTCCAAGACGACCACTGCCTTGCTAAAGAAGCTGAAGGTAAAGGTGATGGCTGGCTAAGCATGTCACCAGACCTAAACCCTATTGAGCATCTGTGGGGCATCCTCAAATGGAAGGGGGGAGGGTCTCTAACATTCACCAGCTATGTGATGTCATCGTGAAGGAGTGGAAGAGGACTCCAGTGGCAGCCTGTGAAGCTCTGGTGAACTCCATGGCCATGAGGGTTGGAAAATAATGGTGGCTACACAAAATATTGACACTTTCTGCCCAATTCGGACATTTACCCTTAGGGGTGTACTCACTTTTGTTGCAAATGGTTTAGACATTAATGGCTGTGTGTTGAGTTATTTGAGGGGAACGCACATTTACACTGTTATAAAGGCTGTACACTTACTACTTTACATTGGAGCAGAGTGTCATTTCTTCAGTGTTGTCAAATGAAAATATATAATAAAACATTTACAAAAATGTAAGGTGTGTACTCACTTTTGTGAGATACTGTATATATATATATATATATATATATATATATATATATATATATATATATATATATGAATTATTGTATTGCATAGACTAAATTAAATTTGAATGCTCATTTTCATAACAAAACATATTTCATGCTTAGTTAAAGGGCCACTGTGGTCATACATTTTAAATATATTGTTTTGAAGAACTTCTTGTTTTTAGAATGTACAAAATAATAATAACATAGCCTCTATTTGTTTTTTTACTTTTCATGTAATTATGCTGCTGAAGAAGCTAATATTGTATTTTCCAGTGGCCTACTTCCTGAGGTGGGAGAATACTGTGAATGCAGTGAAGAAGCTCTCTAAATATGCTGCATTATCTACTGCTATTACTCTCATTAGCACTAGTTCAAATGACTCATCCAGTTGAGACAGAACTTGCCAGAAGCAGGCTCCATAAAGAAAATGAAAGCCTTCAGTAAAGGAAACTTCAATATAAAAAATTTGTTTTTGTACCTTTTGAAAATATTTGCCCATTGTTAAGTTTAGCAATTCAAAATCCAATACAGAAAAAAAAACTGACCATAGTCACCCTTCAATAAACATTTAAAATGTGGACAATAACACATTAATGTACGGAAAAAGAGCTTAAAAAATGTGCATATAATTATGCAGTGTTTATAAACGTTAAATGGTCCAAATCAGTTATCATATTTGTACTGAGATATTAAAAAAGTCACAATATTAAAAGTTATTATAAAAAAAAAAGTAACAATGGGAGCTGAATTGCAGACAAAACAATGACACAAGCAAAAAGAGCTGAAGCTAAGCAAGACCAGGATACTTGAAAGCACTCGTCCCCTCTTTAAAAATGTCTGCTTCTGATACCCTGCTGCTGGCTACTCCAAGAGCTGCAAAACCGAAAACAGGAATCAAAAGATGCCAGAAGCTGAAGTATTCACTAACTAGAAATCATTTTTGGATTAAAAACTTCTTCAATGCAGCATGGCTTAAAAACTTCTTCAATGCAGCAGTAGGATTAACTTATGCCTGGGATGTTTTTAGTTTATTAAATAAAAAAAAACTTTTTAAGTCAAACTATGATTCCAGTCTGTGTATATATAGTTTTTATATTTTGAACTCTAGCGTATTTTGCTTCCTGTGCTGGGAAATCCAAATTCAGGGAGCAAGGTCTCTATTCCCAGTGGTCTGTGTGTACTTCCCTTCTAATCTTTAAATCAATTCTTCTTCAAGATGTTGACTGATTCAAATGCTGCCCACATCGATCAGACCTTGACTCTCCCAACATGTATCTATACAACAAAAGAGAAATAGTATAGGAAGCACATTGAGTTCCTAATTAATGAAAACTATTGAGATAAAACTTTTCTTTCTTTTTAAACTGTACACATTCACAAATATCATAGAAACACACTAGGTGGTCTCAACAGTATAAAATATAATTCAGTGCTGTATTATTGCAGCATTGGGATCTGAGTGACCCCCTTGGTTACCTTTGATATATAATATCAGGATGCCCTGAAGTGTTGTTCCGTAAACAGTAAACCATGCAGTTATAAGTAGCATTTCAGAGCGTGCTCATGATCAATTAAGCAAGGCCGTAACTACCAATTTAGAAACAGCCAATAGTAAATGAGACCGTCAACATGACATAATTAAAACATGGAGGTTAAACATTAATCAATTAGCATTTATAAGTCCGATATGCGATCAGACTCGCAAACCGGCAATGTACAAAATAATAAAAATGAATGAAGGAAATGTTCTAGTCCATGTGGGTGGCCTGATATGTATTAACTCCTTGATTCCTGAGATCAATATAACATGAAAATAAAATGTAAAACAAATATTTTTTTATTGCAGATTTGCAAATTTGAGACTGTTGTGCAATTAATTCTAATGTCTTTCATCACTTCCCTCGTCTTATAAAGTGCAGTATTGATTTTTTATTTGCTTTTACAGTGCTACGATCAGGTGTTTAACCCCCTTGCGAGTCGTATCTGTTACCAGTAGGATTTTCTTCGACATTTGTCATTTACAGGTGTGAGAAAATATGCAGGCTTAAGGAATTGTAGCAATTGAATAGCAATTTGCGATTGTAACGGGCTTGAAAGATCAAAGGCTTAGATAAGTTGGTTTTACGATTTTGACAACCACAGAAATTTTCAGCCTGTAACACACAAATTGTTTGCAGCTTGCTGAAAGATGCAATTTAATAGCAAATTACATTACGGGCTAAAGGTACCCAACATTTCCTCATTTGATATGGGACCATAGTGTATTTTTAAGGCAACCCCTGTGACCTATTGCTTACCACTGATGAGGACTATCATTGCACTGTTGTTTGTTCTTAAACTGTATTCTTCTTTATATTTTTATTATATATTAGAAATAATATAATATTTGTATCAAAACAATTTCTAGTGTATCTATGAATGTATACCATGTTTTCTTCATAAACTTTCAACTGAAATATAACTGTATTTGCTTTGATATTTATGGAACAAACATTTACTCTAGAAACGGGTTGCTCTTCACTTTGATATATTTTGTCTCATACATTTCCATATATTTTTAACTATCGGACTGATGCTAACAGGATAGGAGACCTGTGAAGCTGTAAAGTGGCTTTTTTTGAAGAAAAATAGTGTCTCCTTCACATAATGTGGACATCCAATCTATAATGATCACACTTGAGAGACATTGTTTTTATTTAAAATTGTAATCTTCATTTGTCATTGTGTCAGCATTAACATGAAACAAACAGGTAAATGTAACAACTTATATTAACAAATATACAACAATTTTCATAATGTATATTTTTTCTTAAGCAGTAACAATATGAATAACAACATTTTCTTCATACTACATATTTATGTATAATACATTTGCTAATGCCTCTGATCTTTGTGCTTTTATTTTCTCTTATGTACTCATTCCTCATTTAAATTTTCCACTAAAGCTTATGTTGTATTCTTACTTATTTTCCAGTTTTGTCATATGGTCAGGTAACAATCAGTAAAGTTATTAAACTACTACAGTGGTATTATTCTTTGAAATCTACCTTATATACATAATTTTCCATACCAGCATTTTAGTTTTCACCGAACAGTTCACTTTCTAATATACTTACCTTCCTACTTATTAATGTCTTAGCATATCTCTGTAATAAGAACATTACATCTTTAAATTCATAACTTGTTATAATGCTTAAGGACTGAGCACATTGTGCTACTCTAATAATCATTTCATAATATCAGATCTTCAGTGGTAGAAAAGGTAAATGTGCAAATATAGTAATTTTGTTTTTCTCATAAGTCCCTGCTGGATCACCGGTGGTGTGTTACAATTTGTCCACACACACATTAGCATCACTGTATAGCTAATGAGCATGATTAAGAGATAGATATTTGTAACCCGCAGCTCAAAGACTGCTCTTATAAGGACTCAATTACTGAGGGAGGGGACATGTTAAGGATTAGACAACAGTTGTACTAATCTATCAAAGAGATAAGGAGATTCCAAGGAGCTTAGATTTTCTGAGTAGCAAAATCTGCTGGACAATGAGGAAGAAATGTAGTATTGTATCAAATAGTAATGCGCATCAACAAACTACACAAGTTTGTATTTCACAGTGTTTCACTTTCAAAGTAATATTTCATAACCATTGGACAGGAGAGGTCATCTTTTGCATTCATCTAATAGAAACCATTACACCAGCAAGGTTATAAGTACAGCTATAAAGAAGATAGCCTCCTTCATGTGTCTTGTAATATTTTTAGTTAAAATACCACATTCTTTGGTTGTCAGTGTTTTGGTCTATGCTTTATATATGTGTGTAATGTATTCGTTTCTTATGTTGGGCATTTATTATTTACTTTCGGTTTAAAGTCCTTTTTACTTTCATTGATGTATAATTTGCTTGTATACTTTATCCTTTCAGTATACTGTAAGAATGTACAATTTATTCTTACAGTACACTGAAACATAGCAAATAACATAGCTATAGGGGTATTGATAAATATATGAATTCTAGATCAGTTATCTTGAGGCAGCAATGCATTAAGTTGATCTGGAATGCAGCTGATAAAATCCGAGCAGCCACTCCAGGCCAGAGCTGGCTACAAACCGTGATGGAGGTTTAGGAAACGGCTAGTGGACATAGCAATTTATCTTCAGCTGAAGAAGAGTCAAGTTCAGCTACTGTATTCTGTACTTTTCCTCACATTTCAGTGCACACCAAGACATACCATCCTA
The DNA here is from genome assembly GCA_027410445.1 of Discoglossus pictus. Taxonomy (NCBI): domain Eukaryota; kingdom Metazoa; phylum Chordata; class Amphibia; order Anura; family Alytidae; genus Discoglossus; species Discoglossus pictus. The sequence goes on from CM050165.1 coordinate 252,045,852, forward strand.
GAATATAGCATATCAGATTGTATAGTTATCACGTAGCTTAAAAAAGGACAAATTTATGTGTTTTCATTATAATTATAAGATTTATGGCCTTTTCAAAGTTTATGCTTTCTTTCTGTTTTCATTTAATTTTATATTAAGATGAGATCCTGATTTAGTACCATAATGAACTTTGTTCATCTTGCTGAATCCCTTTCAATAATTCTTTAAGCTGTCACATTTGTGTTACATGTGCATAAAGGGTGTACAGGGCATTCTTATTAATTTGCTTTTTAAGGTTCATTTCACTATCATAGCTACTTTAAATCTGTGAAGTCAGACACTTTCAATAACCTTAAACATTCAACTGTAAACATCCAATTATCATACTTTACAGCTTTAATTAATCAAGCAGCTTAGATTATTTTACACATTCTATTAAATTACCTTACACCAATAATTAACCAGACACCTTATTCTTAATTATTTCCACATACCTAATTACATAAACAGTGAGCTAACGTGAAGAGTCACTTAAAGTGTTAGAGGGGCAAATTAGACAGAGATGATCCCTTTCTATTAAATACATGATATTGTGTATACAACAAATAATATTTTTTTCCTTGAATTCCCCAAAAATAACAGGTGCATAAAATGCATATAACTAGATTAACTAAGGTCCCCTGAGGCAACAAAGTGGCTAGTTTGTCTGTTTTACAATACTACATCCATTTTTGTATTGATTATTCTCTGTTCCCCATTACATTCTGGTACTCATTTGTTTACTATGAGGGTTTGTTGGATGTGTGGGTGCATTCTAGTTTTTGTTATTCTTTAAGCAATTGTCCATCTTGGTCAGATCTGATATATCCGCACAATATTACCTAACAGTATACCTATAAACTTGCTTTATTTTATAATACAACTCACTGGTAAATGCTATATCTGTACAATGATACCTAACAGTATTATGCCTATCAATTGATTTATGTTATAATACAACTCACTGGTAAACCATATATATTTTTTTTTATTTCAATAGAAGACAAGATGTTCCCCTCTGCTTCTATTATAATACAAATCATGACATGTGTGGGGGGAATGTAAATTATGTATATTTATATTTATATATTTTAACTGGAAATGGGGTTAAGCTATTCCACATTCAATGCAAACAGCACCAGCCAATGATCTTGAAGGGCCTGTATACCACCCCAGGCCTCCTGGGGTTGGTAGGAGGGGCTGCTTGACCTAGCAGGCCCAGGAGTATGAGAGAGGAGGTGGCTAACTGTGGGGCGGAGCCTTTTCTTGGCTTTTGGCGCTATCTTTGCCATTATGCCCCTAGCTAGCCACGTGTTAAAAAAAGAGAGACAATCCTCACATCCTATCTCTTTTTTTTCTGTTCCTTTTCTTCCTCCATTATCCTCCACCCTCTCTCCTCACCGTGCACTGTCCACCCGATCCTGAAATCTAGTTTCCTATGGTAGAGCTGCGAGCCTGTGAACATGGTGATATTTATTTTAATCATAGCATATTTTACCTCTCATGATTTGTACAGCAGGTGTTTATATGTTCAGTTAGGGAGCTTCGGATGGGGTTTTTATCCCCTTGCGGGTTCTATCTAGCACCATCACCATCACCATCTATCTAGCTTCACCATTGGCAGGTTTACGGGTTTGCACGTAAGGGGTTTTTATTGCAACTGGATAGCAAAATAAAAGGTGGCAGTCCAGGTTTGGGGTGCATTGGGTTTGCGGGCGCACTGTCCAGTCCTTTACATCACGTAAGGTTTTGTCTCTCCTAACCGCAAGTCGTTTTAGTGGACTATTTTCAGCCGCATATCTTGTGGCCTACGACTGCTGGTGTTAGGACGGCAGTTTGTGCGCTCACTGCACACATAGGTATATGAGTGGTGAATGGGCAAGATTGGGGTTCTCTGTAACCCAAGACCCTGTAGAGGTGTTCCCAAAATGTGGGGCGTCTGGTAACAGCCGTGGCCTTTTTTAGAAACGGGCTGGGTCAAAGGACCTGACGTTGGAAGTATCGGTACTGCAAGTGGAGAAAGGTTTAGCAGGAAGTATGCCAATCCATGGCCACAGCTGGGGCATGGCCCCAGGTCAGATTGAAGTACAAGTGGTTTGTTATAGAGATGGGTAATGTCATCATTTGAAGGAGCAGGTGGCGAGTGGCACCAACCGATTCCTACCTTGGTATTGGTCCAGGTGGTAGTAACATCCCTGGTAATACACCCGTCAAGAAGTGGGTTATATCAAGGGATAGAAAAGGATCATGCATGGTAACAGTTGCCTCATCAGCCAGCTTGCATGATCGGTTGGCAATCTGGTGTAAAAAAAAAAAGTGGTGAAGGGCCAACTAAGGCCTGAAGGAAGCATATCAATGCAAGTTTAGCCTTGACCGGAAGTAGTTTTCTCTGGAGCAATGGTAGCCTGAGGGCTCCAGGGTTAATAATTAATGATCATAGCCGGGCTCAATATCAGGAGTAGGCAAGGAGGTCGTAGCATTAGGGGTTTTTAAGAAGGGAGGCAGCTGGCCATGGAGTTTTTTGGGAGGGTCGATACCGCATAAGGTATTCTACAGTCTTCTCTGTCACAGGTGGTGAGGGGAGTCGCTGGAACAGTCATAAAGTGGGTGAGATCCTACCCTACGGCGGTATCAATGTTTGATCACGTTAGGCCCTGGACGAGGGTTCAGGGCGTAGAGTGTACTGTCTCTGGTCAGGCTCCTCCTCTAACTTGTTTATGTTTACTTATTTACTGGTACTGTTATTTGGTCATTTTGTGTTTACCAATAAACGCTTTGGCCAGTTTTCTCCCAAGAAGTGGTTTGTGTCTAATCATTATATTAAAGAAGTGATCTGTGCCTAAATCCTTATGCATACATACCAACTGGGCCTTTCTCAGCTCAAGATTCGTAGAACCAGATAGACACCGGAAGTCATTTGCATATAAGTAGGATTTTTCTCTACCAAAAACTTTTCTATTTTATTGAAATGCTTTATTAGTAAACTATTTTGTATATTATATAATTTTGAGATTATTGTTAATTTATTGTGCTTAGCTTATTTATTTATATCTTGTTTATTTCTTAGAGAAAGGCTTGAACAGACCTCATTATAAAAAGGCAATCTTAGAAAATCACAGGGCACACAAAAATGTGTGCATCTTACCTGTAGCCCTCCATGCCTTTATGTGAGAGTTTTTTCTCCAGTGAATGAAAGCTCAGACATATCGGTGTTATTCTATTATTCTGTTATTTTTGTAGCTTTTTAACAGCAATTGTTTCACTAATTCCTACCATATGTACATGGAGACATGAAGACAAGTTTCATGATACCTGTACTGTATGTGTGGTGGTAAAAAAACTAATACATTAAAACCATAAAAGTGTCGGTCAGTTCCTTATATTTTCTCAAATTCAAAATATATTAGGGCAAGATATCTCACTTTGTATGTTTTGCCTAGTTTTACTGGACACAATATTGTATGTGAGCACCTATCCTTAAAGGAATATGTAAGGTTTACGGATTTTACTGTATGTAATATAGCTATATCTTTATTTACTTTTTTTGTATTTTGTTTTATTAAGAAGCACCTAACAGCTCTATACCCTAAAATAAAACAAATAGTGCCTGTATGGGTCTGCTCATTTCATTTGTATGCAGACACAGACTATGTAGGGCTGGGTTTTTAGTGCAGCGTGCTGCTGACACTTGTTTCTTGATAGGTTAGGACACTGCACTTCACATCTAGCACTATAGAGTCTGTGTCTGCATATACTGCAGTGGAACTATTTGTTTGATTGTAGGCATTCAAAACAGAGCGTTTAAGCACCTCTTAATAAAACAAAGTAAATAACAGTAAATAAATACCTATGTATATTACATGACCAAAAATCCCCAAACCTTCTGTATCCTTTTAATTTATTTTCTATGTAGCAATTCATCTTACTGAGTGTTTTATTCTTCTGAAATATTTACTAACAAAGTCCTTTCGTCTATTTGTAAGTGTAACATTTTTGCAGTTTTCATAATTTAACTTCAGATCGTTCATACTTCACCATAAAGCTGAAATAGTTTCAGGTTGTTTTCATTTTAAATAGTTTATATTTTGTGCACAATGCAATAAAATTACACAATAATTTACATTCATTACAATAAAAAAAATACAAGGTGGATATACAGCACTACTATTATGATTTTTTTATCAGAGCAGGATGAAATATGTTAAATGATAATAATAATAATAATAACCTATTTGTAACGCACCAAGATATTCCGTAGCACTATACATGGAATGTGTTCAAGACAAAACAATATTAACACATTGTAAGAAATGGAGGGCCCTGTCTTTGGGCTCAGAATAAAGTGTCCAAAGTGCTCTCCCAAAGAACCATGCAAGATTGAAAACTTGCAGACTTACAATCTAATACATTTCTATATTTGATACATTAATACTCATTATAAGAAACTCCCTGTTGGTTTATATTTCCTTGGCTATCTCAGGAAAAGTGTTCCAGCTGGACAAGAAGTGGGGTTGGTATACATTGTCTTACATTTCCAGATATTATTTTAAGTTAGCATGCATAATTCAACCTTTGTCACTTATCTTTAATGCAGGGAAGACAGAAGAGATCTAACAATAACTAAATGAGGCATGACAGTATCAACCAAAGTCTTTTTCCCATTCAAGCAAAGAATTCACATTTATAGAAGAAGGTACAACAGCGATAAGCTAACAAAGCATATGTTGACAGGTTTCCTGCTTAAATTGAAATTGCAATTTTTTTTATTTTTTCTAGCCAAACAGAATTTATCACTTACCGTATTTTTCGGACCATAAGGCGCACTTAATCCTTTCAAGTTCCCAAAAATCGTCAGTGCGCCTTATAATGCGGTGCGCCTAATGTATGGTTGTGCTTTCTGTCCTAGAACCGATTTTATGTGGTACACGGCGCTCAAAAATCTATCAGGATGTTTTAGCATGGCCTTGGTAAGCTACGAAGCTGCACTGCTTGGAATGAGCATTACGTAGTTAAGAGGTGTGTGCATTCATTTATTAATTTTCTATACCCGCTGCCCCAAAAATGGCTCCTGTTAAGAGACATGCTTATGAGGCGGATTTCAAACTCAACGCTATCAGTCACGCAGTACAACATGGAAATAGAGCAGCTGCAAGAGAATTCAACATTAATGAAACAATGGTACGGAAGTGGAGGAAGAAAAAAGATGCCCTGCGCCAGGTAAAGAAGACCAAACTGAGTTTCCGAGGGAACAAAGCGAGATGGCCACAGTTGGAGGACAAAATTGAACAGTGGGTTATTGAACAGAGAACCGCAGGTAGAAGCATCTCTACGTCTCTATTCGACTCAAAGCAACAGCGATAGCACACAACATGGAGATCAACAACTTTCGAGGTGGTCCCACTTGGTGCTTCCGTTTTATGAAAAGGCGTAATCTCTCCATCCGCACAAGAACTACTATGTCACAGCAACTGCCAAAGGATTACGAAAGCTGGTCATTTTCCGCACCTACTGCAAGAACAAGATCAATGAAAAGAAGATCCTGCCAGAACACATCACCAACATGGACGAGGTCCCCCTCACCTTTGATATCCCTGTAAACTTTACTGTTTACTCAAACATATCTATACGCACTACCGGAAACGAGAAGTCATCCTTCACTGTAGTTCTTGGTTGCCTGGCGAATGGCCAAAAACTACCACCCATGGTAATTTTCAAGAGGAAGACTTTGCCAAAAGAAAACTTTCCGTTTGGCATCATTTTAAAGGCTAACCCAAAGGGCTGGATGGACGAGGAGAAGATGAGTGAGTGGCTGAGAGAGGTTTACGTCAGGAGACCGAATGGCTTTTTCCACAAATCTCCGTCCCTATTGATCTGTGACTCCATGCGCGCCCATCTGACCGATACTGTCAAAGCCCAAGTGAAGAAAACTAATTCGGTGCTTGCCATCATTCCGGGTGGATTAACCAAAGAACTCCAGCCACTAGATATTGATGTCAACAGGTCGTTTAAAGTTAAATTGTGAGCTGCGTGGGAGCATTGGATGACAGAAGGTGAACACACATTCACCAAGACAGGAAGGCAACGCCAGGCAAGTTACGCCACTATCTGCCAGTGGATCGTGGATGCCTGGACGCAGGTATGAGTCTCCAGTGTCATCCAAGCTTTCAGGAAGGCCGGAATCATCACTGAACAGCTAAGTAACAGCAACGAGACTGACTCTGATAATGATGATAATGATGAGAGGGATCCGGGCATGTTTGATGCCGAAATCGGCCAACTGTTAAACTCACACACTGAAGATGAAGAATTTGATGGATTTGTGGTAGAGGAATAAACTTAAAAAAGACAGTGTATTGTTTTGTATTTTATGTGTGTAACACTGAACAATGTTGAGAGTTATTGTGAAAGAGTTGAATAGAGTTTAATAATGTTTGACTTATCAGAGTTTTGTTTCCTTTAATGCGTGCGCCTTATAACCCGGTGCGCCTTATGTATGAGAATAAACCCGTTAGCAGTCGATAAATGATATTGCGCCTTATAATACGGTGCGCCTTTTGGTCCGAAAAATAAGGTACTTATTTATCACTTGCCTCAGAAATAAAGCCTCTTTATCCTCTTAACATAAGTAGTATGCCAGCCCTTATATGGCCATTATTACCATTTATTAATTTATTCAAGGACCAACATTCTGTAAAAGGAGATATAAAGTACTGTATATACTCAAGTATAAGCCGAGATTTTCAGCCCTTTTTTTAAGACTAAAAAGGGCCCCCTCGGCTTATACTCGGGTCACTCTCCCCCCGTGTCTCTCTAACCCCCCTGTGTCTCTCTAACCACCCCCCCCCCGTGTCTCTCTAACCCCCCTGTGTCTCTTTCTCTCCCAACCTCCTCATCCTCAACCCCCGCCTCATTCTAAACCCCCCTCCTCACTTTACCGCTCTAAATACCATCCCCTCTCCCTTTCCCCTCACTTACCTCCATCTGCAGTTGCTCCTCCGGCCTCCGCTCCTTCCTGCGTTGGCACCCGGTATAGTCTAATGACGTGACGTCACATGCGCGGCACATCATTAGCATTGGTCGGGTCAAGACGCAGGAAGGAGCGTGGAGGCCGGAGGAGAATCTGCAGATGGAGGTAAGTGAGTGGAAAGGGAGAGGGGGAGGTATTTAGAGGGGTAAAGTGAGGAGGGGGGTTTAGAACTAGGAGGGATAAAGTGAGGAAGGGGGTTTTAGGATGAGGATGGTGTGGGGGTAGGATGAGGATGGGGTGTTTAGGATGAGGATGGGGGGTTTAGGATGGGGGGTTGAGGATGAGGATGGGGGGTTGAGGATAGGGGGGTTGAGGTTGAAGAAGGGGGCTGAGGAGGGAGGTTGAGGAGGGGGGTTTAGAATGAGGAGGGGGGTTGAGGATGAGAAGGGCGGGTTGAGGAGGGAGCTTGAGGATGAGGAGGGAGGTTGAGGATGAGGAGGGAGGATGAGGAGGGAGGTTGAGGATGAGGAGGGGGGTTGAGGTTGAGGAGGCAGGTTGAGGATGAGGAGGGAGGTTTAGAATGAGGAGGGAGGTTGAGGATGAGGAGCGGGGTTGAGGTTGAGGAGGGAGGTTGAGGAGGGGGTTGAGGAGGAGGAGGCTGGTTGAGGAGGGGTTGAGGATGAGGAGGGGGGTTGAGGAGGGAGGTTGAGAATGAGGAGGGGGGTTGAGGAGGGTGATAAGGGAGGGGGGAAGAGACACAGGGAAGGGTGAGGGGGGAAGAGACACAGGGAAGGGAGAGGGGTGAAGAGATACAGGGGAGGGAGAGGGGAGAAGAGAAACAGGGGAGAGAGAGGGGGGACACAAGAAAAGGGCACACAAGAGGGGGACACAGAGGGCACAAGAGGGACACAGGGGGCAGCACATTTCCCACCCTCGGCTTATACTCAAGTCACTCATTTTTCCCAGTATTTTGTGGTAAAATAGGTGCCTCGGCTTATACTTGGGTTGGCTTATACTCGAGTATATACGATAGATATATAAATAAACACAAATGTTAATGAACATAAAGTAAAGCAAGAGACAATAATGTATGTAAAAAATAAGAATATATGGATATAGGTCTAACCAGGGTCAATTCAAGGTCAACAAGTTGGTTCCACAACACACAAGCAAATATATTTCCTACTATTACTAACAAAAGGTCCAAAAATAACCCAAATTTTCCCAATAGTAGGGGTAAAATTGAATACAAATAATAGAGTTGGTGTCTCTGTCTCTATCTTTTGTAAATAATGTATGTAAGACTTCTTCAGAATCAGAGTATTATTATTACCATTTATTTGTAATGTGCCAACATATTATACTGCATATAACAGGGGATACAGTTAAAGACAAAGTAACATTTCGACACATAAAAGTTTGGAGGGCCCTGTCTTAGTGTATACAATCTAAAGTAGAAAGTGCTTTTGTTCTAAAGCAAAAACTATTTTTAAGAGGATTTAATGTCACCCTAAAGCAAGGATGGTGAATGAGAATTACATGGGAATCTCTCTACATTTTAATCTAAGATAATATTCCTCTATGTTTTTCTTTATAATCCAAAGGGTCCATAGGGAAACTGGTGGAGAAATGCAGTGTATCCATTCTGGGAATGGGGTTTATCCCATTCTGGTTGGCTCCAAGCATCTGCGCCTTCTGATTGGCTGTAATCGGATTGACAGTTACATCAGCCAATCAGAATGGGATATAGGGGTGTATTCCATTTTGATTGGCTCACACATTTGCTCCTTCTGATTGGCTGAAATATGATTGAAAGCAATTTCAGCCATTCAGAAAGCAGCATTTCTTTTTTTAGAGCGAAGCATTCACGGTAATCTCCATTTGTGGTGGGGAGCTCCTCAAGGGAGGAGCTCCATTCGATTTTTTTGTTTTTCAGAACGTCAGAAAATTTTTTGGAGGGGCCCTGCCTGTGACAACTGGATGAAGACCAGGACAACACTGAAGGGGCATTTTGGACAGGTAAGTGGAATATTTATAATTTATTATAACACATGTTGTATGTGTTTTTGTATTAACTATAATGTTTCTTTTTTTGTAGATGTGACCGGACCTGTGGACATTTATGGAGGGCCCTGTCTGGGACGAAGAACTGAAGACCAGCATCACTGGAGGGCATTTTGGCAAGGTAAGTGGCTTTATTTATCCTTTTCTATTTTTAGTGAGTCTGTTTTTTTTTTATGTACTGTAGGGTTTTGTAATTTATGTACTGTGGGGAGTTTTATGTTATGTACTGTGGGGGGTTTTATTTTCAGTAATGCCACTTTTTTATTTTCAGTAATGTTGTTTTTATTAATTTGTGTAACTAGGTGTCTTTTTATTTTCTGTAATGCTTTTTTTATTTTCTGTAATTAGGTGTTTTTTATTTTTTGTATTTAGTGGGGTGTTAGGGATTTTATTAGGGGGTTAGGTAGGTAGTAGAGGGGTTAATAGGATAGGGGTTTACTGGGTACATTTGGGGTTAAATAGGCCCAGATAGGGTTAAATAGGTACAGTTAGGGTTAAATAGGACTAGATAGGGATAACTGGATCTAGATAGGGGTAAGTGGTTAGTGATAGGGTTAATTTGGTATGGTAAGGGTTAAATAGCGTTATTTAGTTCGAAGGGCTTAATTAGAGGGGGTTAATTAGTTAGAGGGAGTTAATTGGTTAGAGGCGGGTTAATTAGTTAGAGGGGATGTTAATTGGTTAGAGGGGAGTTAATTAGTTAGAGGTGGTTAATAGAATAGTATAGGGTAGGATAGGGGTTAATAATGTAGTGTAGGGGTCAATAATGTAGGATAGGGTTAATAATGTAAGGCAGGGGTTAATAGGATAGGGGTTTATTGGGTACAGTTAGGGATGTATAGGTATAGTTAATGTTAATTGGGTAAAGTTAGGGTTAATGGGGTATAGTTAGGGTTAACAGTGTAGTGCTTAGACTACACATGAAGGACCCTCATGGCCCTTATAGTGTTAATATAAGGGTTAATATTGTCCTATACCCATTACTACAGGTTTGGCTTTCATTAGCCATGCTGGCAATTTCTATTGCCTTTGGCTACGTTTAACCCATTACTACGGGTTTGACTAATTGATCCTGTTCACGGACGCACATCCAACGTGCGGCAGACTGGGTTGCCGTTTAGCGTCTCCGGCCTGTAGCTCGAAGCCCCTTCCAATTTAATAGCCCCGTAACACAGAGGAATTTCAAGCCCGTAGCCATTGCGGGACTCACGTTGGTGTTACTAGCCTCCAATTTAATGAGGCTGATTGTATGGTAAAAGTATACATGGTAAAAGTATGCATAATACATTCTAACTACCAACAGGCATAAACATAAACAAATGCATATGACATGATGAAACATATTAATTTTCAATCTTAGTTCTGTTGCTTCCCCATCAACTACAAAACTGATCTTGAGCTCCCCTTACAATCTCTTTACTGTTAATTTGCTAATATGTGGCAGGTTTCTGCTTGGTTATTCTGGTCACTGAACCTTATTGGGTTATTTGGGATAGCTGTTTTATTGTCTTTTATAATCTGCTTACATGCTAAAATGACAGATCAAAGACTTGAGATAATGGTGTCTAGAGCTCTACTTGACTAGAAAACAGGTGCTGTGGGAAGCTACATGAAGGAGTGAGACGATTAATGTTTAGGTGAGACTTTGTCTATTTACAGTGTCTTATATTTAGGAAGTACTAAATATATCTCCTGAATTCCTTTAATAAGTTCTTAGTCAAATTAGAACAATAAATATGTAGGTTAAATGCAGGAAAAATCAACTAGTAAATGTTATGAACAGAGACTGATTTACATGAATACAAGGAAGTCAACAAGGCTTGCAAAAGATCAGACTGGCTGAAATAGAAAATGAAAAGTTAGTTGCAAAGGAGAGTAAGGCAAGCCCTAGTTTTTTTATTTTAAATATATTAATGGCAAGAAGGTCTGGAAGGAAGCTATAGGAACAGTACATTTTGAAACTGGACATCTGATAAATCGAAAAGGCAGATGAGCTAAATAGGTTATTTTCTTTGATATATACAAGGGAGGTACCAATGGATGGGACACTGTAACAAAATGGTTCTACATTACCTGCACCAAATAATTGTTAAACAAGGGAAGAAATAAATGTTAATAAAGCCCCAGGTCCTTATGATCCAGAAGGGTTCTGGCCAAACTATTATATCTACATTTTCAAAACTCGCTTACCACATGGTCGCTACCAGATGACTGGAGAAAAGCAAATGTGATATCTATATTTAAGAAGGCAACAAGAGCAAATCCAGGGAATTATATACCTCTCTTCATAGTGGGAAAGCTTTTAGAAGTTTTAATAATGATTATGATATGCTCATTAGAAAGATAAGTAGGAGTCAATACAGATTTATGAGGGATCGGTCATGTCAAACAAACCTAATTTGTTTTTATGAGGAGGTTAGTAGAAATTTGGACCAAGGCAATTCAGTGGATGTAGACTTTTTGGACATTGAAAAGGCTTTTGATTCAGTGCCACGTGGAAGGCTATTGGGGTAGACACTCCACTTAATTGTTGAACCCTTATCTATTAGTTTAAGGAAGATATAATAATAATAATTAAAAATAAATTTATTATCAATGTTAAAATTAGGAAATGCACTTAAAATATTTAAAACATAATTATCTTATACTGTTCCACCATATCGTCCATAAGTTAGAAAATGTGGTAATTCCACTGGATAACAGAGATATAGATATCTAATGTGGAAAACAATATGATATGTACAAATATACAATTACTCATCCAAAAGCATTGAATGTGCAAAACAAAAAACTGACTGATATATAGTCCTATTAAAATAATATAAAGTGCTAAGTGTTAACTATTAGAAAATAAATAAAGTGCTTGCTAAGTAATTGGAAAAATCCAATTATATGTGAAAGTGTATGTTTAAGAATCAGTCAATTTGTTTCACAAACTCCATGTGATTGCACAGCATTAAACATCAGTACATATCAATTTATAAAAATAACCTTATTATAGGTGCTTCATATATACATAGTTCGCTATATGATTTCCACAAAAACAATTACAATTGGTAGACAATAAATATGTCCCTTTCTGTTATTTGTCCAAATTATGTTATAGATAAGGGTTCAACAATTAAGTGGAGTGTCTATCCTCTTTTTTTCTGAAATAAATGTTTCAATGGGGTTTATTTCTGTTTGCATTCCATTGGATCATGTATCAATTAACAATTAATCCACATTTTACAAACATCAGAGGCAATCTAAAAAAATTGAACTTGATGAACTAAAAGTTTCAACCTCAATTACTATGTAACTATGTAAAGAAAGAAAGAAAAAAGCACCTTTCAACTAGGCAAAGCATCATAACATCCACTTCACTATTTGTACAGGACCAGGGCAGCTATTATCTTCACTATGGATTGTGACACATATAGATATCTTCCATATATCTTATTCAATATAGATATTAATCCAACAGTGATAGATGTTATCATCTTCCATAGGGATTCTGACACATATATATCCTTATATCTTTCAGATATCATATTATATATATATATATATATATATATATATATATATATATATATATATATATATATATTAATCCAGTCAGAAGCATACACACTTCAGTCAGAACAGACTTTGCTACACAGCAAGATTACATAACTGAATCTTAACATGACAGTTACAGATTACCTAATCACATTCTACATCTTTTAACTATCCATGAGCCGAACATGCAACATACAGAATCTAATATCATAAGTCAAACACATATAGAGAAGCAACATAACATACAGTAATTAACATACATAAGGTAATCAGCATAACATAACATAGTAAACAACTATAAAACATACTGTAAAACTACTGAGCCCAGGCCCACAACCACATATTTCCAGGAGGCAGCCCTGATAGGAGTCATTATGCAGCCAGTGTATTTGCCAGCCTCAAAATCCTAATCATCCCGGGGCGGATCATAGGAGTCCAAAGGACTGGTGGTCAGGGGGATCATGCTAACCACATATAAAACATAATTAAAACTAATATAGATCACCTGACAGTTAGTCCCCCAATTGCAATATTACTGCCTTCAGGTATTATTGGTCTAGGTGTTGGAGCAATATTTTACAGGTTATCTACTCTAGATTCTACAGTTAAGACTATTATTATTTATATTTAAATCAAGTTTTTTTGTTGACAAATAATACTTGAAGGCAGTACTTAGTAATATTAAAATTGGGGGACATACCGTCAGATGATCTATATTAGTTTTAATTATGTTGTATATATGGTTTTTTATACATTTCTAATAAAAGTTAAGTTTTAATTGTAATCTACCTCCTATTTCTTGGAATTTATACTCCTAAATATGGTACTTTGGTTTGTTGTTTATCCACCAGTTTGAAAGGTGTACTTTTATTCTTTCTTTTTCCAAACAAACAGACTTTGTAAACGAGCAACTATCAGTTGGTTTAGATGAATGAAAAAGATTATAAGGGAGTAATTCACATAATTACATCTCAGAAAAGGATGATGAGACGTCTCTCAATGATCCAGATGCAAGAAAGACATTGCCTACAGTCCCACTACTAATTGCAGTACTATTGGTTGTCCCAGATGAGAGGATGAGAAATACATTAGAAATATAATGTTTTAATTTAGTGTGATATGGGTGGTAATATGATTCAAATTGGTAGTATTGACTAGACAGGTCGAATGAAGCATAAGATACTAGTGGAAGATTGTAGAAGATGAGGTTCTAATAGGGAGTTGGGGGTGTATGAAACAGGTGGGTATTATAGCAAGGGGGTGGGCAATGGGTGGCAAATAGCATTGTATGGTGATCCAGTTTGAAATCTGATCAATGGTTATAGCCCAAGTACACAACATATAAGTCCCTATTAACTGGTACCCATTCTAATGTTGTGTATTTCTTGAGCTTAGCGTGCATACTGGCAGCAGGTATTAAGTGCAGATGTGGGCTCTTTTGATACCTCATTTTATGGTGCTCTGGATTGGAATACAGCTTTGCTTGTGTTACCAGAGATTAGTGGGTCTTTAATATAGTGTACAAGTTAACAAAGGTGCTTGACTGGTGCATAGGGATAGAGTCTCAGTAGATGAGGAGACGGTTGGTTTACAAATAGGGGTTCTAACAAGCATTTACAGAAAATGTTGGATCATGGCATCCAATCATCCCAGCAAGTGCCAGTGGCTCTCTCTGTTTTCTATTCCTAAGTTGGTGCACACTTTACAGAGATAGTCCAAGGAAGCACCACTGCTTCAGTAAAGTGTTGCACCAATGACACCCTTGAGGGAGGAATATTGGTTGAGCAATTATAGAAGACCAACAAATGATCATATAGAAATGTCACACAGCCATATATACTGAGATATGAATTAAGTTACTTAGAGCACCTCAAATTCTTAAATATTACGTAAATGTTATATCTATAATAGAATCTGTCAACAATGAAACCTGTAGGCAATACAAGATATCACTACAGACATTAACCGCTATTGGTGTTGAGAATATACCTCAAATAGAAACAGAAAAGGAACACCTTTCAGATTAGTGGCTAAATTCAACCCCATAGGAAAAGTAGTTGGATGTATTGCACAATTGAAGATGGACAAAAAAAATGCATAAACAGATAAAACCTAATTTTTTTACTAATGTTAAAAAGACAATATTAAAACGTGGTGACTAAAATATATATGTATAAAGAGCAAATTGCCTTCAAAGTCCCGACTTTATAATGTAAATGTCAACCATAATATAATATCTCACTATCCGTACATCTTGAATCCCAATTCTTTAACAAAAACAGTACCTCACAGGTCAACACAGATATATCCAGTACACTGTTACTTGAGTCATAATAAAGCCATCAACATTGGCCAGAAGATACCATCAGTACTTTTAAATAATATAAATTCTACAAACAATAAATGTCTCCTCTGGTCTAGCTTTGTTATGAATTTAGTAACAGTATACTGGATATATCTGTGTTGACCATTGAGGTACTGTTTTTGTTATTCAAGAAGTACAGGGAGTGAGGTATTATATTATTGTTGACATTGACTTTATTATGATTTTTGGAGTTTACTTCAAATGCAAAAGGGGCAAGTTTATATTTTTAGCATGTTTTATTTAAAGTAATGGATCAAGACTAGGATGAAAACAATACTTCACTCCTCCAATGGAAACTTCACCAACCACCACTGACTACAAACATGTTTTCCTGGATTTCATTCCAGAACCTACTCTCGTATTTGATCTTTTTGGTTTGATTACATATACTAGCGACTTGCCATCAAAATGAACGGGCAATAAAAAAGTGTGGACATGCTGTTTGTCACACAATGGCTCGCCTCAACTGCTCGCCTCACTTTGCGAGGCTCGCAGGGCTACATGTCGCCTTGCTTTGCGAGGCAACAGCTCACCTCACCTCCCTTTGCGAGGCTCTGGGTTGCGTCCCTATGGTCAGTGCATGCCTCAACTTCATGCCACGCGAGGCTCGCAGTCCAATGAGCACAGTTGCATAGAGCGCCTTTGTCGCGCATGACGCCTCATTAAAATGTATCAGGTGTCAGAGCATAATACAATTATTTAAATATTTAACTGCTTTGAGTGTCCTATCCCTGTCAGGCAATGAGCATTATTCATAAAGTAAGGGCAGTGTAAAATATGAGATGTTGCCTTTTTTTGTTTCGTAATAATTAATTAATAAATGAATATACGTTACCTATTTGTAATTAATATCCAGCAATCAATATCCTGAAGAGCTAACAATCTGGCTTTTTTTTTTAAATGTGCAGGGAGACTGTTGATCATCTGAGGAGAAAGTGTCAGCAATGTGCTAAGTGTGCAGTGTATATAGGCTGCGTGCGTAAGGGCAAATCGTTTGTTTGTTTAGAACCGCCCTTTGAAAAGCGTAATGTAATGTGGAAGTTAGTGTTGTGAAATGGCGGCGATAGTCTATGTCTTACGCGCCTCGCGAGCATTTTCCATCCTTCCTAATAGCATACTTTTGTACCACGTATGTCCCTGGCAAAGTTCTACGTGCCTGGCAGTGTTTTGGGTACATCAGGGTCATGTAGCCTTGTTTTGATTTTTTTCGTCCTCCATTTTTTTTCTCGCTTAGCCGATTTTGTGCCAGCCTTAGAAAAAGTCCTTTAAGAGGACGAAACGGACCGTTGACACTTTGTTTTTTAGTGGGGAAGGTCCTAATCTCAACAATATGGCTTAATGGGTTCAAAAGTCAATTTCTACAATGAAAAGGAGTGTGGAGAGAGGGAAACTGAATCACAAGTATTTTTTACCCTCCCATACATTTATTCTCTAAGGATTTGCTAATTTTATGAAAACTATGAAATCCTTTTTTCTGCTTAAATATATAGTTGTTTAATTGACTGTCAAAATACCCTGTTTTTGTAGATATTGAATACCTGTGTCCCACTATATAGTTTTTTTTGTTTTTAATAATATGTATACTATGTGCTTTTTCATCTACATTTTTTTAACTCTGTGATTATCAGAGTATCCTGTATTAATAGGATCATCAGCATAACCTGATATATGAGAGTTGATTTACTTAGATTTAGAACAATAGTACTATACCAGTTTATGAATGAATGGGTCTAGACTAATTGATATAGAACTGATTATTTGTATATTCATAATTGTCTTAGTATTGTGACCTTGGTACTATGTAAAGTTGTAAGCACTTTTTTTAAAAAAATTGGCGTTGTCCAGGATCAATAGTATCCAAATAAAGTAATTTTCTAGATAGAAGTAAAGGGGTGTTAAGCACCCAAAGGATACACAAAGAAAGGTCAATAGAAAAAAATATTTTTGCTTACAGCCTAACTAAATCCCTTGTTTCTTAAGTGCTTGCAGCCTAAGTCCAGCGTGCTTCAATGCCTCATCTGCTCGCCCAGCGCCTTTGGCGCTCATTTCGACTAAGTCCAGCATTTTTCAGTGCCTCAACGGCTCACATCGATTCGCAAGACTTGCAGGAGCGCCTTTCGGCGCTCATTTCCGGCTAAGTCCCGCGTGTTTCAATGCCCTAATGGCCCGCCTCACTACGCGAGGCTCGCAAACGTGATGACGAATGGCAGTTAGACAATTATAATATGTGATATCTGCAATTATATATTTATATACATACACATTATTAAATCTATTCCATAAAGTGCTGTTATGGAATACTTAATTCCTTCACATTATCTAATAGCCTACTGTCACATAACTTCCACTCATGAGGTTGCTGTTTACCACTTTATTTTCTGTTACATATGTAATCTTCCTATGTTTTGAGGAATCCCTTATAGAATTATGCCATTTTTAGGGTAAAAGTTTTAATGATTAGAAAAGATTCTGTTTGCATGGAAAACAAGAGTGTCAATGAATAAAAGGTAACGTTTAATGTCTGCGTATAGACAGGTTTTGAATAATACTGCCTGATTTTGTGTTATGCTGAGTTATGGGGAGATGTACTCTATATGTAATACATAATAAAATAGCACTAGTTTTCATCTCACTTTCTTTACATATGTACTGTCTCACTTTTTTTCCTGCTAAATTATGCTCTTAATCAGACTCAAAATTTTGCAGAACAATTTCCACATTATTTAAGAATAGGTTACATTTTGTCTGATAATTGTTATAGGCTGAAATTTCACTTCTACTTTCAATTAAAATAACACTTTTAGGTTCATTATAAATTTCGAGAGTTGGCTAGCTGAAATTCTAGAACTACTTTGTTTCATAAAATAATATTTAATATTATCATTATAGCTATATATTTTCCTGGGTCACGATTGCTAAGTAACTATTGAAAGTAATACGTTTGTGAGCTTTTAGGATACCTATTATTTGTGTTAAAATGTATTTCCTTTAATCTGGGAAGTATCAGGGAAGTGCTAGCACACACAGAGCCACACGCAAGTCAACAAGACTACCATGCTCATATTTATAAATCAGTGCACACACACACCTGTGTATGTTGCCACTCCTTTGGTAGCCTTGATTGGAATGGGAAATTCTCCAGACAGTTTAAGAGAATGAGCATATAAATAGGTGAAGAAAAGCTGAGAGGTTTCAAAAAATTCAGTGGAAACCTAGATGGTTTTCTACATAGCCTCATGCATCTTGAAACACTGATAGCCATAAATGCAAGTTCAATTTGCCAATAACAGTATTTGACCCCTTTGTCTTTGTACTTGGTGGCAAAACCCCTGTTGGCAAACATAGAGGTCAAACGTTTCTTGTAGTTGGCCACCAGGTTTACACACATCTCAGCAGGGATGTTGTCCCACTCCTCTTTGTAGATCCTCTCCAAGTTATTAAGGTTTCGAGGTTGATGTTTGGCAACTCGAACCTTCAGCTCCCTCCACAGATTTTGTATGGGATTAAGGTCTGGAGACTGGCTAGGCCACTCCAGGACCTTAATGTGCTTCTTCTTGGGCCACTTCTTGGCTTCTTCTTTAACTGTTGCCTTGGCTGTGTGTTTTGGGTCATTGTCATGCTGAAATAGCCATCCACGACACATTTTCAATGCCCTGACTGAGGGAATGAGGTTCTCACCCAAGATTTGACAGTACATGGCCCATTCTGATGCAAGTCTCTAGTCTGCACCTATTACTACTGCAACTGCAGTATACTACACTGCTGCTAACTCCTGTGTTCCTGTCTATCAGGTCATACCTGCACCATCTACTTTGTGCAGATCCAGCATTCACTACTAACTGTTTGCTGGTTCCTGCATTGTCAGTCTGCTTCTAAGACTGCCACTTGGCTGTCTGCTACAGCGCTTGTCTATGCTTTTTGTGTCTGCTGCTTGTTCTAGCACATGGGCTGACTAAAGCACCAGGCTTATTATTTAAAGTTATATATACCAAGATTTGCCATTTTTTATTATTTTACAAATTATTAAAGCAAACTTACCCCGGAAGGGTCCAAATTCCACTTCCAAGTACCCGGGTTCTAACATATGTACTCCAGAACTCTATCTTTAATATACATCATTTGCTTGAAATCAAAAGTTAGATCTTGGTTACACTTTGAACAAAAAGCCATCTTCAATTCAAAGTAATCAAATGCTAAAATCAGGCTAAAAGTTAGATTTAAATTGTGTATCAGTTTACCATGACAGAAAAGCCGGAAACAATCTAAATGTGAAGTTTATCAATAAATGATTACCAACGAGTTAATTAAACCACAGACAAAACTGTTTGTGTGAAGTTTTAATTATGTTTATAATTCAAACCAACAGAATATGGGTTTTGTTGTAGATTATCTATATAGCCAGATTAGGAACTATAGTCTTTTTCTTTTTCTTCCAAGGTGGATTTTGTCAAATCATTCAAATCAGACTGAAATGCTTGATCACAACATACAATGTTTTATGTAAAGTAAAGAATATCAAACTAATAAACAAATGAATGTATTCTAAATCTTTAGAAACTTGTATGTACTGTATCTATGCATTTTCGACGTTCAGTTTACACAGTTTTCAACCGTTCTTAACAATGTCTTTAAATGTTGCATTTTTTTAAATGTAATACATTTTCAATCAAATTATGTGATTTTCTTTTTAGTAACTTGAACATATCCCCATAAAAAATATTTTTACAAAACAAACAAATAGATATATTCAGCATAGGATAGATATATATGTCTGTAGACTACTACTGGTGAGTAAAGAATTAAAGTGTTTACTATGTTGCCCTTAATCTTGGATTAAAATTGACATTTGTCAAACTAACTTAATAGCAAATCCCATAGGACACATTCAGTAATTTAAATCCACCAAGTGTGTACATACATAAATAGTTGTTTTGTTTGGGTGGAAGGAGTAAAAAGAAGTATTAGAGAGTGAAACAACAATACTGGAATGTAAGGCTAAAATACTATGGTAGTTAGAGAAGAATGTGAAAACATGTTACATTTACTTCTATTTCTCTTACTGATCTTTCAGTGCCTCTTTTTCCAACATGTCCTACTTCCCTGTTGATATTTGTGTTGATATAAAGACAATAAAAGCTTTAGCTAATTCACTTACAAGAGGCTTCCCTTCCATATACACTCACTCAGTTATCCTCATGTGTATACAAGCCTTCATTCTCTAGTCAAATGCATTTAAAAAAATGGAAAATAGGTGGTACTTAATTGAAGCACAACAATAACTACAGTGATAAGGGACAAAAAAATAAATACTAATTATTACAGAAATGTTTGATTTGGACATATTTGATTTATAAGTGAATACAAACTATATCAAACCTCACTAGATGGGCAGCTTATATTTATATTTTCATCCTCACAGTACATTAAAATGGTTTAATATATAGTAAATATAACTCATGTAATAATACTGTGATAAATGAGGAATATAACCAATATATTAAGTAAACAAATCAAACTTGGATTCAAACAATGAATCATGGTGCAAAAGTTATCATTGTCATTTCAAAATTCCAATTGAGCAATATACTGTAGCATGCAGATAAAATATGAGTGAAACTGTGTCTCTAGAAAGACAAAATAATGAAATAATATGTGAATGATACACTATCAATCTGTAAAATAAGCCACTACATTTTAACATTAATTGGGCATTGTTTGCTTTTCTTGAAATATGACAAAATGAATGCTTCATTAATTCGACATGTTATTTTTGCCTTGATATCAATGGGTTCATGTACTTTCAATAGCAAAAAAAAATGTTTTTGTAACCAGTCTGCTACTATTTTAAATGATCATTACCAATAAAACACACACAAAATCACTACATTAGATGCTTCATAGACAATGTCTATGCCTATGACATTTTGGTATTATGTTTTTTGCTTTAAATGTGGATACATAATTTAAATCTTATATATTACAAAATGGCATCTAAAACGGCACTAAAATAACAAAAACATTTTAAGTAAAAAGTTCTCTAAGAAAGCAACTTTTTAAGGATATCATATATCTATTTTGAAAGAGTGATTATCAGCTTTGAGCTTGGTCATGTTTATTTAGTACACAGTAGATTAAAGTAGATTTGTTAACAATACTTATCATCTAAGCAGATTGACTAGATGTTTCAGCTCAGGAAATGCATGCAACACATGGACATGTTAATCACTGAACTATGATTTAATCTGTTTGTATGTAACAATTAGTAAATGTAATCCTACGAGACTGATTGTTAAATGTACCATTTAATTCTATTTAGAAATAGCAAATTATTTGTAATAAATAAGTACGAGCAAAAAATCAGACATTTAAATAATTATTCAGTCATCCAAGCACTGTAAACACACAGGATAAAAGATAGTAATAACTGGTGATATCCTGTAATGGACTAACATTAACATTTTCCGGAATAAAAACCAAGCCCTTTAAATCTCTTCTTGCAGTGTGCAAGTCTTGAACAATAAATATCTAGGCTTTCACGTTTCAGTATTTTTCCTATAAACAGTTTTAACCGTGTGTTGTGGGTCCTATAAAAAATGACAAATAATGTATTATAACGTAATACAAAGTGTAATTAACAAAAAAGCATCAACATTGATTCCTGATACATAAACATTTTTACAACACATTAAGTGAAATACTGATAGTAACAAAAAGAAACAGATTTCAATTCATAGAATAATTAAAACATTTGCAATAACATGTCATTCAATCAAATTTTGTAGATCATTGTACTAGATCCTACTTGATGGAACTGTCTGATAATTAAAATGGCATTCCTAGTACTAATACTGGTACTACAAGGGCTGTCTCAGGTTGGTTAGATTCCGTGTGTGAGGTCTTAGACATTGCTCCCAATTTAAACCACTACACAACCAATACACAAAACCATATATATGTCTGATGAAGAACATAATAAATCAGGAAAAGTTGTGTGTGTGAGTGGGGCATTTATATTTCTGGAGAGTTTGTTTTCACTGGTAATGGAAGGTGTCTGCTTCTGAGCCAGTGAATGGGGAAGGGGTGTGGTGTTAATTTCAAATGTATTAAATTATCAAACAAAGGCTCCGGATTTCTGTCTGTTCCCTCCTCTGTCTCCCCTCTCACTTGTATCTACACACACATACATTATCCTCAGGATGTTATTTAACAAACACAAAATGGATTCCAGTACTGACAAAGAGAGTCTTAAAACATTTAGTTTCTCCCAAAAATATTTTTAGTCTATGGCTTACAAAGCTCTAGTTTAGTACATATTTGACAAACACATGCATTCTGCAAGTGTAGAAAAATAGAGCACCTTCTTGCATTGCTTTAAAAAATATCTAGTATTTCAGTGTGGCTAAAGTCAATGTAGTGCCTCTAACCACAACCATGAGGGTCCCTATAGACACATATTATACATAAAATGAACCTGAAGGGCTCCTGCAGACTAAACTATAACCATGGGGTCCCTGCAAACCAAATTGTAACCAAGGGGTTACCTAAAACGAACCCCCTACCAAGGACACCAACAAGGACCCTCATAGTCCATAACACTACAGACTCAAATAAAATGCAATAAAACAAAAATTACAGAAAATCAAAAATGCCATTAAAAAATAAAAAATAACCAACCTAAAAAGAAAAAAAGAAAATTATTATTGTAGATAGGTAAATTATACTTACCCTTCATTGAAGATCATCTACTCCCTGGTTATCAATCACCCGATGGTTATAGTTTAGTATACCATGGGGTCCATAGGGACCCAAGGGTAACAGATTATTTTTTGATGCAATGGGGGTACATAACGACCCACATGATTATACTTTAGATTAGGATGGGGGTCCATAGGTACCTCTGTGGTAACGGGTTAACATTTAGTGCTATGGAGGTCCATAGGACCCCCTATCCCACAGCACAGGGGAGTTGAATCCCAGCTCATAAGGGGTAACTGGTATTGAGAGTGCATCCTGGGGGATACCAGATGTTATAAGGGATAGTGACAGACAGTAGTAGCCCCTTAATTGTGCCAGATCTGAGCAATCAAGCCTCAAAACCATCATAATTAAGTTATTAGCTCCTTCATAGAGTCAGATGTATGTAATCCATGCTTCTCGGAGGGACTTCTGTGCCTTTTACTAAGGGATGAAGGTACGCAGCAATTTTTTTTTTAATTGCTGTAGGCATGTGATAGTTATTTAGAAAATAATTATGGATATGGTTGTGGAAATTTGGACGGCATTTTTGGGGGGTTAGATTTACGTGTGTGGTGTGATAGTTTGGTGAACTTCATTTGTTTTTTTTTTCTTAACCCATATCACACTTTCTTATCACATTCCTGCTAAGAGTACCAATGAGGTTTATAAAAATAATAAATATACTTATAGTTAATTATGTTTTTATTATAAGTATATTATTAATATTATTTATTTATATCCACATATACACTATCTATTCTAAACAATAAACAAGGCAGCACGGAGGTTTAGGCGCTGCTGCAGTCTGTGTTACTGTGGGAACTAGATGCATATTTTGTTTTCAGAACTCTTTGCTGTTCTAGTTGTGGTGATGAATATGTAGAAAAATGATTGCTTTGGACTTTCTCTGAACATTCCTAAGATGGAAGAATTTTGTTTAATGAATAGATGTGGGAGTTTGTGAATAAAAATAAAAAAAATAGAAGATGAGTTATTTGAAGTAAACAGATTTGCAGTTTTAAAGGGCAGATACAATGTGCATAAACCATTGCTGAAACAGGTCAAAAGAGTACCAGACAAAGGAATAGAAAATATTGCATACTTAAAAGGTCATACACTAAGATTAAACTGCATTGTGCTCCACCCCAACAGTGTGAAAGCTTCTTTGATCCCAGCAAGGTATTATCTAGACATAAATATAACATTAAAAGCTGCTTTGTGGGTTGCAATGAATAGCGATTTATAAATTATATTACAATTTTATTAACTAAAGTTAAACACTTTTGTATTTAGAACCACCAATAAATGTTCTGTGTTACACCTAAAAGTCCATATCATTTTGAGAAATTATATGTATGTATATATATATATATATATATATATATATATATATATATATATATATCTTTATATATAATTTTGGCAAGAGAGAGATTTACAAAGATATTACACTGGCTGTAATGGAAGGGGACATTTTGTAAAGAATCATAGTTGCTGCAATAGGCTGGGATGGGATTTTTCCCATTTTCTCCCATAGGAAATATTAAATTCTGTGGTGCTCATCACAGCAGCCTTGAAAATCCCAACAGTTTGTAGCCAGAATCCCATGATAGCTTATTAAATATTCTCCCAAGATTCAAATGTGTGCACAAATATATATATATATATATATATATATATATATATATATATATATATACATATTTGTTGTTATTTTGTTGTTCAGTTGGGTCCGACTCTCTGTGACCCTGTGGACCGCAACCTGCCAGGCACATCTATTGCTATGTTTTTGGTTGTGCTTATTCGTTAGGTTATCTTGGCAAAGATAATGGAGTGGGTTTCCATCTCCTTCTCCAGTGGACCACTATTTATCTGACCTCTCTGCTAGTATTCACCCATCTTGGATGACGTTACATGGTATAGCTCACAGCTTCATTGAGGTACACAGGTCCCTTTATCACAACAAGTAGTGATTCAGAAGGGGATATATGATGTCATCAGTAATATCATAGATGACGTCATTTTTTATATTATATGTAATGTCATGAGTGATGTCATAGCTGATGTCATTTTTTATCATACGTGATGTCATGAGTGATGTCACCTAATGACACAGATGTCATGAGTGATGTCGTTAGTAAAATCTTTGCTGGGGGAGGGAGTGACGTTAAGATTGCATGCTACCTTAATCTTCCATACAATAACTTTCCAGTGTTTTTCTCAATTTCATTACAATAAAATCTTTGTAATTAACTAACCTATTCTCTTTACTTGTACCATAAGAAATTATACAACTAGTCATTATAAATATATTATTAAATTATTTAAACTCAGAAGAAAATATAAACCAACTTTTACATTTCCTAATAAACTAATATATTAACATACTTGGTTACACATACAGTCCAACTAGTTTAAAGGTCATATAAAGTCATTAAATTACATACATAACTCAATACATATAGCAATAGTGTATTTGCTCTTTGTAACAAATGAAGTTATTCATGCAAAGTATTGTTGGCTACAAAGAACATTTAGATGTAAAAAATTAGGCAGCGTTTACTTGTATACATTTATTTGACCCTACCACAGGCACTGGAAGGCTGTGGCAGTTATGTACTCCTGTTTTATAGAGTAGTACTTTGGCACATTAGCAGCTTCCAAAGTGTAAATAAAGTCTCTTTCTCAATGCGTTTGCTCACCCCCTCTGAAGGCGATCTGCCATTGCATACAATCTGACAGTAGGTCACATGCACAAGTCTCTACTGAGCATGCTCATTACGTTAAAAATGTAAACTATTATACCTAAAAAAATGGCTTAAGCTATCTAAAAAAAAGCCATGGATGCCTTTTTATTATTATTATTTTTATTGAAACACAATATAAATACAAATGAACAACAATGAAGTTGTGTATTTACTTCAATACAACAATCTACTCTTTTGTATATATTCACATACATATACAAATATACATACATACACAAATATATATATTTCCTTTCTGTCTGTTTTTTTCTTTTTTCCTTCTTTTTTTTTTTTTTTTTTTGCTACTTTACATTCTAATATTAGTGATTCCGAAGAAAAAATTAATTGCCTATGGGAAAAAAAAAACAACATGTCATCACTCCATAATTAAACATAAATCAACTTTTTTTTAGCTGGACAGAATTTCCTGAAAAATGGCAAAAAAAAAAAAAAAAGGGACCCAATCCCTCCTAAAAAACAAAATAACAAACAGATACTCAAACCAATGCAAAGTTATAAACTCATGAAAAATGTATTTATAATGGAATGTTTGATATAATCTTATTTATTAGAGCATGACTATCTATCTGTATATATATATATATATATATATATATATATACTGTATATATATATATATATATATATATATATATAGAGAGAGAGAGAGAGAGAGAGAGAGAGAGAGAGGGAATGTAGGTCTTTCCTTTTCTCTCTGTATCTAGTAGATAAGCTCTGTTCTAAAGGTATGCATCTGATATATGCAAATTATGTTTTAATCTTCTTGTTTAATGTAATTAGCTTTTAGTATTACAGATAACTTATAGTTGTTTTTATTGTTTTATGTATTCTACGATCACTAATAAAGCATAAAAATGGAAGCCTATCCAACCATTATCTTATAGCGTTAGCACTGTATGCTCAGCTTCCCAGAATGCAGTGTAATAACTGTTTTTCTCGGACCTCTCAGCTGGAAGCAGGTTTTTTAACTTGTTTTAGACATTCAAATGTGAACACAGATGTACCATTTATTTACTGTACTACTGTATGGTGGAGGGCTTCTATCGCTCTTTTGCGCACCATATTATAAATTATTGTTGTGGTGAACTACCTACTCATAAGGTCCACAACACAGGCTGAGATCCCGCTCCATGCTGATGATGGCCAGTAAGCTTGAAACAGCTGTACATGGATTGGATACTCAGCCTGTGTTTATTCCAACCTTGGCTTTGCATTCAAGCTGTGTAATACAGCATGCATAAGCTTAATGGAAGCCATGTTTGATATTGAATAAGGATTGAAGAGCGAGGCATTTGTGGGCACATTTGCATGCCCTTGCTCGGCTTCCCAGAATGCAGTGTAATAACAGTTTTTCTCGGAATTCTGAGCTGGAAGCAGGTTTTTAACTTGTTTTAGACATTTAAATGTGAATACAGATGTACTATTTTTTACTATATATATCTATACATATATATATATATATATATTTATTTATATGTATATATATATATATATATATATATATATATATATACATATACTGAATTGTTATTATTTAATTAGCAACATATGTATTACATATATTGTACAACATATAACAAACTAATTACTGACATAAATACATTGTTCCAGATTCAAAAAGCTTCATTAGGGCTGTAAAATAGCGAGTTTTTACTAAGCATTTCAAGTGAGATGTTCATCCCTGCATTTGCTATGCACTCTTTCCTATGGAAAAAAAATGAGATCATAGCCTTATGCATCTAAACCATCTCAGACACTTGAGATGCCTTGTAAATTCCTTCCACTGAAGTACCACACAGCCTTTGTTAAGCATAGTTAGACTGGAACTATTTGCAAAATCTAAGTGGTCATGCATCATTATAGATAATTCTAAAAGAGTAATATGTTTTCAAAACATCAATATTCATACTAACCATCCATTCTGCAGTTTACCTTTTACATAGGTCTGCCTGTCTGCCTGTGAAATAGAAAATCTATCTATCTATCTTCAACAGACAGACAGACAGATAGATAGATAGATAGATAGATAGATAGATAGATAATTTTATAACTCACATATTGCTAAAAACAGAAATTTACTTCAAGACCTTTTTGTAAATCATTTTTAACTTAGTGACTGCCCTTTTTGTGCTGACACCTTGACAATAAAGAAATACTGACGACAGTCCTCAGGGCTTTGTTCTAAAGCTCTTTCCTACTGTTTGGCAGTAAATCAGTGACTGACAGGCTTCTTAACCTGCTGTCTCTGACAATGATGACAATAAATCCATACACCTCTATGTATCGTCAATGTATACCAAACACAAGAGACACTATAAAACAACACTGAACGTGAGGTCATTTCTACTGTGTTTGCTTTTTTAAAATATGATCAAGGGCTTATTCATTAAAAGGCACCAGCTACAGTAAATATCTACTGCCTAGCACATGGGGCCCTAGAGTAGTAACAAAGACGATAATGCCCACGTGATGATTTCACCATAGGCTGTTAGTCTACCGACATTTTCTTGTTGCTTGAAATCTTTTGTATTCAGCGCTACAAATATAAATAAATTATAATATTGATATATATAAATGTACTATTTATTTACTATATATATATATATATATATATATATATATATATATAGAGAGAGAGAGAGAGAGAGAGAGAGAGAGAGAGAGATTAAAAAAATTGTACATTTGTGTTCACTTTTGAATGTCTAAAACAAGATTAAAAAAAAACTATTCTGCTCAGAATTCCAAAAATTACAGCTATTGTACTGCATTTGGGGATCCTGGGTAGGGACATGCAACTGTGTCCACAAAGGCTTCGCTCTTTAATCCAATGCCATTCCAAACATGGCTTCTTTCAGGCATGTGCCTGTTGTATTATACAGCTTTAAGCAAACCCAGGATGGATTATGTACAAGCCAGGAAACCTACCCACGGACAGCTGTTTTGAGGTTACTGCCTCTCATCCGCGTGGGGCGGTTCTTCACTTGTGGGGAGGTAGTTTACCACAACAATCATTTTATATATATATATATTTATATTTATATATATATATATATATATATATATATATATATATACTGTATATATATTACACCAATAGGACTAATAAAAGTTAAGTTTTATATATATATATATATATATATATATATATATATATATATAGTATATACAGTATATATATTTTTTTTGTTTTTTTTGCTTTTAATGCATAACGCAAATGTTGTATTACCTGCTACAGAAACAATTGAGGCACTTACAATCATGGAAACTTTTTTGAAGTTTATTTAAAGACTTTAAAAATTGGATTAATGTTTGTTACCTAAAATAAGTGCTATGGAATTAAGCAAACTTCTTTTTTTTTGCAACAGAGACTTAATATAGATTGTTCATATCTGGTTTAGTGAAGAATACTCCCTTTTTCAGTACTGTGATTACTACAGTTGGACATGCTTCATCCTCTACAAAGGATGATATATATAAACACAAAGCAACAAACAAAGTAATAATTTATTTCACCCATGTAGAATCATTTTAACAAAGAGGTGCTAGAGCGTGTGACATATACAGGAGGGGGACACCTATGGAAGCTTTGGCCTTGGGGGTTGTTTGAGCTCTGGAAAATTCCTTATGTTAAACATTTACTTTGAATCACAGGGAGATTGAGGTAGGAACTATACCATGTAAAAACACGATACTTAGTTGATTTATGAACGTGAACAGTGATCTGACCACAGACTCCCGATGATACAATGTTTCCAATGAACTGGATCTCTCTCTCTCTCTCTCTCTCTCTCTCTCTCTCTCTCTCTCTATATATATATATATATATATATATATATATATATATATTTATATATATATATATATATATATATATATATATATGTGTGTGTGAACATTGTTGGTAATTACAAATTATACTATCTCCTGGCCAATGTATTTCTTCTTTTAATTTGGGATCTTTTATAACATGTTATATATGGTACTAATTGTGAGCTATACTCTATAAATTAAAATACTTAAAGTTATCTATTTTGATTATTAGCTGCAGAGCTATGAGATATAGTGCTCACTATTAACCAACTACCAATTACAAATAAGTGCATCTACTCATAGGCTCAGACTTCTTTTTTTATTGCCACCCCCACATTCTTGGCATCTAAAGCTAAATACACCAATATGACTAATACAAGTTAAGATATATATATATATATATATATATATATATATATATATATATATATATATATATACACATATATATATATACATACATACATACATATATATATCAATATATATATATATTTTATTTTTATTTTTTATTTTTTTGTCTGACATTGCCTTCAGTTTGTTTTACAGTCTCCTTTTTGATTTTTTAATTGGTTTGAGCTAGTTTTTGAAAAAAGTGTTCTTTTTTTTAATAACCTTTTGTTAATATACACTTTACTAGCCCATTATTATCCCTAGTGACTTGGGTTTCCAACCCATAGAGATTTTTTGAGGAATTACTTCATTTTCTGATATAGTTACTTACTTCTGTACATTGTGCATTATAATCATGTATATTTGCTTGCTATAGTAATTATATTCATGTTAAGCAAGCATGATATTGGTATGTATTGTTCTTTAAATTGTTTTGTGGTAATTAAAGCTACACTGTGTAACCTGGTTTATGGGGGTGTAATCAAATTATTGTTTGTAAAGGCAGATCTAAGTAGTCCTGTGTGATGCTGACACAATGCTTCAAAAAGGGACAGTTTATGAGTGAAGGCGTTTTGTGGAGGCAACCAGCTTACTAACCAGTCGCATGTTATGAGTAATTAGGTTAACTTGGTCTTCTGTCCTAGTAATAATTATGTAACCAAGTTATTGTCTTTAGTGGCACCACTATTTAATTACTTTGTGTTAATGTGTTTAATTACCATTGTATTTTTCAATTTCTGGTTAAGACATAGGTGATACAACTAGGTTCTTTCCCTAGATGGTTGCATCTTATGCTGTTTGTGGCTGTCCGATTTGATTAAATGCTACAAACTTCTACTGTCTATTCCAGCTTTGGAGGTGTAGAAAGGAACCCTGTGAATGTATAGAGAGCTGGCCCTAAATCATGACAGAGCTATTCAGAGCAAAATTAGCCTGAATACATTTTGGAATGCCAAAGAAAACAATAAGACATTAGGCTACATATATCTCACTCACTCTTTTGAAAACAAATAATCCTTCTGCTGATGGAGAACTAACCAATTAATTAACCAACAACACACATTCCTGAGTGAAGCATGCATGCTCTATAACATACTGTATACACTTTGGAGAATGGGACTTTTAACATTGATATAACAAACAGACCCCACAACAAGAATCACTTTGAATATATTTTAGTTTATTGATTATATATAGTATATGTAATTTAAAGCTTCAATACATTTTAAGTAATATATATATATTTTTTTTAATTTAAGTAAACTAAGTAATTAATAGTAATAGGACAAATACAGCAAGTAAAACAATATAGGCAGTAAAATATTTTTAAAACAATATATAGCAGGACTGAACATCTCTGTGAAATTGAAGTCCGGAAGCCATATTTTTTTATGAATCCACACACAAATATTGTAATATAATGGTCTTCAGAAGGCCACAGGAAGTAAATTTGCATGGGGGGGGGGGGGGCGTTAATCCGTGAATAAACCATGGCACATCTTGCATTAGCTCGGTTCAGATCTACATGCAATTTACTAAATCTCATATAGGTTCACAATGCTATGCAATAATACTTAATTTAACATTATGTGTCCACACTCTCCCCAGTCTCCACCGCTTTGCACATCACAAACAAAGTTATGCATGATTTTTTTATGGGTCAGATTTAAGAGTGAAATGCGTTAAAGGAATCTTCCATTTATATTTAGCCATGTATATTCTATGTTAGTGGCTGAATATTTATAATAACTATAAAGTATGCTGCTATCATGCGGATTAATATCAGCATTGTAGGTAATTAAAAGCAAGAGTTGCATTTAGTAAATTCTGAGAATTTGGGTTTTCATGGAATGGCACCTGTAACATACCCATATAATGCCTTAACATGTCCATTAAACACTCTGATAATGATAACTTGCGATGAGTTATGCAAGGCTAGATGGGCAGCAGGAAACCTTAGGCTATCTCACTTGTTTACCCGTGTTTCTTTAGTACCCCCCTCCCCCCCCCCCACACACACATAAGTGGTAGCCTATGTAAGCATTTATAAGATTGGGTCGAGCTACATGATAAATTTACTAAATGCATGGAAAAAATTAACCCTTCTCTATAGAACAATACAGCAAATTGCTGTACTATTTAAAAATATTTTACATTTAGAACAGATAGAAGAGAATATTTATTCAGATTTTTTTTACTTTGCCCTTTGTTTGCCTTTTTTCTTGGACTGCAGTGGTCTGCTTGTACCTTTGTATTCATACATTTTTGCACATTTAATCACCACACATAAAGAGAAGACACCAGGTAACTAATATAGACATAATCAAAGTTTGTCAGAAAGTTAACACCCCACACTGGAATTTCAAAATATTCCTATAAATCATCATACCTATTTTATTATATTAAGGAATTTCCTGAAGTATCTTTCTCTTTTCTTCTTTAATCTACTTAAAAGTGTACTGGGTTCCAAATTTGGGGTTTATTTGGTGGCAGAATTTTTTTTTCCTTCCTTGATTCTATACCATTCTTAATGCATGATAATATTTTTCCTTCTCAAATGCATAACTTATTTGTGTCACATCTCATCTGCCATTTAGTTGCCCATTCTTATAATGTATGTAAGTTCCATTAGAGGGTAAGTATATAATTTTCTGTCATCAGCAAAAATGGAGACCTTAATTTCCAGACTTACTTCAAAAACATTAATGTGTTAAGAAGTATAGGACACTGAATCCTGAGGAACTCCACTAACCACGTTAGTCCAATCTGAGTATATTCAATCTACAACTCTTTCCTTCATGTATTTTAACCAGTTCTTCGTCTGTGTGCATATATTTGCTCTGATTCCTGTATCCCTTAGTTTGCCCATAAGATTCCAATGTGGCACTGTTTCAAAAGTATTTTCAAAATCCATAGAAATAGTTTGACATGACGTATGTTTAAGAACTTTTACTTTTGTTGCCCTATGTTCAATCCCTCTCCAGGAAGAATGTAACTTCAGAAGTGTACAACTTTATTGTTTGATTTTTATTAGTTTTTGTATTTTAGTGTTTACTCTTGGTAGATGCATTTCAAGCAGCCGTGGCAATTAGTTCATAGGAATTGCAATCTCTCCCTTCACAGGTTAATATAGTTTAATTTACATGTAGAACTAGGAGCATTTTGTTACAGTCACATTCCGTATCACTCACTATCCTTATTCTTTAGATATTTGAACTTATTTTAAAAGCTTGGTCCCGAAAATGCTTAGGGACATGATTTCTACCTTCCAAACCCATCACTTTATCAGTTAATATGGTGAAGATTATTCTATGCAAAAAGAAGGCTATAAATATTTCATTTAATAAATATGGCATTTTGTTAAGATGCATTGTCATTATTCATTATGTTAGTTTAACTTTGATGCAGATTTTTTTTAACTTCACTCTTGTAGTAATTTACTAATGACTTGTGTGTCATAAAATATATCAATTGAGTCATTAGCTTCCAAGATCAGATCTAACCCAGATATGAAAGGATTACCTGGCACAGTAAAATATTTAATTATATGCAGGTACATTTTCAAATCTGTTATGTCTATATTCATGTCATGCAAAGAAATTAGCTCTAATAAATATTTTTGGAAGAGTGTATGAAGAATAACAAGCATATTTGTAATACATTGTTCACTTGCCTCAAACTAGATTTTTACAATGATCAGATCATGTAACACTATTTTCATATTGAAATTTGGAGAATTACATAATTTAATCATAAAAGTATAAGACTACTGATTAATAGATAATGATAGTATTTTTGTCCCTTATTAGGAAGACAAATTACTGTTTAGACCATATTCTGATTAAATTGAAATTTTTATGCTACTTAGTAATAGTAACTGTGGAATACAATCTAAAATAATGATAATTGCCAGAAAAGACATTTTAAAAGCAGTTTTGATCTATTGAAAATTATGTTTTAATTTTAATTTATTTTTAAAGTTGTTTGAAATATTGATTTGTGTCTGTGAGGTCTAATGACATTTACTGTTGGCAATATCACTGTTATCACTAAGAGCTAAGAGGAATGAGTTTCACCAGCAATCTGTTAGGCAAATTACACAATGTAATCATAAAAATATAAAAACTACTTATTAATGGATGTTAGTATTTTGTTGCCTTATTATGAAGAAACATTGTTGTTTAAGCCATATTTTGATTAAATATATATTTCTTATTCTTCTCAGTAATATTGAATGTGGAATCAAATCAGAAATAATGATAAATGCCAGTAAAGCCATTTATTTTTTAATTCTTAATTATTTATAATTATTTATAAAATATATTTTTTTATCATTTGTTGTATATTATTTATAATATATACTATATATTGTTAGCTGTTATGCATGGATTTATATATTTTTTGATATATTTAAACAAATATATAAATTCATATATAAATATTAATAAATTATAATTCATCATTTGCTATTTCCATGAAATGAAAGATTGAGAATTATTATTTATGCTACCCTAATCATGAGTTGTGTGAGGGAATTTACCAGTAATATTTAGCTGCTTAGGTTCTATGTTAACGGCTGAATATTGGTAATATAAATATAAGCAATACCAACAATAGAGGTGCTCAGGCAGAGAACGAACTATCCTTAATAGGTAGTTCTATGGACATGATAATCCACTCTGAGATCATCATCTTTTAGCTCACTTGTGCCCTTCACAGGGAGAAATATCCTGTAGGATATCAGTCTGGTCTCACTCAAAAGAGAGATCCAGTCCCAAAATACCAGGCAATTCTAACCTGAACAGGACAAACAGTCAACCCTAGAAGAAGGAAAACTTTTATTATAGTGTACGGAATATGTTGGTTGCATTACAAATAAAGGTTAATATTATTATTAATAAAAGGCAGTTAAAAGCTAGATGTGTCTTTAGTAAATTTGGTTTTCTCAGAAATGCACTCAAAACACTCCCATAACATACCTTAGCATGCACGTTAAACAGCCTATTCTCAATAACTCTCAATAAGGCTCTCTTTTAAAGTGGGAAAACCATTTAATAAATTGCACAATGACCTGCAATGCTGGAACGCAGATTATAGGTATATCTAAGTTTCCCTGTTTTTACCTTTTTCTAATTACATACATACATTACATTGAGTCACTCTATATACATCCAAACTTATTTTATTTTAAAATAAAACTTGTTTTCCACATCCCCAGAGCTGCTTACATAGGCACAGCATACCTCCTAATAGAAACACTGCATTTGGGTATGGTTTTTAACCCTTTACTAACTTTTAAGCCAGCAGATTGATACAATGTATTAGCTGCCTGTGATTGGCCAAAACAAATTATAATTGGAATCTTAGCAGGGATCTACAGGGGTGTCAACTCACAAAATTTACTGCATGTAAAATCAAGATATTTTTTCCAGCATCAGAGTGAGTTTGCTAATGTTTATTTTGGGATTCTTTTCAAGCAAAAAAAATGTTTTCATACACTACTGATTCTCCTCTATTAGATGCATTCAGAATCCAGGAATATTAGATATGCTTTTAACACAGGCTATTGCACAAGTAAAAACACAAGCAACCCATTAAAAGTAAATTCCCTCTTTACAAAGCTATTATTGCAAATCCTATAGCTAGACTCATTAATTATGTTGCAATTAGTAGCATAACAACTATAACCAGTGGCGGAGCTACTGCTGGTGCAGCAATTGCAAAGTGCCAAGGCCCACAACAGGATAGGAGCCCTCTGCTATTGCCAAAAAATAAGGAATCTTAATTTAATAGATATGGATGGCAGATAATTACTTTACAGACAGGTGATCTGACCACTATAGGGGTGATCTGAACATCTAGATGTATATTTGGCTTTTTTATTGACCCCAACTGGTAGATAGGAAGTTGCAGGGGGGTCCCAAAATATTTTGCACCAGGGCCCTCCATTCACTAGCTCTGCCACTGAATATAACTATGTATTCACCTCATCCCTACTCTACATACTGCAATAATATAGCAATGCTTTATCCAACATGGTTGGACTTAAATTGGATAGTAAATGGCATACAGAATTTATGAGATGTTTTGGTGGATCCTTAGAAATTGGATATGTCTATAAAATGGCTATAATATGTCTACAATATGTCATATGGCTTCTGAAATAGAGATAGTTTTATACATATGCAATTGACTTCTCTATTATGAGGCTGACTTTCATCACCTATTGAGATTCCATAGAGTGCGGAGGATAACCATAAAGGTGTCATATTTGAATGTATTAATTACACTAAAATAATGCAGTGAAATGAAATCACTTGCAGATTGTCGAGACAATTGCATACGCTTCAATATTACTGGAAAAAATGTGCACTATATGATTAAATGTGGAAAACAATTATTTTGTACATCTAAATATATGGCAGCGTTTACACTGTGCATTTTTTAAAAATTTGGAAAACTAAAAAAATAACTTACATAGATGAAACAAATATCCTAAAAATATCTTTAAAAAAAACAAATATGTCAGATTTTTAATACAATTTGGCATCTTTTCAACTTAGAAAATAAAATATTGGGTAAAGATGATGAAACCTGAAGTTGTAAAAGCTTTGCCAATGTGCTGTATTTGTTATTGATATAATTTTTATTGTACACCATAATTTAATATGAAATGTTTTTTCTTTTACTTTTTTGTGCATTATCTGGTATTTGTTTAGGGTCATGAGATTCAATGTTCTGGTGGGATTTGTGCGGTATATTACTCTTAAATTCATAGCACAACCAGATGTTTTTCGGGAGGGGGGGTGCATGAGGTGATTATTGGATCATGAGAATCAATTAATTTTTAGTAGCATACATATATTTGATCATGCTTATTTTACATGCTAATTATGTACTATAAATACCAAGCATCACAAGTGGCTGTGATAGGTGTGAATTGTTGTGATGGCGTTTTTTCCCCCAAAGGAAATAGTACATAGTAAATACAGGAATATCTGCCACTTGTGATGATTTAGTAAATTCTGTCAATTAAGGGTCGTAGTGAAATTTGCCACACAGGAAATAGCCCATCATTTGCTAAGTGAATATAGAGGAATATTTACTTTAAAGTGTCAAATAAATCTGAGTCAACTAATTTGTGCAATAAATTTCAGTAAAGTTAAATTAAATTTCTGTTTTCTCACCTCAATTCTGATTTGCAAATTGTTTCAGCAAAAAGAGATTTGATTTCCACAATAGATGTGCAGATCAGAACAATAAATTGGTTTGAGTAAGTAATGTGACTACTCACTTTGATTTCTTTGGAACCTTTGATATGTCTTAAATAAAGATATGTTTATTCAATGTGGAGACAATACCACATATACGATTTTTCTCTTACAGTTTGGTATATTTTCTCACTTTCATGATTAGACATACTGTGAAAGGTTTTTGTTTTCTGTCATTATCCTCACTGAAGTAGATTAAGTGTCATAACAAATATACTAACTACACTTGCACCAGATTATTACAAACACCAGTTCCAGACTGAACCATATCTTGCAAATCTATTCATTTGCAGCTTTATTCTGTTAATCTTTATACTGGTTTACCAAATCAGTGTAGTTAAAATTAAAATCCAGATCCTAACTCAAAAAGCCTAATTAAAAATAAAGGCTCTCATATCTCAAAATCTACAAATTGTCACCATGCCACTACTCTTCTCAAAGGACTACAGTAGTTTTTTATTTATTCAGTTACTTATTAGCAATACAATTAGTATTCATAGAACAAGTGCTCAATGAGGATTTTAAAACTTACATATGAAGTTTAAATGTATTTTTAAATTTCCTGGATTATTGATGCATCTGATAGAGGAGAATCAGTAGTGTATGAAAAAAAAAGGGGCATGAAAAAATAACAAAATAAACATTAACAAACTCACACATTGATGCTTGTTAAATCTCTTTAGTTTGCAAGCAGTTGTTTTTCAGAATTAACACCGCGGCATATCAAAGCTAAAATTAGCATAATATTCATAATTTGTGTTGACCAATCACAGGCAGCTATACATTTTAATACATTGTAGCAATCTGTAATACCAGCTTGTGCAGGAAGGAATTATGGGATGTGTAGTCCTCTGTAGCAGGAAACAGGAGGAGCCAGACACTGCTGTGTAAGATCTTTGCATGGAGCTGTTGTTGGCTTGCTGGTTAGGACAGAGTTAAAATCTGTGTTTCTAATGGGCGGTACACTGTGCCTATGTAAGCAGGACTGGGGTTGTGTATCCTTAAACACACTTGCTCTTTTTCTTTTCTTAAACTGCTGTAATGAAATAGAGCAATAACTAAATGTTACAAATAGTAGAAAAATAAAAATGTAAAAAGTAAACTTAATAGTAATAATAATAAAAATAATAATAATTTGAACATAACAATATATTAATATACAGTAATATTAGTATATATTTATAATTTAAATGTAAATATAAATGCATAGTTATTTTTGTTGTTATTGTTATTTTTATTCTTTACTATTACCAATCTATGAAGGGAATTTACTAAGCAGTTTCTCACCTGAGATAAGGTGACAAGGGCTGAGATGAGGTGAGAATGGCTGGATGTCACCATAGGAAACAGTGCACAGTAAATCAAGGGTCACATGGCATGGTCTTGAGATGTTTAGTAAGTTTTATCATGTGTTTTATTTTCAGTTAATTTAGGGCCACCATAAAAATATTATAGAATCTTAAAATTTGGTCCTCTTCATTATGCACGTTTTTATTACCTAACCAAAGACTAACATTTTGACGTATTATCAATTATTATGATAACTGTATTTCATGTGCATCTTAAACAATTTTAATATATATATATATCCCTTTTCTTAATATAAATATTTGGAGCAACCGCTAACATTAACATTCTTAATTAAATTCAGCTTGTAGAAAAGTTATTGCTTTTTTAAGTTGCTTGATTGAAAACATCCCTAAGGGCCTACTGTTCACAGAAGCCTTGGAGGTGTCTGGCCCAGCAGATCATCTGTCACAGTGCTGTCCATCTCTTCTTCTGGCTCAGACGCCATGAATACTGATTTTCGTGAGCATCAGACTTTTACGCAGTGATTTCATATTTGGTTAGAAAGGGTACATGTTAATCTCTTTGCACATGTATATAAAACTCAAGCAGAAAATTACTACAAAACTATTTGGTAATAAAACTGTTTTATAGAACAAGATCCTAAATGACCACTTTAGAATTCTT
Organism: Discoglossus pictus; assembly: GCA_027410445.1. Taxonomy (NCBI): domain Eukaryota; kingdom Metazoa; phylum Chordata; class Amphibia; order Anura; family Alytidae; genus Discoglossus; species Discoglossus pictus. The sequence continues at coordinate 252,084,762 of CM050165.1, forward strand.
ATAAAGGGCTCTCTAATAAATAGTTAGATAAGGCTTGATAAGAAAAAAATACCTTTTTTAATCTTTCCTGTGCATTTAAACAATTAAATTATTTTAAAAATCATGCCCGGGCTGATTTAAGCTTCAAATATCTCCACCCTCTGAATGATCTATTGTCTCTGGAGAATGGACCGCCCAGGGGAAGGTACCAATTTGAAAACCTTTTGAGACCACTCTATAAAACACACATTAGTAGCAGGCAGTAGTGTAACATGAGCTGCAATGTACACAAATATATCTTCTAGTCACCTCCCACTATCCTACTACAAGTATGGTATGCCTATTGGAGAACATTTTCCTCTCGGTGGCTCCCACTCCAGAGACAATAAGGAGCTAATACTGCACGATTAAAAAATAGTGATTCACTGTTTAAATGCACAGTAAATTTTAATATAGGTTATCTCTTTTCAAGGTATACCTATCTATTCTTTAGAGAGCCCTTTGCAAGAACACTAAAGTGGTCTCTTAGTTAGAAAGAAAAACAGAAAGATGATTGTGAAGGGTTTAAAAATCTTTAACATTTATTTTACAGAATAGGAAAACAATTGGAGTGCCTCAAGTGAATTTCACGTACATCCATTACTATGCATTACTAGCTACTGGCCTGTCAAAAATTATGGGAATAACATTTTAAGGCTGGGAATGCTGTACCTTCGGCGATCAGCGCGAGCCCCATGCTGAGCACCTTTGGCACTCATTGCGAGCCTCTCCCTCTGTCTACTGTACGGGCCTTGCAATGAGCGCCTTTGTCGCTTCGAGGCCGCAATTATTTAATGATGCATGACCAACATCGCAAACGTGACCAACTCTGACTATATATATGATTTCTTATTGGGAAAAACTGAGACCACAGTCTGTGTCGCCTCCTGAGATGAGAAGATGCTTAATAAATTCCCTGAGATGAAAAATTATTATATCCACTTTCTACCTATAATCCAGGAAATGAGCAGTCAACATATAGAAATGATGCCTGTAACTTAACTTATGTATAGCGCTACGGAATATGTTGGCGCGTGACAAATAAACGATAATAATAAATAATAATACTAGTAATTATGTGAATAATATCACAGAAGCAAAAAGAAAAGTACACCTTAAAGGAATTAGACTAATGTGCTTTTCTTTTTGCTTAATAAATCCCCCCGCCCCTTATTTGCTGGAAAGAGAAAACTTTGAAGGTGACAATTAGATAAGTGAATTATTTATAGTTAAAAAACAGGTAAAAAGTCATTGTGAAATAGTGAACAAATATTATTGAGACTGATGAATCCTGTCAATAGTTATAAAACTACAATCATATCATGGATTTCAATTTGTATAAGGAGGATAAGCAACTGATAATGAATTCAATATAACTCTGCAATGTCAGAGACCAAGGACCCAAAAGAATCTGATTTGATTATCATACTGTATGCTGGATGAATAATTAAATTACTTTGTTGAATACTAATGTACTACTTATTCTCAAACACAAACAGCTTGACAGAAAGGTTGTAGCTGAACAGTACTAAATGTAATAATGTTGCACCATTCCTGCCTTTCTTATAAGCAAGAATCATGCAACAAATCAGATCCACAAAGTAGGGTGATGAAATAAATGTGCACAACTATAACTTGTTAAATCCCCCCCTGAGTTTGAGTTCTCAAGAGCAGGGCCTTCACATCATCAATATATTTTGGCTGACTGCTAATCGCAACTGTAAGTACCTGAAATGTATTGTGCTGGTGCTTTATATATAACTGATAATAATAAGTACTGAATGAATAATATTCAGTTACTGTAATAAATTTCTAAAATTTCCTGTAGTTTGAAATGAACTGTCAAAGGTTATTTGCAAATTTGGAGTGGTTGTATTTATTGGCAGTTAGCCGAGGATAATTTAGGACAAAATGTCATATGTTTGTGAAGTATGCAACAAAATAATAACACAAGCAGTTATATAAGTCAAAAGCATTTCAGAGAATATATTATTTTAGCAGACTCTGCTAATGTACAGTATTTGAGGGGACAGATGGGAGTACATTTTTCCTTTATGCTTTGACTGTCTGCTTCTGAGAATGTGGAGGGAAGAAGATGAAATGTAAAATGGCTCCACAATCCCCATCCCCACTCGTTCACACTGCTAAAATGCAAACAATTGGTATATCAAACACCACCAAGGTTCAAACAAGCAGGCAATAAGTGACCAAAAGGTCCAGGAGAAAACCTGAAACACCAACAGAGTCTGCCAAAAGAAGCATTTACTCTAGAAATATTGTTATACATATAGTTTACAAAGTTGCTACTCTCATCTGTTTCCTATATATTCTCCAAAATTATAGTGGCTTTTGAAAGATAAATGTATCTTATATATTTTTTTGATTAGTCTGGACCATTTTTAGATGCTAATTTAATCTTACATTGTAGTGTTGACCATTTTTGGATAATGTTACACTTCATCTGAAAATATTCAGCGAATTCTGAAGGTAAGTTAAATACCACTGACTGCAGTAAATAGAGAACTTAAAGTACCACAGATGTGCAATATTTATAGTATGCTGGTGCTAAATATTTTACACAGTTTAAAATAAATGATTACTGTTTTTATTACTGTATTGGTATTTTCTTTTATATATATATATATATATATATATATATATATATATATATATATATACATATACATATATATATATAGTAAATAAATAGTACATCTGTGGTCACATTTGAATGTCTAAAACAAGTTAAAAAACCTGCTTCCAGCTGAGAATTCAGAAAAACAGTTATTACATTGCATTCTCGGAAGCTGATATATATATATGTATATATATATCACATATTATAATTGTCTAACTGCGATTCGTCGTCACGCTTCAGACGAATCGCAGTTAGACAATTATAAACTGCTGCGCATTGCGCAGAGCGCGGCGCGAGCAGCGCATGCGCAGAGCGCGGCGCAAGCCATGCTTGCGCGCAGCGCGGCCCGAGAGCAGATGAAAGAGTGGGGAAGAGGGGGGGTAGAGGCACAGAGGGAGAGTGGGGAAGAGGGGAGGGAGAGTGGGGAAGAGGGGGGGGGAGAGGCACAGAGGGAGAGTGGGGAAGAGGGAGACTGGGGAAGAGGGGGGGGGAGAGGCACGGCACAGAGGGAGAGTGGGGAAGAGGCACAGAGGGAGAGTGGGGAAGAGGCACAGAGGGAGAGTGGGGAAGAGACACAGAGGGAGGGGGGAGAGACACAGAGGGATAGGTGGGAAAGAGACACAGGGGAGGTAGAGGAGGGGGAAAAGACACACGGGAGGGAGAACAGGAGGAAGATACACATGGGAGGGAAATGGGGGGGGAGAGGGGAACAGACACAGGGGGAAGGGGGAAAGAGACACAGGCCAGGGGGAACAGGCACAGAGGGAGAGGGGGGAAGAGGCACAGAGGGAGAGGGGGGAAGAGACACAGGGGGGAGAGATACAGAGGGTGAGGGAGGAAGAGACACAGAGGGAAGGGGGGGAAGAGGTACAGAGAGAGGGGGAAAGAGGCACAGAGGGGGGGGGAACAGAGGAAGGGGTGAAGAGACACAGTGGCGAGACACACAGAGAGAGGCGGGGGAAGAGGCACAGAGGGAGAGGGTGGAAGACACAGAGTGGGGAGAGACACAGAGGGTGAGGGGGAAGAGACAGGGAGGAAGAGGCACAGAAAGAGGAGGGGGAAGAGACACAGGGGAGTGAGAGGAGGGGGAAGAGACACAGGGGAGCGAGTGCAGGGGGGAAGATACACAAGGTTGGGAAATGGAGACACGAGGAAGGCCGTAACAGACACAGGGGGAGGGGGAAAGAGACACAGGCCAGGGGGGAACAGACACAGGGGAGGGTTGGGGGAGACACAGGGGGGGGAAGAGATGCATGGGAGGGAGAAGGGGGAAAGAGACACAGGGGAGGGGTTTAGAAACACGGGAGGGAGAGGGAGGTAAAAACACAGGGGGGCAGGAGATACAAAGGAGGTAGACGAGGTGGAAGGAGACACAAGGGAGGGAGAGGAGGGGGGAAATAAGACACGAGGGAGGAAGTAGACTGAGGGAGAGACTCGCAATGAGCTCCAAAGGGGCTCATTGCAAGGCCTGTGATGAGCGCCAAAGGCGCTCATCACAAGGCCAGTAAAGTAGAGGGGGAGAGGCTTACATTGTGTGGCAAACAGCATTGCCAGGCTTCAGTTTTTATTGCCGTCATTTTTGACGGGCAAGTCGCTAGTATATATATAGTAAATAAAATGTACATCTGTGTTCACATTTGAATGTCTAAAGCAAGTTAAAAAACCTGTTTCCAGCTCAGAGTTCCGAGAAAAACAGTTATTACACTGCATTCTGGGAAGTTGAGCTGGGACACATAAATATGCCCACAAATGCCTCGCTCTTCATTCCGTAGCCATCAACAAACATGGCTTCCTTTAAGCTTATGCATGCTGTATTACACATTTAAAGCTTTAATTCATATATATATATATATATATGAAAGATAGATTGTACTCTGCTGTAGTAACTTAATTGTGTCAACTTCACATAGAAAGGATACAGCACTTAGCTGAGGCCACCATAATACATAGTAGAAATAGTAATCAATATGTGTGTCTAAGAGAAAAAGAGAACAACTAGTAATGGTGCTTAATAATAAATAGATGACATGGAGGCACCAGAGTATATATATGAGAAGGTATGCCAAATCAACCAAATAATCTTAATAGTATTGGACTCCATAAATGTGGTTTACTATGGCTTAATAGAAGAAGCCATTAATTATCCTGGATCAGAAAGAGGAGGGAGGGCACTTATAAAAGAAAGGGGATAATAATTATGAATGTAAAGATATCAGTGTCTAAAAAATTTATGTGCTAATAATAATATCCTCTTTGTGATTTATTGATATGTCCTATTAGGCTGCCCTTGTAATACAAGTAAGACATTTATTGGGGAGGAAAACTAAAAACAAAGGAGAGGAGAGGAAAAGAGAGATGAGATGATAATAAACAAAGATTATAAGAACACTGTAAGGTTGATTGCTTCATTTAGGCCTATGTGTGCCATCATGGTATCCAATAAGAATATCCATTTGCTTTCATTTCTCAGGAGTGCACTTTCCAAATCGCTACCTCTGATTCCCAAATGTATCTGTTGTATCATCCAGCATCTAAGTTTGGATGGATTGGAATCATGGAATTGCCTGAAATGGCGCCCTACTGATGTCAGTTTCTTATGATTTTCTATATCTCTTGCGCTGTTCACAATATTTCGGATATGTTCGCCAAGACTTTTGCGTACTTCTCGCGAGGTCATACCCACATACCTTTTTGGTGAACGACATGGGCATTCCAACACATATATAACTTGTTTAGAACTGCAGTTAAATAACTGTTTGATCTTGTGATGTTGTCCCTTAATATCCTGAAATGACTTTACATTTTTGATATGACCACAGACTCTGCAGTGTGCACATGGATAATTTCCACAGATGTCATTCTTCTTGTACCTATTGCTTCTTCGGACAAAATGACTTGTGACTAGCGTGTCTTTCAACGACGGAGATTTACGCCAGCTTGCTTTAATTCCATTTTGTAACCATCCTTTCAGATCTTCATCTGTTTTCAAAATGTGATTGTGTTTGTTGAGAATACTGAGAATTTGTCTCCATTGTGTATTGTAACTCAAAATGAATCTGATGTTATCATCTATTGTTGTCGATGTCTTTGGAGTCAATAGAGAATCTCTTTCAATATGAAGAGCGCGATGGTTTGCTTTTTTGGTTTGCCTGTTACTGTAGCCTCTATTGTTAAGACATCTCCGAAGTTCCTGTGCCCTCTTCTTAAAAGTGTCCAATTCGGAACAATTACGACGTAGTCTTATAAATTCGCCAAATGTAATCGCCTTTTTTGTTGACGGTAGATGAGAGCTTGTGTGATGAAGTAAGCTATTAGTAGCTGATTCTTTCCGATAGAGGTCTGTGCAGATTTTGCCGTTCTGGCCTCTATAGATGGTAACATCCAGGAAATCAACCTTGTTGAAATCTAGGCAATAGGTTCATTTCAAGTTGAAATCATTCTGATTCAATCTCTGTATAAACTCTTGAAAAAGTACTTCTGGACCATCCCATAATATAAACTGATCATCTATAAATCTCAACCAGATCAAAACATGTTCTGTGTATTTATCCATTTGGTCTGATAGCGCAACTTCACGTTTCCACCACTCCATGTAAAGATTGGCATAGGTGGGGGCACAAGAGGTCCCCATAGCAGTTCCACATATTTGTATTTTTAGAATATATATATTTTATTTAAAATGTGAAGATTTTACCAAATTATGGTAGGTTCAGATTGTTGAAGTCTAAATTATTAAAGGGACATGGAAGGTTATATAATATACCTGTGTATCTATTTACTTTAATGTACTTTGTTATATTGAAAAGTGATTATACACTTTGAACCATGTTCTGTTGCCTATCCTGATGCCTTCAACCTGTAATTTTGGCTGCAATTATTTTTCTCTCAAAATGTTTAGATGTATTCTATTAACTTAAACTCGCAATTTACCTCCTTAAGCCTCGTAAACCATGCCTTTTTAAGTAGGATTTCAGGGGGCCTGATCATATGATCTGACAATATTTAGGCAAGCCCATAATTTACTTCTTAGACACAGCCAATAATAAATTAGACCGTCATCATGACATCAGTAAAACATGGAAGTTACACGTAATCTGCAATCGGAGGCTACAAATTAATGAGTGCCAATAAGTAATATCTGCCGATTGGGCTCACAATCAAGCAATCTAGCACTCTATAAAATGCATTAGATCATCTGTTCTAGTCCATGGGGGTTTCGTCATCGATATTACTCAGAAATAACATTGAACATTAATATTTTTTAATTGCATATTTGTGAGGGTTGAAAATGTTGTGCAATTAATTATAGTTTGTTTCCATGATTTCCTATGCTTTTAAAGTACTGTATCATATGTTTAATTGCTGCTACAGCTCTAATAAGTGTTTGAAAAAGCCCTTGCGAGTCCTATTTAGTACTTGTTATATTTTTGACAGAAACTTGATACTTTTTTCATTAGACTTAATCCACGAGCTAGAGCTACGAGTCTAATAGAATATTGATTTTGTGTAAGTTTAATTGTTTAGAGCTCGAAATATTTGAGCTGTACTAAAACTAATGGAGCTCTAAGGCCAAATTTGTGTCTTTGCCTGACCTGTAGTGATTGTGGGCGGGTAACTCAGAATCGGATTGAGAGTAGCTAATAGAATCTGTGACAATATTAAGAGTGCTTTTAAATTTGTATAAATGTACCAATTTGGCAACAGAATAGGGTACTTTGCTTTTAATCCCTAAATTTATGGAAACAGTACCTGTATGGCTTTTGCCAGTGAAGCGTATGTAGACAGACTCTTTAGGACTGGATGTGCAGTGTAGTGCCCTAGTCTGTCAATGATCATGTCTCAGCAGCAAGTTGCAGAATATTACATAGTTACATAGTAATTGAGGTTGAAAAAATACTTTTAGCCCATCAAGTTCAACCTTTTAAGATCTCCTCTGATCTGCAATATGCAGATTCATTGTTAATTGATCCAAAGAAAGACAAACAGAAAATGAAAAACCCCAGTGAAACTTTGCCAATTGTCTCAAAAGGGGAAAAAATAAATTCCTTCCTGACCCCAGATATTGGCAATTGGATTCCTCCTTGGTCAATACTCCCTCTCTAATTATCCAGGATAACCTTAAATGCCGTTTTTATTTAAAAATACCGTATTTATTCGAGTATAACGCGCACTCGTGTATAACGCGCACCCCTAATTTTCGATTAAAAATCCACACCAAATTATTTATTGACAACGTAAACTGGTATAAACACAATACCGAAATAAAATTAACGGTAACAATATTTATGGTATTTAAAATGCTTCAAAGTCAGATTCATCATCAGATACACCAAAGAGTTGTTCCCATTCTTCTCGAGTTAATTTTTCATCAGTGTCCCAGTTGGCAGGAACATCTGTTTCTCCAGTTTCTTCGCTTTCTTCTGAGTCTGAATTCCACAGCAGGTCATCTTCTGTGCCGTCCATTTTATTGCTGATGCCTGTCTTCAAAAAACTCTTGATGATCATTTCTTTTGGTATGTCTTCCCATGATGTTTTAACCCAGGATGTCACGAGAGATAGGCCAGGTTTCTTGAGGTTTCCTTTTGCAGTCAATTCTTTGTCGTCGGATTTCATCCAGGTAATCCACTTTTCCCTGACTCTGTCTTTGAAGGGTTTGTTTAAAACCACATCTAGTGGCTGAAGAATAGAGGTTAGTCCACCTGGAATCACAGCTTGAAATGTTTTTAGACTTTTCAGTTTGTCCTTCACAATGTCTGTCAGGTGTGAGCGGAACTGGTCCCATACAAGCATGGATTTCTTCAGTAGTGCGCCTGGTCTAGTATTCCAAACTTTATTTAACCATAAAATAATGCCCTTTTCATCCATCCATCCTTTAGGATGACAATGGATCACGACACCTGGTGGAAATTTAACTCCTTTTGGAATAGTCTTTCTTTTAAAAATCACCATTGGTTTAAGTTTAAAACCGTCTGCCATACAGGATAACACAGTGGTAAAATGAGTTTTCTCATGGCCTGTGGTTCTAATCTGGACTGTGCGCTTCCCTTTGCTGTCAATTGTCCTGTTGCCTGGTAGGTCAAAACACATGGGGGTCTCATCCATATTGCCTATCTGTGAAAGTTCAAAATTAATCTGCTTGCGTTGGTTGATTATAAAGGTATGGAATGAAGCGATCTTCTCTTCTAAATCATTCGGCAGCTTCTGTGCTATCTTTGTTCTCTGGCGTATTGCAAGTCCATGCCTTTTCATAAACTTTTGTGTCCATCCATTAGAGGCTTTGAAGTTTGAATCTTTGCAAAACTTTTGGGCTTGAAGTCTAATGTGGAGTGATGTGACGATGTATCCACTACTTCTTTGGTCAATGATCCATTCATAAAGTTCCTTCTCCATGTCTGGGTACATGGCTTGTCTCCCTCGTTGTGCTTTTTTTGTTTTATTCATATCTTTCAGGACGACTTTCTGTTTTCTCCATTCTCTAACATTCGTCTCTGGTACAGTGAATTCTCGGCTAGCTGCTCGATTTCCGTGAATTTCAGCATGATCAACAACTTTGAGCTTGAATGAAGCGTCATATGCAGAACGTTTTCTCTTGATACCCTGAGTTGCCATCGTTTACGGTACAAAAGCAATGCTTACCGTAACGTGTGGGCGAGGCGAGATGAAGCGGCAACCATACAGCGGGCCGCCCACTGTACGCGATGAGGGGACGTTCTTTCTCTTCGCCCTCGCGTACAGTGAGCGGCTGCAGCCCAGAAAAGGCGCAGTGCAAACTCACAATTCGCCTGCGCCCTTAATGGACCGGCCACCACTGCCACCCCACCCCAGCCCTCATTTATAACGCGCACCCTAACTTTGATTTCTTTTTTTGGTAGAAAATTTTGCGCGTTATACTCGAATAAATACGGTATATCCAATCCCTTTTTAAAGTTATCTATCGAATCCGCTGTCACCACCTCCTCTGGTAGAGAATTCCACAGATTAACCACCCTTACTGTGAAGAACCCTTTTTTTTCTTTAAGGTGGAATCTTTTTACTTCTAACCTCAAGGGATGTCCTCTTGTCAGTTTAAAACCTCTTGGCACAAAAAGCTCCCTTGACAAATCTCTATACTGACCCTGGATGTATTTATATAGGGTAATCATATCTCCTCTTAGATGACTTTTTTCTAGAGAAAATACGTTTAATTTGGTTAGTCTTTTTTCATAACTTAGTCCCTCCATTCCCCTTATAAGTTTTGTTGTCCTTTGTACTTTGTCCAGTTATAAAAGGTCCTTTTTATGAAGTGGTGCCCAAAGCTGTACTCCATATTCCAAATGAGGGCGTACTAGGGATTTGTATAGTGGCAGAAGTATATTTGCTTCCCTGGTATCTATACCTTCTACATGCTAATATTGTTTTTGCCTTTGCAGATGCTGTTTGGCATTGAGCACAATTACCGAGGTGGTTGTCCACAAGCACTCCCAAATCCCTTTTAACATCTGATACCCCTTGCTGAGAGATGATCGCTGATTGGTTAGTATGAAACACAGCAAGTACAGCAGAGTCTGTTGCTTTGTGAGCTGCAGAGGGCAGACCCAAGCATGTAATATTTGTTTGATTTTAGGCAGTAAAAACAGAGCTTCTTAAAAAAACAAAGTACATAAAAGTAAATAGATAAAACGTTTATAATATTTCTGGCATAATCCAGAAATGTTCCATATCTCTCCAAGTTTTACAATAATAAGTTATTAATAGGTAAATGTAATAACAGAACTCGAAAATAGCAGTTTTTTCAGCTCACATCAGAGACATTCAGCAACAATCGTTATGCTTGGTGCCCCCGACAGAGTTTTTATTACTGGCATGATTCCCGATTCTAATGCAAGCTAGGAAAAAGCAATTTGTGAAGTGGTATTCCTGCTATTGTAGAATTATTATTATTAATATTACTATAGCACCAGCAGATACTGTAGGAGTATAATAAACAACTATTAACTACAACTATTCTGATAAGAATGCATTGCAAACTTACTTATTTACCTCTGTTCTGCATTATTAGTGGCCTAACAGGATGTTTATGCTGTACTTTTTTATTTTATTATTATTATCAAACAATTAGGAATACAAAAAATAATAAAATATATGGGAAAAAATGTACAGCTTACAAAACAACAATCAATTATCATTCAGTCTTTATGGGGATTCTGAGTCATAGTGATTTCTCTGCTCAAAGAGATTCTAATTGACGATACTGGTCCCAAATAACCCATCTATTTACAGAGGAGATCTCTATGCCTTGGTTCTCTATGTCTTTTTCCAATTCTCTGTTCTCACTTACAGCTGCTATAATTTCACTAATAGATGAAACATTCACTTGTTTCCAATATTTTGCAATTAACCATTTGGTCACTAATACAACTTGAATGATCAAAACTTTCTCATCAAACTTACATTTTTTAGGAAAAATGTGGAACAAAGCGATTTTGCAAGTTGGATCAATAGTTTTGTTACAAATCTTGGAAATATATTCAAAACATAAACACCATTGATTCCTAACTGGGGCACACTTCCACCATGTGAGAGCATTGTTGTTTACATAATCTCCAACATACTCCCAAATTTACATCTTTCTTCATTAATGCTATTTTTACAGGGACTAAGTACCATCTCTGAATAACCTTAAAATGACTTTTACTCTAAATGCTTGATATTTTGTTATTTTATACATAAAATCAAATGATTTAAATCATTGTTCCAATGGGTTTGTTATATTCAACTTTCTTTCCCATTTAATCACTTACACCTAAATCACTTTCCTTTTTTACAGCTTTATTAAATTGTGATTCGGCCTATTGAATAGGGCTCTATTTAAGCACAGAGCATATTTTTTTTACAGAAGTTTTTAGTTAGTGAAGTTGCTTTTGGATAGAAGTTCACTAACTAAAAACATCTGTAAAAAAATATGCTCTGTGCTTATATAGAGCCCTTTTCAATTGGCCAATTCGCAATTTAATAAGGCTGTTAATATGTTATAACATTTAGATATTGTGGGCCTCATTCTATTATCGGCCGTAGGACATGCGGGGCCGCAAGGACCGGCCGCAGGCTATTTGCCTATTCTATTCCCTTCCAGCCGGGGGCTCCGGCAGGCTTGCAGACGGCGCCTTGTTATCCCTTGCGGCCGCACGCGCCGCAGGAAAGCCTTTGATCTTAAGCGGTCGCAAGAGATTCGCCCGCAAGTAAAGCCCGGTTGCTATTCTATTGCTCCGGGAACCCTCTCGGCAAGGCTAAAACCGAGCCGCAGCTTACTTGCACCAAAAAGGTCCCGCAGGCACACAATTAGGCACATAATAAAGCCATCCTGCACTCTTATGAGACGATAAAGTGATTGGGGGTGTTAGCATTCATAGCACAACATTCCCCTACACTCAAATCCGCAAATAATTTTTATTTTAATTCATGTCAAATATCCGTGGACAAAGTCATGAGGGCTTGGAGCACCTCAGACCCGCCCAGGCTGCGGGACGGAAAATAAACAGTTAATGAAATCTCGGATTTGGGCTGATGTGCAAGCTTGAGAGGGGGTTGCTATTAATCCTCATGTCCCCCATTATGATCCCTAGCATTTACAGAGCTTTACAGTGCAATCTTGAATTTATTTTTGCATTTAAAGTTTTCAGACCTTGCGGCCGGATGCATGATATGCGGCCGGCCGTAAGGGGGATATCCTTGCGGCGCCATCTATTTGAATTGCAAGGTAAAGGTAGCTCTACACGGGGCCGTAAGACGGCCGCAAGGAATCGCAGCTTTGCGGCCGTTTTACGGCCGATAATAGAATGAGGCCCTGTTTGTTTACCGTTGTTAAATAAAGCACATTTTTCAAATTGTGATAGATCTCTATTTTCTAGGATTCTTTATTTAGATTTGTTGATCTTACTTTTCAAAATTTCGTATTCCAACCATTTTGTTTTAGGTAGGATAAATTCCAAGCCTAGATTCAAGAAAGTTTTAAAATCTCTATTATCATATAAATCCCCTAAGGAGATAATATTCCAATTCTCCCAGTCCCAATTATAGGCTAAAATCTAAATCTTACTTAGCCAAGCCTCAGAAATATTAGACAAAGGATGTGTTAATAATTTAAGTTTTTTATTCCAATTATACCATATCTCGAAGTCAGTTTTGATTACAATAAAGAGGCATTTATTTACACCATAGGTATCTTTATCTTGCCAAACCCAGTTTGCAATTTGATTATTACTTGCTAATGTTTTCTCTATTTGTAACCAGCTTGTTTTATTAATATTAGCAGACCATTTTATAAAATGAGAAAGCATTACTGCAGTATAGTTATGTTTTATGCAGTGGGATGCAATCCCTCCTTTTGCAAAACTTTTAACAAATAGTAGCTTTAGCCTTGTTTTGTTTCCATTGTATATAAATACATCAATTAACGATTGGAATTTGTTTATAATGAAATTAGGTACCTTCAAAGGAAGGCATCTAAATATATAAAAAAAAATTGGCAAAATCAACATCTTTATTGCAGAAACTCCACCTTACCATGACAAAGGTATGTTTTTCCAATTGTCTAGATGTAATTTAATCTTATCATATAAATTAACTAAATGAAATTTTGGTAAAGTCTCCAGATTTTGTGTGAATTTTTATTCATAAATAGGAAATTCTCAGAATTCCAATTGATTTCCCACATTCTATTTAACTGGACAATATCTTATTTTTTAACATCTATAGACAATGCCACTGTTTTAGGCATATTGATGTTATAATATGAGATTTTACCAAAACTTTCAATCATATTTAGAACATGAACAGGATATTTTTTGGGATCAGAGATAGTTAAAATGACGTCATCTGTAAATAGCATAATTTTATATGATTTTCCATCAATTCTTATTTCTGTTATATCTGTAGACCCTCTAACAGCCTCAGCTAGAGGCTCCATCATAAGAGCAAATATCAGGGGCGATAAGGGGCATCCCTGGCGAGTTCCATTGGTGATTGAAAACAAATCTGTTTTTATCCCCACACTTGATCCATATGCAGATGGTTGGGAGTACAAAGCTTCTATTGCTTTTTATCCATTTTTTTTTTTATACTAGAAACATATAATCCCAATTTAACCTATCAAAGGCTTTGTCGACATCTTAAGTTGTTATTATACATGACTTCTGTTTATATTTACAATATGCAATTAGGTCAATTTCATAGTATTATCTGCTCCTTGGCGACCATGTATAAACCCCATTTGATCTAAGATAACTAAGCTAGGGAGTAGACAGTTCAATCTCACTGCCAAGATCTTAGAAGATATCTTCATATCAGTGTTTATTAAAGATATTGGTCTAAAGTTTTTACAATATCTTCTATCTTTCTCCTGCTTAGGAATATTTATTATGACCACTTCTAACATTTCTTTAGGTGCTTTACCTTCTGTCTTTATTTAATTGAAATCTTTTACTAATTGTTTGAAGAGTGTTGTTTAAAAAATATTATAATAATAATTTACAGATGCGTCTGGCCCCGGAGAAGAATTACGTTTTAAATTAAAGATTGATTTTTCTATTTCATTAATGTTCATTTCTCTATTAAGAGTTTCTAATTCTTCATTATTAATCTTTGGAAGAGTGATATTTTCTAAAAAGATTAACATTTCCTTTATTTTAGGTTTTATAAAATGTTAATTTGTTTTCTAAATTATAAAGATCTTTATAGTAATTATAAAAAGCCTTTTCAATATCTCTCCGATTTGTAATTGATTTTGTAATCATATTTTTATCTTCAATTATTAACTCTTCAACTCTTTTAGGTTTTAATTTGTGCGCTAGAGTTTTCCCCATTTTATTACTTTGATGGTACTGTCTTTGTTGAAGTTTCCATATACGCTTATCTACTTTAGACTGAAGAATTGTTTTTTATTTGGGCTTGTATTTTAGTAAGTTATCTAGATCTTTCAGCTGTTAACTGTAGTTTGTTCTCTCTCTCCATTTTGGCCACTTCTACATATAGTTCCCTAAGGGGAGATCCCCTTCGTCTTTTTCTAGATGCTACCCAGGAGGAAAGGACTCCCCTTATATAAGCCTTATGCGTGTTCCATATCACTGTGTGGTTCCTAACAGAATTCTCATTTATACGAAAGAAATTGTCAATTTCTTCTTGCAACAGAGTTCTTTCTCAGCATTATTAAATAGAGATATATCCATTTTCTTTCTATGATGTGGTTTATAGGAAATTTGTTGATTTAGTTGTAGTTCAATCATCGCGTGATCTGACCAATTGATTATATCAATTTTAACTGAACGGATTGCCCTCAGTGTTTCTAAATCTCCAAAAAAGAAAAAAAGTCGAGAGTAGGTTGCATGGTGATTGGGGAAAAAAAAAAAAATATATATATATATATATATATATATATCTTTCTCCTTCATGGAATAATCTCCAAGAATCATATAGTTCAAATATCCCAATGTTTTTATGGAAAAGTTCTGATTTTGGATTAATTACCATGTTAAAATCTCCACATACAATTAGCCTCCTTAACTTAATATTTTTTATTTGATTTTTTTTGTATGTTGAGTTAATTTTAATACTATATAACTCATCACTTAAACATCATATTTTACTAGTTTGCCAGTGTGTCTCCTGGACACATATTATATCTATTTTCGCCTTTTGACACTGGTCTAAAGCTGTTTGGCTTTTAAAGGGCAAATTTGGGCCCTGAACATTCTGTAAAATTATTTTTTATATCCATCTATTTTACATAAAGAACTCGCCAGAGATATCCCCATTCCTCTTCTTCCCCTTCACTCTCACACATACACATGTATAAACATACATATTGCTGTACATAACCAATATATAGATATAAATTCACTATTGGTTAGTATCTTCAGCTAGACCTAGCTAATTTTAATAGCCCCATTACGGTTCCCCGTGCTAAAGGCTATTAAATATATTTTCAAAATTCCACAAACTTTGCTAAGGATTAGAAATTAAATTATATTTTCTAATTCCACCAATTCAATATTCTATTACTATTGTGTCATACTTCAATACGAATTCTCCCAAAATAATTCTATGGTATATTGTTACCACATTTGTGCTTTATATTTAATATTGTGATTTTTATTTGGCTCCAGGCCATAAAATTTGGTGAAATTTATTATTTTTTACGAAGTGTATGTGTTTATCTAATCTTCTTCAATGTTATACATATAAGTCAGATCTAAGCGACTGCTTCTATATAATATATGTAGATTATTATTATTATTATTATTATTGTTTATTTATAACGCGCCAACATATTCCGTAGCGCTATAAATAAGATAAGTTCAAGACAAAGGAGGGCCCTGTCTTTGGGCCTCAAATCCATAGTGTCCATAGTGCTTTCCCTAAAGCACCTTGTGGGATTGAAACTCGCAGACTTATAACCTAAGGGTATTGTGTGAGGAAAAGGAGAGAGACAGAGGTGAGAGAGTGTTAGGGTGGAAGGTGATACGCTTCTTTAAAGAGATGTGTTTTTAGAGAGGTTTTGAATGTTTTGAGGCAGGAGGATAGATATATCATATTTTGCTAATTTGTTTTTATTAATCATTCTAAATAAATAAAACAGCCTTAATTCTCTAAATTAGGTGGTTACTAAACAAACCACTAATCTAACCGACTATTTCTGAAGTGAAAAAGAAAAGGTGGAAATAATATTTTAAAAATTACACAATACTCATAAAGAGACCGAGGTGTAGGAAATATTTTCGAAATGAGTTAATTCTCTGTACTTTTTAAACATATTTTTCATTTTGTATTTCAAGAAAATGTTTTGGATTGAACAGTGATTATTGAAGTCCAGTAATTATTATATAGACTAAAGAGTTTATATTTGAATGGTTTACATACAGGTGTAATTAATATATATATATATATATATATATATATATATATAAATACCCCCCCCCGTGTAGTTTAGGGGACTCACCATGAGTGTTACTGGCTTGGGTTAAGTGTTACTGCGCTGGTGTAAATGTTACTGTTGCAGAGGAAGTGTTGCCGGTTTTCCTTAAGTGTTATGGTTTCGGGGCTATTTTTTGCGAGCTTCGGCCTCGTTTTCATCCTTTGGCTTTTTTTCATAATTTTTTCTTGCTTAGGAGATTTTCGATTGTGAAAAAACAGCAAATATGCCTCAAAATAAGTTGCAACCTCAGTCACAGGCTCCCTGGCTCCCCCTTCCCCCCCCTGTGCCATGTGAGTGTGTAAGTTAATTTGAGGCATATTTGTTTTTTTTCAGCTTTTTACTGTTCAGTGATTCGGCTGTTCCTAAGTCCTACGGGCCGTAAATTTGCGTCCCTCGCTAAGTGTTGCAATTAATGCTGCAAGTGCTCGTTGCAGCCTAAGTCCGGCGTGCCTCAACTGCTCGACTCGATTTGCGAGGCTTGCTCATTGGAGCCTAAATCCCATGAGCCTCGCAGTTTTGTGCATCAACTGCTCGTCTCGCTTCACAAGGCTCACAGTTGTGGCCCTATGGGTGGCAACGTGACCACTGTCCTTGAACGGACAACTACCTAGTTGATATTTCCCATGGGTAAAACTGAGATCACAGCCCCTCTCATCTTAGCCACTTGTCATGCTTAGTACATTTTCAGAAGTGTCTCTAATGAATAGCTCTGCATGCTCCGTTTTCACTGTCCATTTTGGTATGTACCAGCTTTTTGTATACCTTTCTGGAGATATCTAATCTTTTTTATAACTATTACTTTGAGTAACTGTTTTTTTCTTTCCCTCTATTCTTGTGGCTTGCATGTCTTTTTTATTTACTGTTACCCCTGTCCTCAGTGATTCAGAATAATTAATAGAAGTATGTAATCAGATATGAATTAAATATCACATGCATCACCAAACTTCTCACACAAAAATCAAATACATTTAAAACTTGAATGCCTCAGCACAGGGGCTGACATCTAAATAGCTCCTATACTTTAAATGTGTAAACAGTAACTCTTATAATTTTAGTGCAAGTAGACAAAATACGTTTTCTTTTTTTTTGTCTTTCCGGGGGTTAAGAACATTTTTTGTGCTGAAGAGAATACATTGTCTGCTAATACTTTTTCACCAATTTTAGGTACTCACAAACAGGGTATATTAAGCGATCTCCAATACATTTTCCAGAACAGTTTTAAAATAGTATTAAAAAAAGGGGAATGTCATAATTTTTTGGTCCCAAGATACAAGTTTAATTAGGGAGAAATTTAATCAGCATGAGCTGATTATACCCAAAAGTTTCCTTCTTTAAAATTGCTCCCAGTTGGCGAATTTGGAGAAAATCATTCAATTTGCATAAATCACAGCCCCCTTTTTGTTAAACTCCTTTAAAGTGAATTAATAGTAACATTCTTTTCATTAAAGATAATAACACAACATTAGCAGAGGTTAACACTGTGCTAAAGGGATAACATTTGAAATAAGGATTTTAGGTAGAATGAGATGCAAATTACATGTTAATCAGCTGTAATCCTATTCACTAAGCTATGTTAAGGCTAACACCAGGAAGTAATGTTACATTATTTAAGCCAGACTAAATCTGGCATTACTCCTATCTAAATCCCGAAGAAATACCTCTCTTTCTCATCTCCTGTACTGGACACAGTTTTTGCATTTAGTGTGTAATAACAATGTTGTGGTACAAAAGTTATGGTGAATACATGGTCAACACAAGAAAAAACCTTGAAAAAAGTTGTTTTAAGCATAGTATAATCAATATAAATGCCTGATGTACCAGTCGCTTCTCCAGTCTTGATGTAATTGCATTGTGAGCCTAAAACATTCGACACATCATCATGATACTCACTACAGTTTTTTCTTTTGAACTCACAGTTGAGCAGCTAGTCAACAAAATCTTAAACATGAAGTGTATATTTGTATAATTATATTAAATGTTACATTTATATTTCTGCAGTGTATCCTAATAAATATGTTCAATATATGCATTTTGTATGACTATATTCACAATGCACTCCCTGGTTTTTATTATAATAGAATCGGCTTACACAGCTTCTAATATTGATAGTTTGTTACAACCTTCACAAACAAGTGCATTATTTCTTCAATTACAGTGGCCCTTTAAGAAAAAGGGAGGTCAAACCTCTTTCATTATTCTATTGGTTCTGTTCTGTTACTATTTTTTTCTTCTATAAATCAAAATTACTTTTAACATTTTGAAAACCAATCTTAAAATGCCTTTTGCTATTTAACGTTTCTTATTTTTTTCATTTGCATATATTAGTAACTCTGAACCTTAGATTGATGGCACACTGGGCTATAATGCTGCTGTTTTAAAGTAACTGATCGTTTTTCTTTTTTAGTAAATTCTCTATACTATAAAAAAAAAACAATCTTTGTTACTTTTTAATGTGCAAAGAAGCCTAATGTTTCCAGCTGGCAAATGCTAATTACACCAATAACTAACAATAGTAAAACAGTAAATAGACACAGAAACCGCCTTTTTCCTAGATTTTGTACTAATTTCCATTCTATTGTATATTAATAATAAAGGTAAAAAACTGTTGATACTAGTAAAATACATGCAGGTACACCTTTGCAAAGAGCCTGTGTAATACAAATGGTTTGTTTGCAAGCAAATGGCATGTTTGTTTATTCTTACAACATCATGTTAATACACTTAACCTTTTCTAAATTGGAAGAGCTATTACTCAGGAAATGCAGTGCTATTATAGACGTTGTTCACTATAAAGCATACATATATCTCCAACTGCATAGTAATTAGACTAATCATCTACAGATTTTTCTACAACTCTTAAAAAGGGAGCATGAATATGAATTAGTTAGCTTATCTGAGTTAATATTTGCATATACTGTATAATGATAGTTGTATTACTTTTTCATCATAGCCATGTGCAAAATTAAAGAAAGAGCACAAAATATTATTATTTAAAAGGAAGGGCCCTGTTTTGAGCTTCAAGTCTTGTAAAAAGTGCTTTTTTCCAACGCACCCTACAAGATTGGAAACTCGCTACTTACAATCTAAAAGGAATGGTAGAGGCAGAAACCTGGGGAGGAGCAAATAAGGAATAGGAAGGAAGTGAGAGTTTACATAGGTAGGAAGTTGGGAATATAATAACATTATAGCAAACTATCAGGTATTAGCAAGCATTTAGAAGTCATTACTGAGACAATTATTGATCTACAGTATATTTACATTATAATACTTGTGCAAGTGAAGAAATTATTAAGGTGTGTTACAAACATGTGTTTTGCTCAATTATATCTAGATATTACTGCAACCACTGATATATGCTATATAGTGTCACCTGATGGGAACACTTATATATTATATCATCAACCGAATCAAAGGAATATGAAAACTGTTGTGACATTTGTGGGTAAAAAATCATACATATATAACCCACTTAATATGATTGTCTGTTGGTTTTGTTGGTACCACTGTAAATACATACCTACTTATTGTGTGCTCATATTCCATATGAGGGGTTAAATATTTTTTTCTAGA
This sequence comes from Discoglossus pictus, assembly GCA_027410445.1. NCBI lineage: Eukaryota > Metazoa > Chordata > Amphibia > Anura > Alytidae > Discoglossus > Discoglossus pictus. The sequence continues at coordinate 252,104,936 of CM050165.1, forward strand.
ATGGCAATATTTCTGAGCTTACTAACAAGTACTTCAAGCAGGGGCCAGGCCAACACCAAATACTTTCAGGCATCTCAGCAACCTTGAATATGATTAAGATTAAATTCACTATTCCTTTCACTGAGTGTTATCAAACAGGTGTAGCTAGGGACACAATGGCCAATTCAATAACACAAAATATGCCACTGAAATATCCAGAGCAAAGGTCACATGTATTCCATAAGAATTCATTTTAAAACATGGAGCGAGACTGCTCTCTTGCAGGGAGAACATCAAACACTATTCCAGCATACATAATACATTATAATTATGCATGTACATACAAATATGGTGTGAGGCTATTGCAATTGGTTGAGCTGAGCCCTGTTACGGAAGTGGGTGAGAAGGAAAGCGTTTATCTATTAGGACAAAGGGAGGATCGGGGTGGCTATCCAGGACTCTCTGGCATAAACGTCTTCCCTCTACTTTTTCCTCCCTGATATCGATCTATACTACAAATTCTTCCTAAAAAATACCAAAAAGGGATTACTTCTAAACAAATTAAAGTGCAGTGCTATCCTGCAAAGGTCTCCCTGCTAACTACATACAGGGTAATGTATAGTTACAAGTCTCTATTATTACTTTTATAACAGAATTAATCTTTCTGTGACAATTTATAAGGTGGGTACAACCTGAAATAAGGTTTTGGGGGTCATGGTCCAGACATGAGCCCCAAACCTTGATTGTTTTCCACTTGGGTTCATTCTATCAAAAATAAGACTGATTGCTTTGATAAATTAAGTTAAATCAATTATCTTATAAAACCCCTTATTAAATACTCTAATACCTATATACATAAGTTATTAAGTTTACCATTTTGCTACATAATAATTCGGCTTATATTATCTCAGTATATAAATTTCTATATTCTGGCTGCCGTTGGGGTATATATTAGATTTTGCTATTTACAGTTTTCATAGAGCAACATACCATGTCACTGAATATTAATGCCTAATATTTTTCTGTGGATTAGATATCTGATTTTTCCATGATGTGATAACATTTTTACATGATAACATACTGTAAGTAGTTCTCTACTAATTCTGTGCCTTTTGAGATGTTAATTGCTGATCTATGAACATGCCTTATCTCTGAATGTAAATACCAAATATATTCTACGGGATAGACATAACATTGTTATCCCAGTTTGAAAAGATTTTGTACCCTTTTTGCTAATTGCTTGTTATTCAAATTGTTTGTTGTAAAACACTTCAAATGATTTTGTACATGGTTCCCTGATTTTATATTGTGATCTATCTTAGAATCGATTGTTTTCACATGTTTTGATACATCCAATTGTTTATTCTTGGTTTTGCTATTGTGTCAATAAATACTGTTCTGCATAAAGCGTATATTTGTCTATAAATTGATAGCTGAAATTTTATATATATACTATACATTGTAATATTTGTGTCATATCCAAATTGCATGACAAAACATATTATTAGCGTGTGGTTAAATGTTATTGTACATGAGTGTTTGGACAAAAGTGTGCTATAATCAGTCATGTTTTCCTTCTTTCTTTTCTCAGATGTTTTTATGTTTATCCCCATACTCCACACTGGTCTTTGACACCATCAGTTAAAACTAAAGGAATAAATATAACATCACATACTCAAATTAGGTTTTGTTGGATAAAATGGTGACACCTTCTCATATTTTTATATAATTTGTATTGGCAAAGAAGAGGTTACTTTACTTAGAAAATATGCTCCATTGCTGTAGATCATATAATTCAGTAGTGGGCAACTCGGACCAGGATTTCAATATTTCTCTGTGTTTCTCTCTGCTGGCAGCCCTTGTAGGACCGAATTGACCACCACTGATACAAGGTGTACCTATCCTAGGCAGACAGTTTTATATTCTTTTTAATTTAGTTGGTTGGTATTGTGTTAAACATTTGTGAAGAAAAACATTGAACCGCTTGTAACTTGCATGTCTTGTCAGCATTTGTATAGCCCATATAAAATGAGACATCACTAGGGATTGTATTTATTTATTTAGGAGTGATGTAAATTAAATGTAGCAGATAATCTGGCACTCCCATGGAGCTTTTTCAAGAAGCGTCTTTACTAAAGATCTGTTTCAGTCTTAGCACTGCACTTTATTGATTTACCAACACCACATACTCTGTATGACACACATCCACCGAGACTGGGCAGCATTAAAATTCAGCAAAGAACAATTTCTTCTCAATGGCTCTCTAATGAACATTAACAGCACAGTCACACCTAAGATATGTGAAATGCCATTAAGAACTAGCAGCTTGTCATGTAGTACTTTAACTTGCATTTAAGCATTGGCATAACAATTTAATACAGGTTTAATAACATTGTTTCTTTGACAAAAAAAAAGCTTATGTTTTAACATCAAACTGCCATTCTTTTTAAGCTGTGAGTAAAAATGTCTAGTTAAAAAAAGAGTCTAATTATTTTGCTCTTTCAAAGAAGCTCCGTGAATGTCCAACAATCTAGATGAATAATCAGAGTATTTGTGCAAAAATAAATATATCTATGCACTGTGGGTGTATTTTACATCAATCTTGTCCTTATTTCTCATTTGCAGTGTATGTGTCAGGGGCATATTTAGGGTTAGATTAATACCAGGAGTATTTGCCCCTAGGCAAAGGTGCCTCAGGTGCCCCCTCCCTCCATAAACACAAAAGTAACTTGCCTAGACTACTTAGCACAAACTATGTATATGACATAACATATATATATATATATATATATATATATATATATATATATATATATATATATTATAGTGCTTGTTTATATAATTTTGTTGCAGCACAAAACTCCCAAACTGCAGAGAAAATATTCTATTGATGTTCTGTGCTAAAAACAGGCAGATAGATAGACAGATAGATAGATAGATAGATAGATAGATAGATAGATAGATAGACAGATTTAGATCATAGTAACAATAATATTTACATGAAACACAAAACATTCTTATAATGTCACTATTCCTTTATGAAGAGTAAATGCTTTCAATGGTAACCAAAGAGGTGAATAATTAAATATTTTATTGCAGTATCTAATAAATATATATAAATACTAAAATGTATTTATATCAATTTACCTACATTACACTGTAATTAAATTGTTTTTTTCATTCTAGGTGTGACACATCTTTTCCTTTTTCCTTTTCTATTAGTTTGTTAGATATGAATACATTATTTGAAAAAGTAGGTCTGTCTTGAAAGTAGTAAAAATCTTTTACATTATTTATAGCAGTGAATGAATATGTTCTTGACAGACTTTTGTTAACGCCTGCGATGGAAAACAGTAATTTATTCCTCCTTATCTTCTTCTTACATATATATTTACAAAGATATACCACACAATTAAATAGCATTCTAGTCAAGAACAAAACTTCTTCAATGTAAGCAAACAGTGAAACATTTAGAGCCCCATTAAATTGCTCCAACTTATGTTCCAACTACGGCTATTAAATTGGCCTCTTTCAGCTACCCGCAAATATTCTGAGGGTTACAGGAGGAAAAACCCTACAGGCCGTGAAAATCTGAACTCCGTCCCGGCTAAGCCTTTGATCTGTCAAGCCCGTAAATGTTACTATCGCAAATTGCTATTAAATTGCTACGAATCCCCAAGGGCGCACTGTCATTCAAACCCGTCAACGGCAAATGGAGCCAAAAATCCTAGGAGTACTAGAGAGGACCCACAAGGGGATTAAACTCCTGTCCGTAGCAGTGTAAATGCAAATATAAACACAATACTGTATTTTAAAATAAAGGGAAAGCAATGAAAGTTTTTAAAATTAATAGCACAACATTCTCAAGCTCGCAAATCTGCAAATAAAAATAATTTATTTTATGTTTACTTTCCCTGTCATATTGATCCCGGCAATTAATGTGTTAATACATGTAACAGAACTCGCATGGACTAGAATATCATATTTATTGATTATTTAATATTGCATTATTTCTGGAATGCGGGTCCGATTGCAACTTGGACTTCAAAACGTAAGGGATTGAAATCTAACCTCCATTATTATAGTGACGTAATGATGATGATCTTTTACTTTTCGCTCCATCTAAACCCGTAACCACAGGTTTGACTAATTGATCATGTGGAAGCATGGTTTACAATTCTGATGTCGGCCACGTCTGTTGTGGGCTTGTCTAATTTTATCTCTCTGTTACTCCACCAAATTCCAAATTCAGCGGGGGTACTAATACAGAAATCAGCTGAAATACTACTGTTTTGGTTCAGGAAGGATGTTTATAAAGCAGAATAAAAACATGTACATACCAAGACTTGCTAATAGAAAGAGAGAAAAACAAACGGACAATTGAGAACAGCTGACAGAATGCACAGATGAAAATCAATAATATATCATCATAACAAATGGTAAATTAATAGAAAACAGCCATTGCAACGTCTTCACAGCCTCTGAGAATCTAAGTGAATCTGGTCCATAATGTGAAAGCACAAACATGTCAGCTCACCCTGTTCACTAAATAATTTCCTGTGATAAAGGACGACTGTAGTTTGGAAAAATTTCACATGCTTGTAAAGTACGTAAAAAATTAACAACGTTAGTAGGTAAGCAAGACATGACCAAAAAATACATTTTATAGAGAATCTTATAATTAGATGGCTCTGTCTGTGTCATAGGACATTTCATCTTAGACTGCTAGTTTGTTTGTAGATTCAGGCCCTATGGTGCCCTAATCTTCCATATAATAATATTTTCAGGTTATATATTTATTATTAATTCTTATTATGTATTATTTTTTACACATCAACAGAAATGAATAGAGGTCTTATCTAGCTCCATAGTTACTCTCACTCATCTCAGATATAAGAACAAAGATAAAAAGCCTGTCATTAATACAGCCTTTAGTTGTTTATTTTTTGTATTTGATTTTGCTTTAACTATATTTTAATTATTGTAAAACATTTTGCATATTGGTTTTTCAAAATAGAATACCGTAAATATGATAGTTTGGTGGTTTTTAAAGGACCACTATGGTAAAAAAAAAATAATATGTTCCCTTTTGAAAAACTACACTTGAAAATTAGCAAAATGTTTTGAGAATGTAATTATGTCACTTCTATTTTAGTTTCAAATAATTTACTTCCTGAGGTGGCAAAGGGGGGGGGGGGGGTTAAAACACATTGTGTATCTGCACAAATGGAAGCTGGCAGATACAAGCAAAATGGAAGGTTACAGTAAATAATTATTGCATATAAAAGTGAAAAATGTGGTCTGTGATTATTTTAGTTTCAAACAACATATTGCACATTATCAAGTTTTGCTATTTAAAGTATTGTATAGAAACCATACAAACAACCCCATATTGCTTTCTTGCAAACTCAGAAAATGTAAGAGCTCAACTTTATTCACTTAGCATTAATGTAATTATTTCATTAAAATTATTTTACAGTTTATTGTGCCTCACACAAAAATGAATCATTTAAAATCCCAGGGTCCTAAATATAACTCAAAATCTAATCCAGGTACCTTAAAATACCCCACTTATTGCAAATGAATGCATTCTAATTTATTTGTTATCTTCCGATCTTAGTATGACAAACAGAACTGAATTACCTCTACACATGGAAACCTATTCAGTGATAACAGCCCTATTAATAAAAAGAGACACCTATGAGCCTAATACGACTAAGACTATTGAAGGAAATAAAAAATATATTGTATATATATATATATATATATACCAAGGGTCACCAGGGTAGTAAGGTCTCTATTAACTGTGCTTAACCTATGACCCTTCCTGACCTTCGAGGTTTCTTAAAACAAAACAGATGCCTGTCCTTATCAAGTACTATAATATTATCAAAAAGTATGCAAACGGCTTGTTGTCTAATTTCCTAACCAAAATCCCCCCCAAAAAATATCCTCTACATATTTATGCAAAGTAAGTTTCCCACTTTGACATTTCTTTAACTTGTATAATTGTTTTTACCCATCTGTTTGAATTAGATGCAGCAAGCATGGTATCTGGCTGACAACCTTTCCTAAATAGTTTTTATACATATTGTAATTGTCACTCATCAAATATGCTTAACATATTTCCTTGAGTACATAAAGTACATAAATGAAAGTTAAGTGCACCAAAAAATGAAATCAAACTGAACTTAGAGTAGGAAATCTTGACTGGAATATTAATTGTTCTAACTTTAGTGCTAGATAGCAGTAGTGTACCCATGGGGGAAATTTACTAAGCACTTTCTCACCGTACTGAGGTGAGAAGGGCTGAGATAAGGTAAGAAGTGCATAGTAAATCAAAAGATCAGATGCACTAGAGATACTTTGTAAATTCTGCCCAATATGTATCAGAAGAATAGTGTTTTCTTTTTATGAGAAGAGCTTCACCCCAAACTAGACACTAGGGGCTTGAAACTCCCACAACGCTGATAAGTAGCTACTGGAAGTTTTAAAAGCAAGTTTGCAGAGCTAAGAAACAGCTCCCACAATAAAACTCCTATAAAATATGGAGATATGTTTTGCTGAATTTGCCGGCAATCTAGCTCTTACATCTACTCACAACCTGCCAAACACATTATCATAGGAGACTCCAAGTCTGAAAATCAATAGTCTCCATTGCAATGACCACGTCACCTATGCCCTGCTACCTCCAAGTGTCCAAATGTCTCCCAAGATACCCTCAATACTCAGAGGGCCCATCTTTCTCTTTCTCCCACTCCCTTTTGGGGTGGTGGGCTCATTAACTCTTGTATATAATTTATTCCATTATTAGCGCAGGTGCCATGGGGGTCCATAGAGCCCTCATTGTAGTTTAGGTTACAGTAATATGGAGATTCATGAGGGGTTAATAGGCCCCCACTCCAAAGCAATAGCCCTCCACACCAAAGCACAAAGTGGTGACAGAAGAGAGGGAAATTGTGCCATGGATGTTGAGAGAGTCCCGGGGGAAACCAGGGCTCAGCATGTAGAAGGTTGAGTTTATACATAAGGTTTATGCTCACTTTGAGAGCCTGCAGGGCTTTCTGAGAACATGAAGGGTCAGATTAGATTTCCTACAGGTAGCTATGTAATCACACTTTTCTTAGAAATACAAGTAGGACAATCAACATATCACATGTTGCAAATACTCAATAGACTACTAAATATAATGTAAATAAGGCTTCCTTTCTGTTATTCAAATCTCTATCCTTCCGTTGTTGTTGTTGTTTAGTCATTCAGACATGTCCGACTCTCAGTGACGCACACACTTCCTCTCTGAGATTCCTTCTTCTCATGTTCATTGCTTCAATTACCTCATTTATCCATCTCCACTTGTTCTGTCCCCTACTTCGTGTGCCTTAAATCTTTCCTAGCATCAAAGTCTTCTATAGGAAATCCTGTCTTCTCATGATTTGGCCAAAATGTTTGAGCTTTAACCTCATGGTCATACCTTCCAGTGAACATTTTGACTTGATTTCCTGAAGTACTGATTCATTGGATCTTCTTGCAGTCTAAGGAACTCTAAGCAGTTTTCTTCGCCACCACAATTCAAAGGTGTCAGCTTTCTTTATGGTCCTGCTCTCACAGCTATGCAGACCTTAGTTGATATAAATACATTGATAAACAGGAGTCAGTCCCTTGAATACATTTACAACATTTATTTTTCCTCATTTGTTACTCTAAATACTTATATTTTGTCTTCTCCACAGTTGTTTCTGATATAGGAGATTATAATAATTGCCGCAGCAAAATAAGTCTCCTTTGATATAGAAATGATCAAATATGGAATAATGAATAGAGAACTAAATTAAACAAACTGCTATTGTGCTATTGGTCTGCTACTATTTGGTGAGCAATGTTTAGTTGCATTAATAACTAAAAAATCCAAAAGGAACCTGTTTTGGCACTACCATGTCTATTCCTTATTCATTCATTATTTTAAGTGAAATAACATTAATACCATATTATTACTAGTGAGTTTTGTGACAAATAAAAAAAAAATAGTAAAAATATATGATTTTATGTTTTTATCAGAAAAGATCTATTTGAAATGTCTTATTTCTATTTTTTTTTTTCTGGCTTGACAATTAACCTATATTTTTTGGTTTTAACGCTACTTTCACATAAAAATGAAACACAACCATACATTTCAGTCATTTATCCATTTAAGCTATCTCTGATGACCTTAGACAAAACAAAAAATTGAGCAGTCAGAAAAACTAAAAAAAAAAACATATATCCCTGTAATAAAAAATGACATATCTGTCAGACTTTGTCAACCTTTCAAACGTGAGACAAAACTTAAATAAAAAAAAAGTGGCAGAGGGATGATAGAAGATTAACACTGGAGATCCACTGAAGTTCTTACTTTGAAGCCACTAAGACTTTTTTTTACCTCTTCCTTACATATTCATTCATTTTCACCAGTGGAATTTGTTAAAAACACACTTGTACTGTGAGCACAAATTGTAACAATACAATCTGCCATACTGTGCTAAATGCTCTATCTGATTGAAGCATTAAAAATTGCCTCAGGACACACACAGTAACTGTTCAGTGTAAGTGCCGGGATATACAACTTTAAAGTTTAATGCTGGATTAAGTTGGCCTTTGTCATTTCCCCTTTATGTTTAACAAACAACAGAGATGTCAAAACGAAGTTACCGCAAATGTATCCAACATGTGGGATTTATAACTAAGGATATTAACGTCTAACTGAATACATAAGCAAGTAAATGAAACATTTTTGTTTTAAATCAACTACTTTTCACATTTTATTTGCTCATTTATACATTTTTTTTAATAAAAACTATAACAAAGGAAAAAAATAACAGTAACACCATGTATTTTACGTCTTGCCTACAACACTGGTTGTACAATTTACATAAACAAATGTGAGAATGTTTCTTAAATTCAATGAATACAATATGTTCTTTAAAATAAGCATTGCTTTAAAATGTCATACTGTTATACATTTAATCCTAAATGTCAGCAAATGTGCAGAGATAAGAAAAGAGATTTCTGACTGCATAATTTAAAAATCCATTAAAGGGTCACTAAGTGAATATTTTCTCAACCTAATTGGAAGTTCTTACAGATATCGATAAATAGCATAACATTGTTTTGGAAAAAATGAATAGATTTATTAAAATCATGCTTTAAACATCTTTACGGTCTTTCCTCACTCAAAACAAGGGGAAAACAAAAAATCAGTGGTTGAAATTTACTAAGCACGTTCACAACTGACATGGGGTGAGAAGGTCTGAGATAAGGTGATATTATAAATAAGACATTTGTCCAATACAAAAGGTATCAAATTATATTGCAATTCTCATTATTAATCCATATACTGTATATATATATGGATTAATAGTTACTATATTACTATATATATATATATATATATATATATATATTCATGTAAATTAAAAACAATTGTAATCCATAATTTGTATTAATATTTAATATTTCCAAAAACAGGCATTAATGTACGCTACTTTAAGTTTGAGTTCTGCCGATGGAATTTGTTTATGTTATATTTAGCTGCTTATGATCTATGTTAACACTCAATTCACGATAATGCGCAATGAGACACGTACGGCTAACGTTTGCAGTAGAAATAACCTGTAGTAAATCACAGGGCGACCTGAGATGTTGGATCCCAGGTTACTGTGGGATATTGCACATGCTTATGCACCCATTTTGCTTTAGTAAATCCCCCCTTATTAAAATATAGTAATCTTTGATCAAATCCCTTTCAGGTCAATTTTTTTTTAATTAGTACCTTTTGCAGTTGTGTTTTTTATGTGTATTTTACATTTCTAAAAACATTTGGACCTTTTCTGTTTCACTTAAAGGGCCAGAGGTTGGAGATCTAATCTATACCAGTCAGACAAGGGAGCGCACAGCAGGAGGTCTGCTACAGCTGCCCCTCCCCTAATTATAGAAAAGGGGCCGAGCTAAGCAGCACAGAGTGATAGGCACAAACTTATAAAGTTAAGAGCTTGAAAGTATAGCTACTAGTATTACAATATTGAAACATTATAAAACAAGTATAGATGTACTTTCATTTTAACAGTGTTTTTAACAGTGATATTTGTCTAAAAGAAGGGGTACTTGATAAGCATGGGATACTTGATGATATGCAGGCAATAAGTGATGATAAGTTAAATGTCCGTGATAATAGAAATGATAAGCAGGGAAAATGTGATGATAATCAGAGTTCAGCCATATATCTCCACTTCGAATGTTTTCTCTGGAAAATATTTATCAAAAGGGGGTTAACTACAATGCAGTTTGACAAATGGCTACTATAGAAACATAAGAAAAGGGGATATTTGAAATCCACTTGTGAACCCCACTTGTATCCTAGTTTCATAAATACATCTCAGTGGCATACGAATTACAAGGGTTACGATCTTTACTTATGTGAGATACTCCAAATCTTATACAATATTAATTTAATACCATCTACAAAACATAAGGGCAAACTATCTCATGCTTCTCAAAATAGACAGTTTTTCAGTCCTCTAATGTATGCTGTTCCCAAAACTAATGTGTAATTCTGTGAAGGCAGATTGAGTCTTAGAAAGCAATTAACACTTATTATTCAATTAAAACAAGCCATTTCAGGCCAACGCCAGCTTTGTGATTAAAACTCACAAATAGAAATAATATTTATGCCAAGTTAAGGATTGCATTATAGACATATAGAAGACACAAATTATATATATTATTCATCTAAAGGAGCTTTCAATAAGGTGTTGTTTTTTTTGCATTACGTTGATCAATAGATTAATAATTGTACCAACTATTCAGTGGTACCAGCAGTTCTTTGCAAAGTTTAAACCCTTCAGACTCACAAAGAATCTGAATGGTTCAACTAATTATGGGGGTAATTTAATAAGCAATGACAAAGGCTGTGATGAGTTGTAACGGGCTGTGATGGTAATTATCATCCATAGGAAATAGAGTAAATTGAATACTGTGAAGTACATCACAACCACTGTGATGCTTGGAAAGTCATCCTTCCTCGTATCAGCCTATTTAAAAGCTTGCAGCCTTATTAAATTGTGATTCGGTAAATTTAAAAGGGCTCTATTTAAGCACATAGCATATTATTTTACAGACGTTTTTAGTTAGTGAACTTCTATCCAAAAGCAAGGTCTTCACTAACTAAAAGCTTCTGTAGATAAAATATTCTATGTGCTTAAATAGAGCCCTTTTAAATTCACCGAATCGCAATTTAATAAGGCTGTAGGTATATAACCCTTTATATACACATCTCAAATAGCTGGAGAAAACAGAAATAATAGCGAATTGTACACTCATTGTGCTGCATTTTAAATCTACGGTAAGTTTTCTTGAATTTAATTTACTAATTTCAAATGAATAAAAACATATTGTATACTTTAAAACATCAACTAATAAATGCATGAAAGAAAGTTTCGGAGTTAGACGCTTAGGCTCAAATAAAAAAATTTTAGCAGATTTTCTATAGCTAACAGCATACGATTTGTTGTTCAGTTCTCTCTGACTTTTCGTGACCTTATGGACCTCATCACGCCAGGCACATCTTGTGTGCGGTTGTGCTAATCCATAAGGTTTTCATGGCATAGATCCTGGAGTAGGTTGCCAGTTCTTCCTCCAGTGAAACGTGATTTGGCTGACCTCTCTGTTATGACCTGCCCATCTTGGGTGACCGTACATGGTATAGCTCACAGTTTCACTGAGGTACACAAGCTCCTTCACCATGACAAGGTAGTGATCCAGAAAGAGAACAGCATACCATACTCATATGTAAAACTGCCATTTAAAGACATTATAAATCAGTGGACTCTATCAGATTTTCTAGAAGTATAAAGTATTCATTTTCCTTTTTTGAGGAATTATTTTTTTTTTTAAATATTTTGCCATAATACCACATTTTCAGGCAATGAATATGTGTTTATCTTTGCATAACTTAAAAGACAAGCTATATTGTGGTATACAGTTTACAGATGATTTAATGGCTATAGTACCATAACCAATTAATTCAAACAACCAGTAGTGGGGTTGCATGGTGTGCATAGACATACAACCTATTTAGTAAATATTATATCATAGCATAGCTTTTGTTACCTTTATTTATCATTACAAAATAGCCAATGGACAAATATAATTCTGGTTTGGTTTGCAATATCATAACATTACAGGAACAACACTGTAATAAGCAGTGACTCCTAATATGATATACAGTTTATTGGTTGTTAAATGTTGAACAGTTTGTACTAAGGTTATCTTTTTGATATTACTCGGTTAATCAATATGTGTATTCAGTTTAAACTTTGGAAAAAATGTGCTAATAATGAGTTATTATACTAAAACTCCTGTGGTCTTAAATATGCAAATTAGTAGATGATGAAAACTGAAAGATTGACATATTTCATGGGTGCCACCCAAGAAAACTTGGCTTTAAAAACATAGTTTTTTTTACCCCTGAAATTATTTCCATTTCATTACCCAATTAGCCAGCTAGAGAAATGCATTAATGCATTATTTATTAGTCTTGCACAATTTGTAGTCAGTTTCACCAACTGTCATTCCATATGGATAAAAAGCCCTAAGTCCTAAATCTGTTCATCTTAATTATTTGTAATGTAATCAAACAGGTCTGGGGTTAACAAGAGCTGGGCTCCCAAATCTTTCTTTTCACAGCAGATTCATTCAGTAAATGAGCTATACAAGGCTGTGCGGGGCTTAAACCCTTCTCAATCCTACCCAAGATAAAAATTTGCTAGAACATAAAGGGTGAGAGCGTTGTAGCTGTTCAGTGCTCCAGTGATCTGTGTAATGCCTGCATAATCCTTCAGATTCTAACTTTCCCTGTGTCCAGACGTGAACACATTCAGAACTAATATATTGTCTTAGTGTGTTAGTCATAATGAAACATGAATATAAGACCGAGAGGTTGTTAGGTTTAGATTCACAGCTTGCAGCAATGTTTATGATTCTAATGAGTGGAGTCAAATTTCTGAAATATATCACCTTTGCCATCCTACTGTGCTTAAAAATACCCAGCAAGGATAGCATTGCACAAATTGACTGAAATAGTATGTCAAAAGTTAATTTTAAAGTGCAGGAGAAATATGCAAATGAAGCCTCTAAATCTACTGCACCATCATTTTAATAGAATAAGTCATTCAGCCTTTACACTTCAGGAAGGGAAAAATGGTGCAGTGACTGAACATGCTAGCTAGTATTTTATGATGATATTCTTCAGCGGCAAATGTAAATATCCTTATCAAAAGATGGATATGATTTTGATGAGCTGTTGTTTGTTATTGTTTGGATTTCATGAGCGATGATGGATGTCTTACACAAAATGTGTAATTTACTTGAATTTCTAAAAGAAAAATGAAAATCATGTATTTTTTCTTTCATGGTTACAATTTCTTGTTTTTGCCTGCTATGCACTATTAAAATTTGATACATTTGCATAATATATATTCAAATGTTTTTTAACATATTACAAAAAATGTGCATAGCATCATTAGTAGCATCAAGAGAAATGCTACCAAGACATCTTGCATTGAATTCTGATACGAAAGGAAGTTTTACATTTCAAAAGTGTTAGTGTTTGAATTTACTGAAATGGAAAGTAATTTTAAAGCTGCAGGTATATTTGTAACTATATATGGGTGCCCCGTCTATAGGGTCGCGGCAAATGCGTGCCCATAAAAACAAAGCAAAAATACCCACAAGCCGACAAATGCGCGCGCGTACGCGGCAAATGCGCGTGCGCCAGGGGGTGTGAGAGAGAGAGGGAGTGCATAAATGGAGAGGAGATCATTTATAAATAACAATTAAATAAATTACACAGACATGTGTAGTATATAATTATCCTTCACAACCTTCAGATAATAATCCCAAAATCCAAGTACACATAGGATGGACAAATAATGAATGGCACACAATGAATATATACTAGAACTGGCATGTCCTTCTAAAGCATATACATGTACAGTGCCAGCTCTCCATCCCAGGATTGCCCTGCAAATACTTACAGCCAGTCTTCTGCACCAGCTTCCGGATCTTCAGAGATAGAGACTGTGAGGATCCCATGTTAGTGAGTCCTCGGTGTCCTCAGTCTGTCAGATCCCGGAGCAGCACTTCTCTGTATCAATCTGAAAGCTCCCAGAACTCCCCTTTTGCAGAGCATCTTACCCATACCGGACAGCGGCTACTAGTCCCAGTTGCCAGGGTTGGGGCTTCACTTCTACAGATTATCATCCCCACACACTATTTCTCACTCGCAGACTGTCTCTCCAGTGACGCAGCTTCTGGATCGGAGGCAGCGCTCAATTAACGGTGCGCAATTCACGCATGCCCTATAGACAGGGTGCCGTATCACATATATAGTTGTGAGCATGCAAAAATTTACTGACTTGCCAGCCAAAAATACGAGCCGCGGAACTTAGAAAAAAAACATTACGAACTCGCAAAAATACGACCTTAACGCATGAACTGCGCGCACTTAAAAACATTAAAAACACAATAAATACACACAACAAACACATAAAAAGCTTACCCACAGCAAGGGGGGCACCCAGGACTTCTGCAAGTGAAGTTACACCTCGATTTAAGTCCAAATTCAAGAGTTTAGACCAACGAAAATCCCCTAAGCAAGAGAAAAAATGGCAGCCGCAAGAAACAAAAACGAGGCTACAGCACCCTAAACACGCAAAACACCACCAAGCACATACAGATTTTCCCAAAAATCCGTACGAGGTCCAAGATACACTATTAACAATGACGCTAAATCATCCACAGCCGCGTACCACATACATATTAGCCGCTACATACATATTAACACTAACTTACACAATGCAGAAGTACACAGCTAACGGATTTTCCTCTCGCACGCACACTATTTACACTACACACTGCACACATTGGTGACACTTACACATCAGCTCCACAACACTGCAAACCGACATTGTATGCTGCAGGAACATCAAAACAGATTGTCAGCTCTTCAACACAATGCTTCCTGCATATTTTACTTCACAATAGGTAAAGTATATTAATTTATTCATTTATTAATTATTTAATTAGCATACAAAAACAAATATACACAAAAAACAAAAAATCGCAATCAACACAAAACCCATTTACAGCGCGTCTCCACTAAACAGCATTACCTGCCTTACACATTTTTTGACGGACAAGTCGCTAGTATATGTATGTTTATGTGTATTGCTCCACCTATATGTACAGTACATTGCAAATGAATAATACAAAATTGTTAGATACAAGTGTGAATGCTGTTTACATAAAACCAACAGGTTACATTGTCCCTGTACCTAAAAAATTACATTTACATGTGGGGAGACAGAATAATACAGATAGATAGGTTAAAAGGATTATCACATATGGAAGGATAGAATGTAATTCTCTAAGGGAGTTGTTTGAAATAATCTATTCAAGTAAGTCGGTAGAAGTAAGCAATTTAGAAGAGAGGTAGATGACTTCAATAGCCACAGTTAGTATCACCTATTATATTTGTCAAACTGCAAGTTGTCGTAACGCTTGCGGCCTATGGTAGTCCCGCGAGCCTTGCGAGCGGCCCGCGGGTCTACCTGGTTCCTGCCAGGGGAGGACTTGCAATGCCCACGGCCTTGCATCACCCCCAAAGTACCTGGTCCCTGCCGGAGGCACTCATTGCGAGGCCCCCAGGGTTTGCATCACCCCCAGTGTCTCCTTCCCCTCATCCTCCTCCCTCCTCATCCCTTTCCCCCTTTCCAGTTACCCCATCTCCCTCTACCTCTCCCCTCACTTACCTTGATCCAGAGAGCTCCTGCTGTTGTCTGCTCTCCATCGCGTCTTCCGCCAGTGTCCGCCTGGCATATGCTAATGATGCTAATCATGTTTAAAATTCACTATCTGACACATATCATCAGTATCTATACAAAAACAATAAAGCCCCATACTCTTTTAAAGGTATAGATATGGTAAAGGACACATGTTTTAAAATGAAAAAAAAAATAAACAGTCTTGCTTATATGACTTCTTCTATGTACTAAAGGGTATAGTGTTGGAGAACCTCTCAAAATGTCAAATCTTAGTACATATACACCCAGTATTATAATATGTTGTGTGCAAATACTCCAACTCTCTCTCTCTCTCTCTATATATATATATATATATATATATATATATATATATATATATATATATATATATATCCATACACATATATAGTAATGTCTGTGTGTTTGTGTCTGTGCCACCTTTTGCTCACATTTCTTCTTTCTGCCATCGTAACAAACTTGTGACTCGTCTGAATGCTCTCTCCAGTCTTGTTCCACACTTGGTGTGTTATACCACACAGTTGATGTCTGACACTGGTACAGCAGTGAAATCCAAGGCTATGTTAAAAGAATACCTGAAAGCAGGGCACATTCACCTAAATGGGTCCAATATTAAGTGCACTTCATGGCTCATTTGTGTATCACTACCCAAAATCGTTATCAACAGCAGAAACACTGCTCAATGAATTATTTTGTGGGAACACTGGTCTTATGCCCTGCATAAGAAATGTACATTTATTTAGAATGGATTTTTCTTTCCTCAGTTGTAAGAAATCTGCCATATGGTTGAATTGTGGATGCCTTAAACCCCCATTTGGGTGCAAAATGTCTTCCAGTAAAGCAAACTCAACTGTTAAATATACATGTGGAAAATAGCTGGATCACCTGAAACCAAACTATTGCATTTATGATAAGTTAATTTTGTTGCATGATAAGATTTTGTTATTAAGCCCAATTTGTTAGTAACATTGGCTGCAGTGAATACTTGAAGCATAATCACGTGTTCTGCTGTAGCAAAAAATCTTTATTCAAATGATGGAAATAAGTGTAACAGATAGCACTAAACTAATGCCAACCAATAAACATGCTAATTATGCTACTTTTCGTGCTAGTGGCTTGGAACTTGATAAATAGCAACCTATTTTTGTGCAGTGTTTTAGATTACAATAATACGAAATATGGTAATTTGATAATTGAAAATACATTCTCTAACATTCAAGAGGTACTGTAAGGCATTGCGTGGCAAAATGAGTATATTTGAATTTAGATTAGAAAGACATATTGCTTCATTAAAAGTTTGACAATAATATAGTTGTGTGAATTTTACTCTGCTGTTACCAAAGAGGGAGCTGCGGATCTAAAAGCATGCACTATTCCATTAACTTGCTGAAAAAAAACATTATGCATATACATCATAAATTATACCATGATCATAGAGCATGTGTTTCTTGGACCAGCAGGAACAGTTAACAGCCTTATTAAATTGCAATTCAGTAAATTTAATAGGGCTCTATTTAAGCACACAGCATTTTTTTTACAGAAGTTTTTAGTTAGTGAACTTCTATCCAAAAGCAAGGTCTTCACTAACTAAAAACTTCTGTAAATAAAATATGCTGTGTGCTTAGAGGCTGTTAATGTCCACTGTAATGCTAATGGCTTTAGTTAGACAATAATCATTAATTCAGTTCCTATTTATTCATTTATAAGAGCAATATCTGATATTGAATTGATTTTCAAAGATTATAGTTTCAGACTCCACTTGAGATTATAGTCTCCACCCAGTAAAGGTCATCAAAGGGGAAAGCTGATTATATGAGGCCAAACAATATTTCAGAAGTGGATGCTTTATATAACTTTGTGCCTGAAAATGTATCACTGTCTGCTAGACAATGGCCCCTATTCAATTGAACAATTGTTAGTTACTGTAGCCCGTAAACTAATTTGCTATTCAATTGGCTTCTGTTAGCTACCCGCAAACTATTGTCGGGTTAAAGGCTGAAAATACCTGAGGTTGTCAAAATCGTAACTCAAACCCATCTAAGCCTTTGATCTTTTAAGCCCATAAATGTTACAATCGCAAATCGCTATTCAATTGCTACAATTCTTCAAGCCTGCAATTATTTTCACACCCATAAATGGCAAATGTAAAAGAAAATTCTACAAGTATCAGATAGGACTGTAAATGCAAATAAAAAAAACAATACTGCATTTTAAAAGATGGGGAAAGTGATGAAATACATTAGAATTAAGTGCACAACAGACTCAAGCTTGCAAATCTGCAATAAACATTTTTTTTTTCATTTCCATGTTATATGAATCTCAGTAATCAAGGAGTTAATGTATATCAGGCCACCCACATGTACTATAACATTTTCTTCATTCATTTTTATTATTTTGTACATTGCCGGATTGCGACTCTGATCCCATATCGGACTTCTAAATACTAACTGATTCACGTTTAACCTCCATGTTTTACTGACGTAATGATGAGGGGGTCTCATTTACCTTGGCTGTTTTTTTATTGGTAGTTAATTGATCACGATCACGCTCTGAAATGATACTTACAGGTACATTGTTTAAGGTTTAGGCTTCCAGCCAGGTAGCTGCGGCCTTGATCAATTGAATAGCTCTGTAACTGTTGCAAATTTCAAGCATGCAGACTTACAGCCAATATGAAGGCAACTGAATGGAGGCCAAAGTCACCTCCCAAATTGACCTTACCATGGGTAGGTACCGCCAGGAGTTGAGTTTTATCTTTGAAAGTAAGTTTTGATAGCCTACATTGCATATTGCTTTTTTTATTAATTGAATATTGATTTTATTAAATAAAATGCCTACTTAAATCATCTAGCAACTGTAGTTAGGGTATTACTATTATTATTTTTTGTGTCTATGCAAGAAAACCTGTTCTCTCTATCCGAAGAACGATAGATAAAAAAACAACTAAGCCCTATTTATGAACATGTATATAATTTGCTGTGTGATAAAAATGGAATGGTAAACTAAAATTATTACAATCTCACATTGCCCTGATTACCCTTCAAGAGGAAATTACCATCAGCAAGAATTGCAGCTTATTTAGGGCTGCTCTATTAAATGCACCTGCACTTTCATTATCATAAATAAATATATATATATATATATATATATATATATATATATATATATATTATACTGGTGCCCATTAATCATTGTCAGGTGCAAAAATAATTGTGCCATAATGATTAGAGAGCATATATGAACTGCTTCATAAAAAGGCAAATAGGTTATATTAATATATAGAGAAATATGACATTCTCTTATTTTACAATTTCTGAGTTCTCTCACAGTACGGTTTTAAATTATGTTATTAAATCTGGAAGTCAAAGTACATTAATGTTATGTTATGCTATTAAGATAATTATAATGCTTGATGTAAAACATAAACTATTTGTTTCCTCCATTTCTTACACATTGCATAAGAAGATAAATACATATTTAAGTTAAATTATCAATTGCAAGGATATAATCTCTTTATGTTTTAATGAACATTTTATACTATATGCTGGATGCTTAAATATTATTTATATTACAACATAGCTAAAGCTAAATGAGGGTATTTTATAAAAGGCTTATACCAGGTAGAAATTAGAATAATGATGGGGTGAATTCATTAAGCATCTCAAGTGCATCTCACAATTTTTGATTTACTAATCCTATGAGGAAAAACAGCTCTTCTCACGTTATCTCAGCTCTTCTCACCTCATTTCAAATAGGAACGTAAGCACACCGATATACAGAGCTAAGGGGGGGGGGGGGGAGGCACGTGTCCTTGCGGTCTTCCACCATTGCCTAATTGAGAGGAGGCCTGGCAGTGGGGGATCCTCCATCTTGGACACGGATAAGGTTTTCTTTTAATGTTCTCGTTACCTGTAAAAAAAAAATTATAGAAGGGAGAGCCAGGGCGGTCTTAGGGGTACTTCATGAAAAAGTGGTGTCTCTGAATTTTGTTACTTCACGCGTGAGGAAACAATTTGGGATTGATCCTGTTAAAACATTTAATTTATATGATGAATAAAGTTGTTGAGAGACTATGCCAGTTATTCCCTAAAGTAGTTATCATCTGGCCTGAAAAGACATTCAGCCTTATTAAATTGTGATTCTGTAAATTTAAAAGGGCTCTATTTAAGCACACAGCATATTATTTTACAGAAGTTTTTAGTTAGTGAACTTCTATCCAAAAGCAAGGTCTTCACTAACTAAAAACTTCTTATATAGAGCCCTTTTAAATTTACTGAATCACAATTTAATAAGGCTGATTATGTCCAAGTGCCGCAAAAAGGTAAATAACATTATGGCCAGTTATATTAGCAATTTAGGGGGGATTCTTTACGCCATATCTAGAGGGCCCTGATGCTGGATTTTTTATATTTTAAAGATGGGGTGAATCTTAACGAATTTGGACTACAGCCATTTAATTGATGCATACTAGAAGTTATGGCTAAGGCCATGGCTTCCCTGGTTGTTAGGTGGAGTGCACAGTGTTAAGGTTGTGCGCTTGTGATGGGGGTGCTTGCCTATATATGCGTATGAGCATCCCCCCGTTCACTAGAGTAAGATAATGAATTTCTTCAACA
Source organism: Discoglossus pictus (assembly GCA_027410445.1). Classification (NCBI taxonomy): domain Eukaryota; kingdom Metazoa; phylum Chordata; class Amphibia; order Anura; family Alytidae; genus Discoglossus; species Discoglossus pictus. The sequence continues at coordinate 252,125,403 of CM050165.1, forward strand.
ATACATAGTCCATTATAATTCTCTAAAACTAGCAAATAATACCCAATTGTACGCCTAAATTCACTTTGCATCTATTACCAATGAATTTCTTTCCTGGGATTATTTTACCATTTTGCTTTGGATAAAATAAATAGGTTTAAAGCACCGTGAGTTTCTTTTAAGGACTCAGAAGCCTTCAAGAGAAACAGGCTAGAGAGTGTGAAAAATATCACTTTCATAACAAAGTATATTGTGACGAGATCAGTCTCGTCAATGCGAATTGGAGAAGCTTGAAGGCCCACATTCTGCCTTTTGACTACGGCCCATGTTGACTTTCCACCTACAAAGACATAGAAGCCATGTTCCATTTGGTCAGAAAGGACTGTGATCTAACTTTTGAACCACTGGACCAATTTGTATCATTTTGACACATGTTTGTATTTGGAGTATGCTGATTCTGAAAATGTATGTTTTATGTGAATGTGATGCATACTTTTAAAGTTATGAAAAATGTGTAGATATGTGTTACAGATCTGACCATCCCCCATTAGGTAAACACTGAGGTAGGAGCTAAGATGGCATAACAAGATAAACCTCACAGGGTGTCGCCAGGACTTGAACAAAGGGCCAGTGTATGGGGTTTCCCAGGGGCATAGTTCAGGAGCAAACAGGAAGTTTCCATGAGGACAGTCTGGGTGAGAATGAGCATGGTAGCCATGCCTGGGGGGTGGCCCATGGGAGGAGTCTCATGGTTCCTACCCTGTCTGATTGGCCATAGGTAATTAGGGGTTGACCAAAGGTAGTCACTGCCCCTACGGTGTATGTGGAAATGGGTTTTTTATATATGTCTTGGTTTTTAATAAAGAAGAGAGTTCACTGCTTGACCCTCAACCACAGAGCGTGTGTCTCGTGCTTGGGGGAATTCATGGGATGCTTTGCAGACTGACTGCCAGGAGTGTCCCATCTTTGGGGGTGCTTTCCTGTTCAGCTGCTAGCGGCTATTCGTGAGGTTCCAGTTGCAGGCTTGGAGTATTTTCCCCTTGGATCCAGTTCTTGGGGGAATGGGTGTCCTGCAGTAGCTGTCCCTATAGCACTGGACGGGCGGATCGGCTAAAAAGGCCTGGGCGCCCCCTTCTATGCTTGGGGGGTACCGTTACACTGGTGGCAAGCGGCGGAATTGTTCCCACAGCCAGAAGGACAGCTACAGGAGACACCATTCTGTGGATTTACAAGTTGGGGGCAACGCATGTCCCAGCACAGCGACCCTAAAAGCAGCAGAATGGAACCAGCAGTGCTATACGAGGATGAGGACCTGGATGGGCGGGATGCATTAAGGAAAGGCATCTGGTACCAGGCCCTGGATAATGTACAATACCAGCGGGGTGAGAGTCTCCCCAGTGAAGAGCAGCGGTTGCAGAAGCAAGTGGCCCTGCGCATGCCCTTCCTGGGAGAGCAGCCCCTTGAGGAATGGGTGGAGGAACTAAAGCTCCGTGCATGGCAGGAGCTATGGCTGGAGGATGCCTACCAGGCACTCTGGTGGTATATGGCACAGTATACACCCTGGACAGCCGAGCATGACAAGCCAGAGGGAGAGGAGTTTGATGGTCCTGGCTTGTTATGGCAGTCATTTGCAGAGCCTGACTTTGGGAGCCCTGCGCAGACCAGACTTGAGGATATTTTCTATGAGAGGGAGGCTAGTCATGACTGGGATGACCCCCATGAGGTAGAGCAAGACCTTGTTCACCTAGCAACCCTGGAGTGGGAACTGGAGAAGGACTACCGAGATCTCTTACATTCCATTGGGAAGGCTCAGCATTACAACAAGGTGAGAGACCCAGATCCAGACCCCTTCAGATGGGAAGATATTGTAGAGATTTATTGGGAGGAATCACAGGCGGCCGGTGGAGATGGGACCGAGGTCTCTCCACCGGCCCTACAGGGATGCTGGGTGGCTAGCCCAGATCCCCAGCGCCAGTGTGAAGTGCAGGGAGTGGAGAGCATTGTCTCCCCTCCCCAGCGGAAGTGTACCTTGCAAGGAGAGGAGAGCAGCGTCCTCCCTCCCCAGCGTCAGGGTGAGCTGCAGGGAATTGAGAGCTCAGACTCCATTCCCCATCGACAGAGTGATATGCAGGGAATTGGGAGCCCCGTCTCCATTCTCCAGCGTCAGGGTGAGCTGCAGGGAATTGAGAGCTCAGACTCCATTCCCCATCGACAGATTGATATGCATGGAATTGGAAGCCCCGTCTCCATTCTCCAGCGTCAGGGTGAGCTGCAGGGAATTGAGAGCTCAGACTCCATTCTCCAGCAACAGGCTGAGCTACCAGGGGCAGAGACGGTCGGTCCTGTCCCCCAGCAACAGGGCTGTTTAGCCAAAGGGGAGACCGTCGGTCTCCCCACCCTACAACCAGGCCCCAAACAGGCTACTTCCGTGGTAGCGCTGGCACCAGGGCAGAGTACCGCTGGTCTCTACCCACTCAGCAACCCACCAAGGCAGCTTACCAGTGCCCAGCACAGCCGTGGTGAGGCACCTGGACATGGACAAGTTTCTCCTCTACCCAGGTGTAGTAACCAGTTATTGTGGGTGGGCTGTACTGTTGATTGTGTTTTGTGGGTGGCCTTCTGGACTAGCCCGGAATCTGACCGGCAGGAGGTCAGATATCCGGTTAGTCTTTTTGGAAAGGGGGAGAGATGTGACGAGATCAGTCTCGTCAATGCGAATTGGAGAAGCTTGAAGGCCCACATTCTGCCTTTTGACTACGGCCCATGTTGACTTTCCACCTACAAAGACATAGAAGCCATGTTCCATTTGGTCAGAAAGGACTGTGATCTAACTTTTGAACCACTGGACCAATTTGTATCATTTTGACACATGTTTGTATTTGGAGTATGCTGATTCTGAAAATGTATGTTTTATGTGAATGTGATGCATACTTTTAAAGTTATGAAAAATGTGTAGATATGTGTTACAGATCTGACCATCCCCCATTAGGTAAACACTGAGGTAGGAGCTAAGATGGCATAACAAGATAAACCTCACAGGGTGTCGCCAGGACTTGAACAAAGGGCCAGTGTATGGGGTTTCCCAGGGGCATAGTTCAGGAGCAAACAGGAAGTTTCCATGAGGACAGTCTGGGTGAGAATGAGCATGGTAGCCATGCCTGGGGGGTGGCCCATGGGAGGAGTCTCATGGTTCCTACCCTGTCTGATTGGCCATAGGTAATTAGGGGTTGACCAAAGGTAGTCACTGCCCCTACGGTGTATGTGGAAATGGGTTTTTTATATATGTCTTGGTTTTTAATAAAGAAGAGAGTTCACTGCTTGACCCTCAACCACAGAGCGTGTGTCTCGTGCTTGGGGGAATTCATGGGATGCTTTGCAGACTGACTGCCAGGAGTGTCCCATCTTTGGGGGTGCTTTCCTGTTCAGCTGCTAGCGGCTATTCGTGAGGTTCCAGTTGCAGGCTTGGAGTATTTTCCCCTTGGATCCAGTTCTTGGGGGAATGGGTGTCCTGCAGTAGCTGTCCCTATAGCACTGGACGGGCGGATCGGCTAAAAAGGCCTGGGCGCCCCCTTCTATGCTTGGGGGGTACCGTTACATATATATTGTTATTATTATTATTATCTAACATGTATAATGCACCAAAAATTTCCCAGCGTCATACATAGGAACAGAAGTTAAAAACAATATCAATACAGATTAAAATCAAAATAGGGAGCCCCATTTTTAAACTTAGAATCTTGCATATAGAGTATTTTTTCAAGCATCCTATACAATCAAACATTTGCAAACTTACAATCCAAGGGATTTGGAAAGTGATAAATAAATTAGACATATTAAGTATGAAAGTGTTAAGCTTCATTAAATAGATGTGTTTTTAGTGAGGTTTTAATGGACTTGAGACAGGAGGATAGATAGTCTAGTGGAGCGAGGAAAGGAGTTATACAATAGGGTCATGATTTTACATTATATTCTGGAGATTATGGGGAGCCAGTGGAGTGACTGACAGAGTGATGATGTTGACATTGAGCGTTGGGTATTGTAGATGAGTCTCATTAAAGAGTGGTGATAAGCTGGTGATGGCGAGGCCAGCAAGGAGTGAGTTGCAGTAGTAGAGACGAGATATGATAAGAGAATGAATTAGAATTTTAGTTGTGTCTTGTGTAAGATAGTGCTGGAGATATTATTTAAATGAAATAGAAAAGATTTGGTGAGTGAATATAAATGAAGAATGAAAAAGAGGGCAGCATCAAAAAGAACCCAAAGACAAAGGGCCTGGGAGGAGAGAATAATAATTGCCTTGTTAACAGAGAGAGATATTTGAGGATTGGATGCTATAGTAGAGAATGGAAAAATAAGGAGCTAAGTTTTTGATATGTTACACTTGATATGGTGGGCAGACATCGAAGAGGATATGCTATAGAGGCAGCTAGAAACTCGTGCTAGAATAGAGGGAGATAGATCTGGTGATGAGAGGTAAATTTGAGGGTCTCTGCATTCAGATGATATTGAAATCTGAAATATTCCACATGAAGAACTATAGATGGAGAAGAGGAGGGGGGCTAGGACTGAACCTTGGGGAACACCAACAGTCAGAGCGCGAGGTGAAGTAGTCCCTGAAAAGGAGACACTAGGGGCCTCATTCAAATGGGATTTGGCCAATTGAATAGGGCTCTATATAAGCATATAGCATATTGTTTTTACAGAAGTTTTTAGTTAGTGAAGACCTTGCTTTTGGATAGAAGTCCACTAACTAAAAACATCTGTAAAAAAATGCTATGTGCTTATCTAGAGCCCTATTCAATTGGCCAGATCACATTTGAATGGGGCCCTAAATGTTCAACCTTGTAGGTATAATGTGAGCCATGAAAGAGCAGAGTCACGAATGCCGTATGATAGATGTAAGCAAAATAAAAAAATAACACAGCCCAGTATGTGTTAAATGAGTGGTCTAATATAAATGAAGTATTAAAAGACTACTTCATAATAAAAACAAATATTTATGTTTGAAAACTTTAAGCTTGACTAAGAACATAATTATTCAGGTAAAAGACATACAGGTAGTTTGTAATAAGAAAAACAAAACACAAATATTTGATGCCTCTGCAAAACTGATACATTGTGTGCGTGGGGTCATTTACTTTTAAGGCATTACTATGGTTTCATTGAATGATGCAAAGTGTCTTCTTCTGGGCCAGTGAGGGGGAAGGAGTGTGGTGTCAATGTCAATATAATCTTATTATAAAAACAAAAGCTCTATACAAACACCACCTCCCTACCATCCAGCTGTCAGCAAAATCAGATTGTTCCTAAAATGTTTTATGTCCGTTGTTTACAAATATACTAATATTGTTAGTTTGGTTCATACTTGACAAACCAGTGTTTGTTTTTTCTGCTCTCTACTCTGATTCCTTTGACCCGTGAGAGGAGGAGCCACTAGGGGAGGAGACGCCAACAGAGGTGGGAGACGGAGAGCAAACAAGCATGGAGAGAGAGAGAGAGAGGGAGAAATGTGCACAGCCGCGTGTCTGTACCAGCTAATGTGTTCAGCCTGTGTATGTAAAAGCCCAATGTGTCCAGTCTGTGTGTGTCTGTACCAGCTAATGTGCCCAGCATGTGTATGTAAGAGCCCAATGTGTCCAGTCTGTACCAGCTAATGTTCCCAGCATTTGTATGTAAGAGCCTAGTGTGGCCAGTCTATGCCTGTACCAGCTAATGTGCCCAGCCTGTGTATGTAAGAGCCCAATGTGTCCAGTCTGTGTCTGTACCAGCTAATGTGCCCAGCCTGTGTATGTAAGAGCCCAATGTGCCCAGCCTGGGTCTGTACCAGCTAATGTGCCCAGCATGTGTATGTAAGAGCCCACTGTGACCAGCCTGTGTCTGTACCAGCTAATGTGCCCAGCATGTGTATGTAAGAGCCCAGTGTGACCAACCTATGCATGTACCACCTAATGTCCCCAGTCTGTGTATGTAAGAGCCCAATGTGTCCAGTCTGTGTCTGTACCAGCTAATGTGCCCAGCCTGTGTATGTAAGAGCCCACTGTGACCAGCCTGTGTCTGTACCAGCTAATGTGCCCATCCTGTGTATGTAAGAGCCCACTGTAACCAGCCTGTGTCTGTATCAGCTAATGTGCCGAGCCTGTGTATGTAAGTACCAATGCAGCCTGTGTCTGTAAGAGCCCAATGTACCCAGCCTATGTCTGTACCCGCTAATGTGCCCAGCCTGTGTATGTAAGAGCCCAATGTGTCCAGCCTATGTCTGTATGAGCTAATGTGCCCAGGCTGTGTATGTATCACTTTTTTTTTTTTTTGCACCGGGCCCTACATGAACTAGCTCTGCCACTGGAGAGAAGGGGAGAGGTAGAGGGAGAAAAGGAGAAAGGAGGGAGAGAGAGAGAAGGTGGAGAGATGGAGAGATAGAAGGAGGAGAGAGAGAGAAGGGAGAGGGGCGAGAGAGGGGGAAAGGAGTCCCACATTTTTGTCTGTGCTGTGCCCATATAAACATGTATAATGTTGGCATCAGAGGGGGGCCCGGGAGGGCCCAGTGCAAAAAAACATTTTGGGACTATATATATATATAAGAGGCCTACAGCAACATTAAAGGAGTTGCAGGAATATCTGGCAAGTACTGGCTGTGTGGTACATGTGACAACAATCTCCTGTATTCTTCATATGTCTGGTCTATGGGGTAGAGTGGCAAGACGAAAGCCTTTTCTTACGAAGAAAAACATTTAAGCCAGACTACATTTTCCAAAAACACATTTGAAGTCTACCAAAAGCATGTGGGAAAAGGTGTTATGGTCTGATGAAACCAAGGTTGAACTTTTTGGCTATAATTCCAAAAGATATGTTTGGCGCAAAAACAACACTGCACATCACCAAAAGAACACCATACCCCCAGTGAAGCATGGTGGTGGCAGCATCATGCTTTGGGGCTGTTTTTCTTCAGCTGGAACTTTGGCCTTAGTTAAGATAGAGGGAATTATGAACAGTTGCAAATACCAGTCAATATTGGCACAAAACCTTCAGGCTTCTGCTAGAAAGCTGAACATGAAGAGGAACTTCATCTTTCAGCATGACAACGATCCAAATCATACATCCAAATCAACAAAGGAATTTCTTCACCAGAAGAAGATTAAAGTTTTGGAATGGCCCAGCCAGAGCCCAGACCTGAACCCGATTGAAAATCTTTGGGGTGATCTGCACAGGAGATGCCCTCGCAATCTGACAGATTTGGAGTGTTTTTGCAAAGAAGAGTGGGCAAATCTTGCCAAGTCAAAATGTGCCATGCTGATAGACTCATAACCAAAAAGACTGAGTGCTGTAATAAAATCAAAAGGTGCTTCAACAAAGTATTAGTTTAAGCGTGTGCATACTTATGCAACCATATTATTTTATTTTTATATTTGTCCTTCCCTCCACCTAAAAGATTTCAGTTTGTTTTCCAATTAAGTTGTACAGTTTATAGGTCACATTAAAGGTGGAAAAAGTTCTGAAATGATTTATCTTTGTCTCATTTTTTTACAGCACAGAAACCTAACATTTTAACAGGGGTGTGTAGACTTTTTATATCCACTGTACATATACTATCTCTACACAGCAGCCAGTCCCTCTCAGCAGGCGTCTTCACATAGTACCCAGTTTCTCTCAAGATCCACCTCCACACAGCACCCCATTCCTCTCCATAGCACCCAGTCTTTGTCAGCATCCGTACCCACACAGCACCCAATCCTTCTAAGCACTAACCTCACAGAATCCATCACCCTGTGCTCTGCTGTCATCCAGCTCTTGCTCTTTCTCACCTCTTCCCTAATACACCCTCCCAGCATGCTGAACTGCTCCACACTGCCATCAGCTGAGCTTCTGTAGAACTGCTCTACAGAATAAAATGAAATGCAAAAGAAATGCAAGAAACAAAACATAAAATACACAACTCTAGGGCCCCCCAGAGGAAGGCCCTGGTGCATTGCACCACCTACACCACTGGTAGCTCCGCCCCAGTCTCTATATCTTGAATTCAAGAAACAGCAGTGTAATACCCCAGGATGAAGACAGGATGGTCAGTGCTGGATTTCCCATTATACAAATATTTTATTTGATAGGCTGCACTGTACTGCCAATCTACACAGCAGGCCAAGACTGCATGGACATGCATGAACTAAACTACCCTTTGAGGGGCAGCTGAGGGCAGCCATGACTGTGCATGACAAGTGCGGGAGCTAAGACAAAGGTAAGATTGAAAGTATGGAGAGAAGTCCTAATGAACCATTAAGGTATAACAACACAGCTTTCAGTCCTTTCAGCAACAAAAAATCTATATATACATACATCTTTACTCTCTATCAATTACCTATATACACTTTTAATATCATATGGATACAGATAAATATCTGTATGTGGCAGAGGCACCTAAAGAATCTTTACCTATGGACACCTCCATTGTAAATTCAGCACTGAGAATGATCCATGTGACATATATTTATTAACCTTTTCAGGGGCTGTGAAGTCATTTACTGAAGGCTGCAATGCATATTTTGTATCAGGAATTCTGATTTCCCAGCTATTCTCAATATACACAATAGCAAAATCAATGTCCCTCATAGTACTGTAAATAGTAACATGGATATAAAGTGCTGTAATGTGAATGCAAACATACTGCACAACATATTCATCACCCCTTGCAGGTGCAAAGGAGTATGGTTCTCCTTACATAGTAAGATTTGAATCACTGTGCAGGCTGGATATGGTGCGCTGCCTGTCACTCTTTGGCAGTGGCTTCCAAACCTCTCCTCAGGGAACCCCAGAAGAGACCAAGAATGATATATAGCATTGTATGAACACAGGTGAGGCAATTAATATGCAACTTGTTCTGGAGGCTCTAATTGCTACACCTATATTCACAAGGGCTACCCATGAATCCTGTCCTGAGGAGAAATCACTTCTCTAAGGACTACAGAGCACTACTTGGAGATATATTAATTGGGTGACGCCTTAGACACCTCTCTGAGTTTCTCTCAAAGCGCTATACTATTGTATGGGACATCTTTACAACTATGTGATATCTTCAAGATTCACCAAGATATCGCACCTTATTCAGTCTCACCTTAAGTGTTTCAATATGTCCCATCAAATGGATCTGCAGCCAAAACACTAAACAAAAATAAAATTAAAATTGGTTAAATATTTACATTGTTAACATCCTATATACATCCACATACTCTGCTATTCGTATCATGAACACAGCTTTGCGCAATGGCAGTATCGTAGCTAATGAGGTTTATCCAAGGCGCGATTATTGCTAATTGGTAACTTTACCCAATACCTCGCCATGACGACTGGAAATATAGCCAGCTACAGCAATTTTTTACTGTCTCTAAGGAGTGTTGTATGAAAGGAGAGAAGGTCAGCACTCCCCTTTGACAAGGATGGAAGAGGTCTTAGTGGCCTTTACAACACAAGTTTTTGGGTTCCCTGGTGACCCAGTGGATAGGTGCCTTTACCACAGCATCCTGAGTTTGCATCCAGCCAGGGAACCAAGAGGTCACACTGGCCAGTACTTGGATGGGAGACCACCTGGGAATACCAGGAGCTGTATGCTGTGGCCCACTGGAGAAAGAACTGGCAACCCACTCCAGTATATCTGCCATGAAAACCAAGTGGATCAGCATGGTCCATTAGGTCACAGAGAGTCAGACACAACTGGGTGATGCTATGTCTGGTGACAGAGCAGTTCCAATATACAGAGGCAAAATGTCACAATTTATGTGGCTCCATTGGTTTTATACAGCTCAATAAATTGAGTTTCTAATTGTAATTTTAATAATATGAAATACAAATACAATGTTAAACTAGCCACCGAGAATTTGTATTTTAAACTTAATATTTAAAAGTTATATACAATACAACACGTAACGTACCTGTAAAAGGCAAGAATATTTATTTTTAAAACAACTGATTTAATGATTGATTCAACAGCAAGTATCCAAAGAATCTCACACACAACAGACCAGATCAAGGACATTGTTAGCTACTGAGCTGTTTCTAGCCACATATTTGGCCCTGTTTGTCATAATATTGTTGTATTAATCCCCACATGCAATTTAGATTTTATTTAAAGTGTTTTATTAATCAATCTATTTCAGTTTTAAAATAAATATGTATGCTGTTTACCCTGCAATAGTTACCTATAAAAATATGTACTTTTCGTGGCCCTTTAAACCCACCAGCCTTTATTGTGGTGCAAATATGAATATTTACAAGAATATAGTTATGTGAAATTGCAAGTTACTTCATATATTTTGAATTATTTTAATGGCTGTCATAGAACTGCTGAAGTTCCAGTTTCTGTTTTCTAATGAATGTTTACAATGTTGGCTACGTAAATCACTGCTTTAAAATATATTTAGCATCGGTGTCACTTATATGCATTTTTATAAGAATGAAAAGCCCTTGGTAAAATGTAAAACAATGCTAGAAAACTGTTACAGAAGAACTTCAATTTACACAACAGATGGTAATTGAGTGAAAGCCTTAGTAACTCTACATTAAAATATTCTTTACAAAGTGTCTGCATAGAAATGGATTTGATGTACAATTTATATGCAGAAAAAACATGTGGATGGAATAAACGATTTTAAATGGCTGCTTGAGCAGCTTAAGTAGTAAATGTTTCCTTATTTGGCATTACGGGAAATGTGATCTAGTCTTTTACATACATTATTAATTTATACAAATTAATACACATAATGGGAAATACAACTTTTAATGCATGGTACTTATGGATAGCATTTGCAAGAATATGTTTTCAGTAGTAAAGTATGACTTGGCTTTTGTCATCTTAAAAGTATGCTCTGTGGCTCCTGAGCCCATTCTCGAGATATTCAGTATTCTGTATGCCAGGCATACACCATTGCCACTTCAGAAACTCTTAGGGGTATGATAATCTATAAAACCAGAAAAAAATACAAGGGGTATTAAATGCTGGCCTTTGAAATTAATCTGCAAATGTTTGTTTGCTTAACTTGAGATTCTTAATTATATTGCAAATTGCTAACCACCATGCACTGTAAAGTATACTAACAGTGTTTTATGGCCTTCCATAAATGTATCATTGTGTTTCTTTTAAAAGGGCACATTAAACGAAAAAAGCAAAACTACAACAATATATCCTTTAGATTGTAAGTTTTGCGAGTTTTCAATCTTGCATGGGGTTTTGGAAACAAGCATTATGTATATTTGATTGTAAGCTCAAAGACAGGGCCCCCTATTCTTATGCAATGTGTACATTTTCTTTTTGCCTTGTACTTAATCACTGAATAGTGCTACAAAATATGTTAGAGTGTTACAAAAAAAAATAATAAATAAAGGATAGATTTTAAACTCCATTTAACACCACTTTTGCTTACTTCCCTTTTTAGCCTCATATATCCTCACTCTTTAGTTGTTTGATAAATATAATTAGTGTTGTTATTGTCATATTACTTTGTGAGTCACCAAGGCACAAACACACCACTGCTTAAAAGTTTAATACATTTACCAAACATGCATTTTCCCCTTCTGGATCACTACCTTGTTACGGTGAAGGGGCTTGTGTACTTCAAATGAAGCTGTGAGCTATACCATGTAAGGTCAACCAAGATGGGCAAGTCATAACAGAGAGGTCAGACAAATCGCGGTCCAATGGAGACGAAAACTGAAGAAAAAAGCGATAATCATCAGACCAAATAGATACAAAATAAATAATATCCCTTGTGAATATGCAGTGGAGGTAAATAATAGATTTAAGGAACTAGACATGGAAGATAAGGTAGTTGAATTTTGGGCTGAAGTTTGCGACATTATCCAGAAAACAGCAACAAAGAATATCCCTAAAAGAAAGAAATGTAAGAAGTCAAACTGGCTGTCTGATGGGCTTTGGAAGTAGCCCAGGTAAGAAGGAAAGCGAAAGGTAGTGGAGATAAGAAAATATTTGTCCAACTGAATGCAGAATTCCAGAGGATTACAAGAAGATACAAGAGACATTCTACAACGAGTGATGTAAAGAGATCAAAGAAGATAACTAAATGGGTAAATCAAGAGATCTCTTCAAGAAAATTGGGAACCTAAAAGTCACCTTTCATGCCAAAATGGGCATGATAAAAAACAAAAATGGTAAGGTCTTAACAGAAGAAGATCAGATAAAGAAGAGGTGGCAGGAATATACTGAAGATCTATACAGGAAGTATTGTAAATGCAGTGATGACCTTAATAGTTTCTCCAATGAGCTGGAGTCAGGCATCTTGATGAGCAAAGTGAGATGGGCTCTAGGATGTCTTGCTGATAATAAGGCTGCAGGAAGTGATGGAATCCCAATTGAACTAAAATTCTACAGGATGATGCTGTGAAAGTGTTACTTGCCTTATACCAACACATTTTGAAAACTCATTGGGCTGGAAAAGGTCAGTCTACATCCCAATCCCCAAAAAAGGTAGTGCCAAAAAGTGTTCCAATTATCGAACAATTGCACTCATTTCCCATGCCAGCAAGGTAATGCTTAAGGTTCTATAAGCTCAACTCCAACAATATATGGACCAGGAAGTCCCAGATGTGCTAGCCGGGTTCCGCAGAGGAAGAGGCACAAGAGATCAAATTGCCAATGTCCGCTGGATAATAGAGAAAGCAAGAGAGTTCAAGAAAAGCATATACTTCTGCTTCATAGACTATTCTAAAGCCTTTGACTGTGTGGATCACATCAAACTGTGGCATGTCCTTAAAGAGTTGGGGGTACCAGATCATCTCAACATCCTCTTAAAGAATCTGTTTGTGAACCCACAATCAGAACCGAACATGGAACAACAGAATGGTTCTAGATCGGAAAACAAGTGAGACAAGGTTGTATATTGTCACCTTTTTTATTCAACTTATATGCAGAACATATCATGTGTAAGGCTGGACTGGATGAATCCAAAGCTGGAGTCAATATTGCTGGAAGCAATATCAACAACCTCAGATACGTTGATGATACTACTCTGATAACTGAAAGTGAGGAGGAGCTAAAGGACTTATTGATGAGGGTAAAAGAAGAGAGTGCAAAAGTTGGCCTGCTGCTCAACGTTAAAAAGATGAATATCATGGCAAAAGGCAATCTCACTACCTGGCAAATAGATGGGGAAGAAGTGGAGGCAGTGACAGATTTTATTTTCCTGGGATCCAAGATCTCTGCAGATGGTGACTGTAGTCATGAAGTTAAAAGATGTTTGCTTCTGGGGAGGAAAGCTATGGCAAGCTTGGACAGGCTAGTAAAAAGTAAAGATATTAAACTCTCAACAAAGGTCCGCATAGTCTGAACTATAGTATTTCCGGATGTGAGAGCTGGACCATAAAGAAGTATGAGCTCTGTAGGATTGATGCCTTTGAATTGTGGTGTTGGAGAAGACTGGTTAGGGTCCCTTGAAGATCCAATAAATCAGTATTGTTCACTAGAAGGTAAGATCATGAGGCTGAAGCTAAAATATTTTGGCCACATCATAAGACGGCAGGATTCCCTAGTAAAGACTCTGATGCTGGGAAAGATTAAAGGCACAAGAAGGTGGGGATGACAGAGGTGGAGATAGCTAGATTAAATCACTGAAGCAATGAACATGAACTTGATGGAACTCCAGGGAGCAGTGACTGGGAGATGTACCTGGTGTGCTACGGTCCATAGAGTCACGTAGAGTTGAACGTGACTGAATGACTAAACAACAACAACTTTCCTTGTTGGATGCATTTAAAGTGAGATTACAAAAGCATAATAGTATTTGCTTTATTACACCAAATCTTGCGATTTATTATAAACCTTTGCTGATTTCATGGACAGAAAAAATCATTATAGAGTCTCTTTAATATTGATCTGCTCAATACAAAAAGGAATCTCAATCCCTTTGTGTTATTTAAATATATTTTATTGTTTATTTGTTCTATTTTATGAGTAGAGTTTATCTCTATCCAACACTGTCTATTCATACAATTATTATACCTGTCCATCTTTCTTTTTGTTCTTTTGTTAGCTTCATCTGCTTTGTGTCTAAATCTCAAAATAAGCTTCCCATATTTTGCTTTGTATCCAAGATATGCCTTTATCTCTCCAATTATCCCTGGCATTTAATAGAAATATGCTACTAAGATTGTTTTGTTGCCAATTTCACATTAATTGAATTGTGCAGTTGTGATCTTGTATAATACAAGATCAAAACTTTCCAACAGCTTCATTATTTGTCTAGTATTTATTTCCTATTTGTACTATGAAATAATGAAGAATACCCTGAATGTCTTTGATTTTCAGCTTGATTGTTTGATCATTGATTCCTGTAAAGCCAAGAGTCTCCCAGCAACCATTCTATTACATTTGCAAGGCAGGTGGTTGTCTTATAATGTCTATGGCAGAAAAGTATTTGTGCAAAAGCAAGAACAAGCAAGCAAAGCTCAAAGTAGTCCAGAGGCTGTTATGGGCCACTGGTAATTTCTGGATCTCATCAGGTAATTGAAGCTCCAGATGCCAGAAAACAGGCATCTGGGAAGAGAGGAAATTCACTGGTTAAAGACAAGTTAAGCATGTTATTATTCTAATTGAGAAAAGTTCTAATTTTTTAATTTCTTGGCAATTTATAGACCAATGGTCAAGCTTTTCATATAAGCTATTCAGTTTAGTAATCAATCTTATTTGCATTAGTCTAAAGGTATATTCTAGCAAATTTGGTAAAAAACGCTAGAATAACTTTTATTACTCTAAACATCTGGTCGATTGATTTATTTGCTGTAATTGTTTACGTACCAATTAATTCTATTGTTTATATACTTTTATTTGAAAATATTTCTTGATAATTACATTTCCAATTATAATTTAAAAATATATTAGTGTTTAATGTGTGCTAATGATGTGAAATGTATGCATTTATTTGCTTTAATGATTTGTGTAAAGAAATAGTTTGTTTTCTAAAGTAGGCTGAACTGTATTAATTTGATGCTATCTACATAGCACAGAAAATAATATTATGCTGCACTAAACCGTTTAATTTAAAAACAATTGTTTCATATTGGATAACAATATCTTGGTAAATATTGGTTATTTTTGGAGTAAACTCATAAAAGCTGATGTTTAATGATATAGCATATAACAACAGCATATAACAACATATACACCATGGCCAAATCTCACCAAAAAATTGCTGTGGCTTCAACAAGGTTATGATGGCAAGTTTCCAATGTTGTTGATGCTCAGTCCTTCAGTTGTGTCTTACTCTTGGTGACCATATGGACGCAGCACTCCAGGCACATCTGTCCATCTTATCCATAGGGTTTTCTTGGCAAAGATACTGGAGTGAGTTGCCAGTTCATTCTCCAGTGGACGGCGATTTGTCTGACCTCTCTGCTATGACCTGGGTGGCCCTACATGGTATAGCTCAGATCTTCACTGAGGTACACAAGCCCTT
Source organism: Discoglossus pictus (assembly GCA_027410445.1). Classification (NCBI taxonomy): domain Eukaryota; kingdom Metazoa; phylum Chordata; class Amphibia; order Anura; family Alytidae; genus Discoglossus; species Discoglossus pictus. The sequence continues at coordinate 252,140,828 of CM050165.1, forward strand.
TCACCATGACAAGGTAGCGTTCCAGAAGGGGACATTTCCAACAGCAAGCCACTATCTCAGCATTCAGCAAACAACAGCACATTCCCTGCCAGGCTTAGTAAATTGTAGTATAAGTATATCATTGATATACATTTGTTTATACATTTTAGCAAATCTCAGTTGATTTGAATGTATTCAAATGTGTATTTTGTGGTTGTTCTAAATTTTTGGCACTGAGTAATATTCTTACAATCAGAACAAGTGTTGACTTCATATCCATGTGAAACTGCAATATGCTTCACTAGCCAGGAACATGCAAATGTGGAAAGCAGAAAGCTGTATTTTAGTTTGAAACGAATTTATTGCAATAATGATTGCCTCGCATACCTCCATATACAATTTCAGTAAGAAGCCAGATACATGACCATATATAAATATAATTATATCCACACCCTTAATGTTACACCACACATTGTAAAACTATACTCTCACACTGTCCTTGAAAGCAAGCAGTTATATTTACCTTAGATAGGAAGGAAATGTGTTACAGTATTAAACATATTCCCCACATAAACATGCTGAGGAAGAAAAGTGTGTGTGAAAAGTCAGTGGGTGATGAAACACATGAAAGCAATTATTAATCATTAAGATTACGTTACATTTTAATTGAACACTTCCTGAACCTAATCCTGGGCAGCACCTGCAATATGTTAGTGATTATTTTGGCATGGTCCAACACATTTCACATATTTCACCTCTTTATAAAAAGTAATACCACCTAAGAGGTTTCTATTTAGTAATTTAGGCTGCTACTTCATTGTCAGAGTGAAAGGTTGTTTACTTGAAACACACATGCAACACAGGAATAATATAAGCACATGTAGAGACCGAATAAAACCGGAGCTCTACTGGTGTGGTGGCTCGGCAGCCAAACTCCTTCTACACAATATTCAGCTCAATATATAGGATGCCCAATAATCTTATGAAAGAATTTTAATTTAGAGCTGCATTTTTTTATTTAATGTAATAGTCATATATAAAACAAAAAAAAGTTCAGTTGTTTGTACATTTGGTCCTTTTCTATTATGTAGCCGCACACAGAACACTGGGGTTGAACGCTGCGCCACAGCACCATCTGGAGCTATGAGAGGCACCCCCGAGGCCCTGGGGGTCCGAGGGCCGGCGCCGAACTTAGCGTTTCAGCACTGTCAACTTGCGACACGTCGTAGGTGGAAATAGTCCTTTGCCTGCTGTAACTTTTTTCACCACCAGGTGTTGTGGCGCAGCATTCAACCCCAGTGTTCTGATGGTGTGCGGCTACATAATAGAAAAGATCCGTACATTTTGGTACTGAAAAAATGACACATGATTGCTCAATTATTTTATCAGACTTTAGATATTTCCTATTTTCTGCCTGTCAGCTGTGGCGGTCAGCAGCCACAAGGTGGCACAGACGAGATTTTCTTCAATTTCTTGTTAGTGTAATGCTTATCATCTGCTACTACCCTAACTTAACCCCTAGCCCTAACCCAGTCTTCCTTAACTCCAGTCCTCAGGGGCAACCTATAGTCCACATTTTAGGTATATCCCTAAAAAAACACAGATGAGCTAATCAGAGGCTCAGCATGTGGTTAAACAGAATTACTGAGCCTCTGATTAGCTCACCTGTGCTCAAGCAGGGATATACCGAAAACGTGAACTGTTCATGGCCCCTGAGGAACACTGCACTAACGCCTATCCCTAACCCGTAAATCGAACCTTAAACCCTGGAAATTTAAAAACATATCAGCCTCGCCACCTACTGTAATAGTCATACATAAGACAAAAAAAGTTCAGTTGATTGTATATTTTGGTATTGATAAAATCACTTTTAGATTGTATAAAGGGTATTATTACAAAGTCAGTTATCCATTAATCTGCAAAATGCACAACAATTCTAGTAAAAGACATACCTTTTATCAAAGTATGTATTTTTTATTTGTTTAGGTTTTGCATATATTTTATTCATTACATATTTATAACATGTTTCTAAACTCTACATTGCTTTTTAGAAGGCAGTTGGTCACTACACCATAACTGGGCAGCAGCTAAAAAATACTAATCCCATACTATGGCAACTATAGGCCATATCTATGAATATTTTTTAACTTGATTATATGTAAACATTAAAAGTGTGTATGTAAGATTCCCCACAGAAACCTGGTTTCTTTTTTTGCCAACAGGATATTTATTAAGTATGTCATTTGGCAAGCAGCCTGAAATAATACACTTTGTTACATATAAACGAAAGGCACCTTTATATGTTTTACAAGCAAATAACCCAACTCTCCTGTTCAGTGAAGAACTCCTTCATAATAGTCTATATTGGATATAATATTAATTCTAAAATAGATACCAAGGTGGAGAGAACTATTTCCCTATAAATGTATGTGAATAAACAAAATGTGTTGCATATCAAGCAAATATTTTATTTTCTATATATTCTATATTTTTTTCAACTATAATCTTGTATTGGTTTACATTGTGTAAATGTTTGATTAGCTTTTGGGATCTAACCCTCTTTGCCTGCGCATTTCTTCTGCAGCACTGACAGCTGCAGTTACTGGTGCCATCCGCCAGAGGGCGCTGTGAGTTTTCGGGAACCGTCAAGTTCCAGTTAACGCAGAGAACTATTCTCCCCTCCGGCGTGGCACAACTCAACGCTGCTGAATCGACAGAGAGGCCATCGCTATGTTCCCCACGGGCACTCGGCCCCCCAGGGCCTTGGGCGCGCCTCTCATAGCTCAAGGCCTTTTCTGTCGGCGCGCCTTATATGCTAAAATCGGCAGCGCCATCTGTTGTCCGGCGGGGGAACTGCAGATGTCAGATTTAGCAATGGTGAAGAGGGAAAGGACCAGCTTTTGTATATGAGTGCATGTATTTTAAGCTGTTGTCACTGAATATTACTTTTCTTTTCACATATATATCCACACGTGAATTCACCCCTTCACCTAAACCTGGATATAAATCAATGTCTGTCAGTAGGAAGATTTTATTTTAGCCTAGTAACTCTGATGATTTGGAATTGAATCTTAATTCTTACTAACTTACAGCAGCAAACTATTTGTCATGTGCAAAAATTGCAGAGAAGTACAGAAAGAAATGAATGAGGAAGATCAATCAGTATGTAAGAGGAGACAACTGCATAAACCAAGAATTATAGTGCTATATTTAAAGTATGCTTGTTTTAAGTACACTTGATAATTGGCAAAATGTTTTTAGAAAGTAAACAATTAACCATGGAAATCATTAATGCCAGTGCTTTTAATGGGATTAATGGAAATCTCATAAATCAACAAGGCTGTGGCTGCTTCCAGTCATTGATAATGAGATATATTAGATGATAAATTAAATTATGTACTTTGAAAAAAAATCAATAATATTTGAATCATTATCAAGTTTAGTTTTCAAAAGAAAGCATGCTGCAAATACGGGACTATCATGTTCCTTTAAGATTGTATCAGTAGCATTGCAAAATGATTCTAGAGTGAGCTTGATGCTGTGCAAGTATGTGAAGTAATATTAAGACATCTCAAATTTCAGACTTGATACTGATTTCTTTTACACCACTGGAGAATTCTAAAAAGAGAAGTGGAGCAGTTTCTTGCTGCATGCTAATTGGAGAAATCCCACAACAGTAATAGCACTTCCTAAGCATAATCAGCAGAAAGGAGATTCAAACAATTAGAGCTAGCTTCATGAATGTTACATTATCATTTTCCCTGTAGAGGTTTCAATATTTACAAGATGAATTATTTTTCATAAATTCACTTACATACATTTTCATTTGTGTTATTATGTGTCACAGTGCTCGAGATGTGAATGTGTGACCATCAAACCACTTTTGCAAATATTACATTATTTCCATTTTATCAAAGCTCTTAAGAGTGCTTCACTGAAGTACACTTATGCCATTCATTTAGAATACTTTATCTTTCTGATTAAATATCAAATTAAAATACAAAAATTTGTTTTATGAGATAAAATAAAAAATCACGACTAAAGGGAACATGAAGCAATAGTGGTGTTACTGGTTTATAGGAATCATTAAGAAGAAGCAAAAGAAAATTAAGATTTTAAAAGTGGCCTGTTTTTTTTTTGGGTGGGAGCATTTTAGTTATGCAATATTTTTAATAATAACACAATTCAGTATTTCAGTGACAACCTGCTAAAATGATTTGCAAATTTAAATTATATATATATATATATATATTTAGAGTGAGATAGAGTTTTGTGTTACCCTACACTAGTTCATATTTGTATATTTGCTACTGCTCCTCCTTTTCCCTTGCTATGTCCCCATACTAAGGTGTCTCTGCAAATGTCCTTTGAAACAGATACTTTTATATATATTTTATTATATATACAAATGATGCTAACAATATGATTTTTGGATTTCATGGCCTAGCACAGACCTTTGGATATTTTTTTACTGATGTACACTACATCTTGTTTTATAAAAACAGGAAATAAAGACACAGCTTCATTAAGTCTTTCACTGGATTGTGTATGAACAGCAGCCACAGAAAAAAAGCTCACTTCAACTTAAAATCGTCAGTCAGGAGTCTGGATTATATTATTTGTAATACAAACTGAAAACTGTACCAGCTCAAGTTGGTGTGCTAATCATGATCTGTTAGGGTCAGTGACTACTACACTCTCCATTTTACTATGTCATGCTTGTCGAATCCTGGTGTACTCTCTTGTGCAGATAAAAAAAAAAGAGTCTGTATTGGGTAAACTAGTGTTAAAAATGCAGACATGGTAAATGTATGGGGGTACAAATTTCAATGTATATGTTAAGCTATACTTTTAATTTCCTTCCAAACCCTTAAAGATCCTCTCATATTGGATCCTTTGAGGATTTGGTTGCATATAATACAGTTTTCGCAGCCCCCTCACTTCAGAGTAACTTTTCTGGAAAACAGTGGTTTCTTTCAAGTATTTCACATATTAAGCACAGGTAAAACATGTTTCAGTATTATGAATGGAATGGGCTCTTCAAAGAGGATTCACTACCAAAAGAGGTTGTAATAGCAGATTCAATAAATAACTTAAAAAAGTTGAATAAAAAGGGGCATTTAGGGTTACTGGATAACTAGAGTAGTAGGGTATTGAGGCAATGTCTTGGATTAGTGAAACTGATTTGTTTTTGCCTTCCTTTTGATCAATTAACAATTTGCATAATACAAGGTTATCCATTTCTTTATTTTATGCAAATCCCTTTAGAGAGAAAATATATAATTTTCTAAGTGAATTACCTTGCACAACTTAGTGTCATCACCAAAAATATAGACAATACTTTCCAGTCCTACTTCTAAATCATTATGAATATGTTAAAAAGGAGCTAATAATGACAACCTAATACTGAACACTGAGAAAGCCCATTTACTAAATGAGTTCAATCTGAGTATGTTCCATTTACAACAACCCTTCCTGTTTTTTAGCCAGCTCTCAATCCATGAACAGATATTTACTGCAATTCTTGAATACTTTAGTTTGCACAATAGTCTTCCATGTGGCACTGTATCAAAAGCTTTTGCAAAATCCAAAAAGACTACATCTACTGAGTTGCCTTGATCCAAGTTCTTTCTAACCTCCTCATAGAAACTAGATTTGTTAGACATTATCTATCCCTCATAAATCCATGGTAACTTTTACTTATAATCATATTCAAATATACATGTTCTTGTATATTATCCCTTATTAACCTTTCTAAAAACTTTCCCACTACAGAAGTGAGGCTTACAGGTCTATAAATTCCATGTATTTGCTCTTTCTTCTTTCTTAAATATAGGTATCACATCTGCTTTTCTCCAGTCATCTGGTAGTGACCCTATGTTGAGTGAATCTTGAAAAATTAGATATAATGGTTTTGCTATTACAGAGCCCAGTTCCCTCAGTACCCTTGGATGTATTCCCTCAGGACCTGGGACTTTATTAACATTTATTGTTTCCAACCTCTTTTGGATTTCTTCCGGAGTTAACCAATTATTTGGCGAAGGTAGTATAGTCCCAATATGTTGCAGGTTCCCAACCACTGTTTTTTGTTTGCGTTGCTCAGTTGTGTTTGACTCTTTGTGTGACCTCATGGACCGCAACACACCACTCCTATCCACTTGGTATTTATAGCAGAGATACTGGAGTGGGTTGACAGTTTCTTCTTCAGTGGGCCACTGAATACAGCTCCTGGTATTCCTAGGTGGTCTCCCATCCAAGTACTGACCAGGCTTAACCCTGCTTGGCTTCAGGGTGGTGTGGCCTCTTGGTCCCCTGACTGGAATCAAAACCAGGCCGCAGTGGTGAAAGCACTGAATCTTAACCACGTGATCACCAGGGAACACTCAACCACTGGTACCTCCCTTGTACTCATGTAAAGCAGTTTCTGCTCCCTCTTTTTTGTATAATTAAAATGCCTTTTTTTATTCTGTCTTGATCTTTAAACCATTGCTAAGCCATATGGGATGTGATTTTCTCCTGTCACTTTTATTTCCACATGGTATATGGTGATAAGTACTGTATGTATATTTAGTAAAGATTTTAATGTTGTCCATTTATGCTCAGCATTTTTACCTGTAAGTTCTCTGTCCCAGTCTATATGTTGTATTGCTGCCCTTAGACCATCAAAATCTGCCCATTTAAAAAGGAGAGTTTTTGCTGGACCCTTACAGTTTTGTTTTTTAATTCAATCTCAAATGAAACTTTGTTGTGATCACTGTTTGCCAAAGGAACCCCAATATTAACATTGGATACTATATCAATATTATTCGTGATAACTAAATCCAAGATAGCCTCATTTCTAGTAGGTTCTTGTATAACCTTGGCCAGAGAATGATCCCTGAGTGTACTCAAGAACCTGCTCCACTTAGCTGAACTGTTGGTCTCACTCATCCAGTTTATTTCAGGGTCGTTAAAAGCACTCATTAATACAACTTGACCATGCTTTGCTGCATTTCCAATCTGTAACAATAATTGAAGTTCCTCACTTACAATTATATTTGGGGGTTTATTATTTCAGAATGTGCTCCTCCGCTGTTTAACTCAACCCACAAGCATTCAACATTATCGCTAGTTCCAGGATAAATATCTTCTCTGACGAATGACCTGAACTCAGGCATAACATACAGAAAAATCCCTTCTCCTCTTCTATTACTGCTACAATCTTTCCTAAATAAGTTAGAAACATCCAAATTACCAGTCCAGTCATGAGAGTCATCCCACCATGTTTCAGTAATAGCTATTAACTCCAATTTCTCACTTAGGCTGGGCAGTTTTGTACCTGTGAGTTGCAATGTCTTGGTATTGATCTAGAACCAATTAAGCTACATATTTCAGGTTGATTCCATCTACAATAACAACCTGGGTGTGTGGGTAAAAATGTTAACATTTTTGTGAGTGGCATAGTTCTAATAATATCCTAGATTATTTTAAATATACATTAATGCAAAGAGTAGAAGGAATGACTCTCCATACAAACTGATTGAGTGGTGAAAATGGTATTAAATAAAACTAATTCTGGAGCCTCTGGAGTTATAGCAGTCTTATTTGTGTATATTCTATTCAGGGGTTATGGCATCTAAATGTATGGGGTATAAGTTTGAGTGGAAGGTTGTAATCAGCCTCTGAGTTAGTATGGAGGACCAGGTAAGTGAAAGTCGTTTTGTATAACTCTTAAGTAAAATATTGTTGTCCTAGCCAATGAGCTCTGTCTTTCCAGGACTGTCACAATTTGTTCAATATATACAGTGCTTTGCAAAAGTATTCACCCCCCTCAGCATTTTTAGAGTTTTGTTGCCTCACAACCTGGAATTAACATGGATTGTTTGAGGATTTGCATCATTTAATTTACACAACACGCCCACAACTTTGAAGTTTTTTTTTTTTTATTGTGAAGCAAACAACAAATAAGACAAAATAACAGAAAAAGTCAATGTGCATAACTATTTACCCCCCGAAAGTCAGTACTTTGTAGAGCCATCTTTTGCGGCAATCACAGCTCCAAGTCACTTTGGATAAGGCTCTATGAGCTTGCCACATCTTACCACTGGGATTTTTGCCCATTCCTCCTTGCAAAACTGTCCCACCTCCTTCAAGTTGGATGGTTTGCGCTTGTGAACAGCAATCTTTAAGTCTGACCTCAGATTTTCTATTGGATTGAGGTCTGGGTTTTGACTAAGCCATTACAACACATTTACATGTTTCCCTTTAAACCACTCAAATGTTGCTTTAGCAGTGTGTTTGTGGTCATTGTCCTGCTGGAAGGTGAACCTCCGTCCTAGCCTCAAATCACGCATAGAGTGGTACAGGTTTTGCTCAAGAATATCCCTGTATTCAGCACCATCCATCTTTTCCTCAACTCTGACCAGTTTCCCAGTCCCGGCTGCTGAAAATGGTGTTTTTTGGGTGATGTGATTTGTTGGGTTTGCGCCAGACATAGCGTATTTCTTTGATGGCCGAAAAGTTCAATTTTAGTCTCATCAGACCAGAGCACCTTCCTCCATACATTTTGGGAGTCTCCCACATGCCTTTTCGAAAACTCAAAATGTGCCTTTTTGTTTTTTGCTGAAAGTAATGGCTTTCTTCTGGACACTCTGCCATAAAGCCCATCGCTATGGAGCCTACGGCTTATTGTCATCCTATGTACAGATTCTCCAGTCTCTGCTGTGGAACTCTGCAGCTCCTCCAGGGTTACCTTAGTTCTCTGTGCTGCCTCTCTGATTAATGCCCTCCTTGCCCGGTCCGTTAGTTTTGGTGGGCGGCCGTCTCTTGGCAGGTTTGCTGTCGTGCCATGTTCTTTCCATTTGGTTATGATAGATTTGATGGTGCTCCTGGGGATCATCAAAGATTTGGATATTTTTTTTATAACCTAACCCTGGCTTGTACTTCTCAACAACATTGTCCCTTATTTGTTTGGAAAGTTACTTGGTCTTCATGGCAGTGTTTGGTTAGTGGTGCCTCTTGCTTAGGTGTTGCAGCCTCTGGGGCCTTTCAAAAAAGGTGTATATGTGATGACAGATCACACTTAGATTGCACACAGGTCGACATCATTTAACTAATTATGTGTCTTCTGAAGGTATTGGTTGCACCAGAGCTTTTTATGGGCTACATAACAAAGGGGGTGAATACATATGCACATGCCAATTTTCTGTTTTCTATTTTTTTTTAAATGGTTTTATGTATATATTTTTCTCATTTCACTTCACCATCATAGACTATTGAGTTCTGGATACTATATCAGATTAAATTCAGATTAATTCATGAAATTCAGATTAACAAAACATTGAATTTAAGGCTGTAATGTAACAAAATAGGTAAAAGGTCAAGGGGTGAATACTTTTGAAAGGCACTGTTATTACATTTATATATGTGAATTAACTGATGCTTTAAATGCTTCATAAACTTAATCAAAATAATGTTAAAATGCAGATCATCATATGTAGTATAACGTTTTCACTTGATTTTCCTTACCAAGGTTTGTAATGCATGACAGGTGTTTGGGTATTTTAACCTGGACAGAGACTTCTGAGGTGTGCTCTCATTTGTCACATTAAATCACCAACATTTAATCTTGTATAACACTTGTTTCATTAAGTCGACCCTAATAGATCCCCCATCTCTCATTTGATTGCATTAGTTGCATAGATTGAGGATTCCCGAGTGTATTAACAAAAAAGAAAAAAAAAGTACAGTATATAGCTTTTTCAATGTCAAGCATTTTTATAAACGCATTCATAAATACTGTATTAGTGCATATATGCCTATTTGAATACAGATATGAATTCTTCTGCAGGTTGAAACTATACTATTAATCATTGCAGGAACTTATGCCTTAATGATCCCTATAAATGTGAAGAAAACTTACCTTTATAGCAACAACAAAGTACCTCCTTGTTTCATTTGGGAAGTACACTAAACTGTTGTGAGCTACACAACATAACTTTTTTAAATATTGTTTACATTTTAAATATAAATATTGCTTTAATAATCTAGTTTGTATTCCATTTTAATGTAACTTTCCAACCTTAATCTCTTTATTTGTTTTAATTTCAAGTGTCTTCTTATCTCAAGTTATTCAAAGTGTTGAACCGCAGACAAGTGAAGTGCAATAAAACTTAGATCTGAAGCGGTTGAACACAAGCCAATAAGACAATCAGCAGTAATTATATGGGAATGTAAGCACATATGCCACTTAAAATATATTTTTTAATTAATCAAAATTGGTTAATTTGTTACACTAGTTTTATTGATAGATAGCAGCACCTCCCTGATGCTTGTGTACTAACGACCCTGAACAGTGAAATCAAAGTCATGGTTCCTGCCTGGGATCTTTAAAGGTATATCTACTTTTCCCTGTTCTTACCCTTTTCTAATCTAACACACGCTGCTTATATCAGAACACACATTACATTCAGTCATTCTATACACATACAGATTTATTTAATTTAACAATAAAACTTGTTTTCCACACACCAGAGCTGCTTACATAGGCACAGTCAACCTCCCAATAGAAACACTGCATTTGGGTACAGGTTTAACCCTTTACTAACCTTCAAGCCAGCAGCAGATCAATGCAAAGATCTACAGATCCGTGTCTGACTCCTTCTACTCCCTTCTACAAGGGACTACGCATCACATTATTTCTTCCTGCACAAACTGCCATCATTGATTGTTATATTGTGTTAAAATGTATTAGCTGCCTGTGATTGGCCAAAACAAATTATGAACTTTATGCAAATTTCGACATTTTTTTTAGGGTTGTGAACTCACAAAAGATGTGGCTTGCAAACTCAAGAGATTTAGTAAACATCAGGGTGAGTTTGTAACTTATTTTTTATATATTTTTTCATGCAAAAAAAAAAACATTTGCACACACTACTGATTCTCCTCTATCAGATGCATTCATAATCCAGGAAATTTAGATATGCCTTTAAAATATTTTCTCTGACATATTCAAACACTTACAGTTTTGATATAAACGATTTAAAAAAATGTACAGACAACAGCATTTCTATATTTTAGATGGTTTTCTTTTCAACATGTTCAGGTTAAGACTGGATGGAAGATGAGTCCTTTCAATGACCTATATGAACAGGAAAAGGAAATAGCCCTCAGGGATCTCTGAATTATCCAATTTTCTTCAAATTCCAGATGATAATCCCTCTCAAGGGTCCACACTCATATTCTACTGCTATCCAAAACAATTGCTTTCATCCAAACCAGACTAGTCACCTCGATGTATATGTGTGTTTGTTTGTGTGAGATAGTATGGTTTTATGTCAAGAATGTTTTTTTTTTATATTACATACTTAAAATCTTAATCCTTCTTTTATTGTGCCTGTGTAAACCTCTGCATCCTCATGTTCAGTGTCTGTTATAAAGAAATGTATGTTTTCATATGAATATATATATATATATATATATATATATATATATATATATATATGTACATACTTGTATATATATATATATATATATAATCTTTATTTATATAGCGCCAACATGTTCCGTAGCGCTGTACAGGGGTTTAGTACATGGCAAAAAACAAACATAACACCTTATAAAGAATGGAGGGCCCTATTTTTGAGCTTATAATCAAATGTACATAGTGCTTGTTTCCAAGGCACGGACACAAGATTGAAAACTCGCAAACTTACACATATATATATAGTAATTAAATAGTACATCTGTGTTCACATTTCCAGCTCAGAATTAAAAGAAAAGCAGTTATTTCACAGCATTCTGGGAAGCTGAGATGGCAAATGTGCCCAAAAATGCCTCACACTTCAATCCATAGCCATTTTCAAACATGGCTTCCTTTAAGCTTATGCCTGCTGCATTACACAGCTTTTATGCAAAGCCAAGGTTGCATAACAGCTGTTTCAAGCTTACTGGCTATCATCAGCATGGAGCTGGATCTCAGCCTGTGTTGTGGACCTTATGAGTAGGTAGTTCACCACAACAATCATTTATAATATGGTGGGCATATATATATATATTTTATATATATATATATATATATATATATATATATATATATATATATATATACAAAAGTGACAAAAAATAGATAATTACATTCCAAGTGATGTTGGCAGTTATTATACATGTGATCTTTCATTGTTAAAAGTCGAGTATTTATAGGGGTTGGCTTGCCATTCTGACTGGGAGTCAGTGTGTGGGCTTGGTAGGATGTTAATTCACCCAGTCTAAAAGACAGCAATCAGGCCATTTGTGATGCAACCCTTTATGAAATAGGACTAAATAAAAATAATGAAACTATAAATATCAGGCCACAAGCGATGTTATCAGATCAGGATTTAAGGATTTTCTAGTTTCAGTGCAAGTGATTTTAATATTAACAGGTCAATATTAGAGATACACTGAAATATTGACCTGGTAATTACTGAGGTATGGAGTTACTGCTGTTTGTTTGGTAGATCAGAAATGTCCAACTGGCTGCCCAGTGATCACATATATAGTTGTGAGCGTACAAGTTGTTGCTAACGCTGCGGGCTCGCGTAGCGAGCCCGCGGCCCTCGCGAATCGAGGGGCGCGACTCGCGTAGCGAGCTGCGGCCCTCGCGAAGCGAGGGCACTGCCCGAGGGTCTCAGTTGCTGGCATGGAGCGCCTACGGCGCTCCATGCCAGCACCTGAGGACCTCGCAGAGCGCGAGCCAAGGCCCTCGCAAAGCGAGGGCACTGCCCGAGGGTCTCAGTTGCTGGCATGGAGCGCCGACGGCGCTCCATGCCAGCAACTGCGACCCTCGCAAACTTCACGTCGCAACCCAAACAGTACGACACACACATTACGACACTCGCAAACAACATACGACACACGTTCACACACATTACGGCCTCGCAACACTCGGACGCAACTCGCGAACATTACAAAATGTAAAACACAATACATACACACAGCACATACATAAAAACATTACCTACACCAAGAGGGAGCACCCAGAACCTCAAAAATGCAACTTAGACCTCGATTTTACTCCAAATAAAAGAGTTTAGAGACTAAAAAAAAATCTAAGCGAGAGAAAAAATGGCCGCCAAACAAAACGAAAACGAGGCTACAGCACTCTAAACTCGCAAAACACCACAAGAAACTCGCAAAACACCACAAGAAACTCGCAAAACGCCACAAACGACATACGGATATTCATACCACACAGTGCACACATTCAGCATGCTTACACAGCAGCTCCACACCACTAATGCTGCAGCAACATCAACACACATTGCCAGCTCTTCATCACAATGCTTCAAAATAGGTACAGTATATTCATTTAGTAATGTATTACATATTTATTATACACCAAACAGCATTAGCTACCTTACAATTTCATTGCCGTCATTTTTTGACGGGCAATTCGCTAGTAAGAAAATATCCACCAGCTGATTGTTGCAGCCTATAACCCACAAGCGAGTATTGAATAAAAAAAATACAATATATACTTGAACACTTATTTCAAATTTCATTTGTTAAATTAACTAAATTTTTCTGTCGCAATTTTTCTGTGGTTGGTAGAATATTACAATTCCAAGTAGAAGAAAGCACATATCTAGCTGCACAACTATAAAGCAAATGTGAGCATTAAGTATTCAAGAGCTAATTATGATAATGCCATTACTGACCTTTCCCTGTGGGTCTTAAGGGTATTTTGCTGTTTTTCAACTAAAAAATTATTAGGTTTAATTTGATATACCATAGAGTATATGGGTGTCAATACAGTATTAGAAACAATGTCAGAAATCTCAATAAAGTTGAGATTTTCTAGATTGTAACTTTATCCATAACATATATATATATACATAAGGAGGGAAGTTGGTCGTTCTCAACTGGAAGAGAATCTCTATCATTAGTATCAAGGAATATTTGTTGAAGCAGCAATTTATTAATCAAGCGTTTTTCAATTTCTAAAAATCAGTTTTGAATTCAAACCCACCAGGTTGCAAATGACGCTCAGATTAATCCATTGACACAGTGTAATGGGCCATAAAATCGTAATTTTCTTTATCATTCTATAGATCTAGATAGTTTTGGATTGTTTGTAAAGCAATTCGAAGGTTCACTGTAATGAGTAAAATATGTAGTCACATTATAGTATGTAGATTAGTTTAAAAAATTACCTTTTTAGATTTTCTGTAGTTTTTTGTTTAGTAAGAGACATTAATCCAATATTGAAGAAATAACAAAATTATTTGATAATTAAAAAATTATTAAATATAACTTTTCTATTAACTATTATATTCAATTATTCTGTAAATGAAACGTATATATTGCTTATCTTTATCTGTCAAAGCCAGCTCCATTACCCCTAAATTCTGGACAAATGTTCCAGGATTTGGTTGTCCGTTTGAACAAACTTAAGAAAAATGGTTGTTGTTCTCCAGGAGTATTTGTTGAGTTTGACTCTATTCCTAATGTCCTCTAGTTCCCCTGATATCTGTCTCTTTGTAGTTTTCAGACTTTGTAGTCAGCTCGTTTCATGTCTTCCCATGGGTCCTAAATAAAAAATTTAACCTCAGTTACATTTTTAATCATAGGTGGTGTTGTTTGGGATGGTTTTGTGTGTTGGTGATGCTCCTGCAATCCCTACTAGTAGCAGAAATAATATAATTTTAAGTAAATGATCCAAAATCGCCACACAAGAAAAAGTCACTTCTTTTAAATGCAATGTTTAAATTGCAGAGGACAAGTCAGTTGCTAAAAGTGAGCTGTGCAACAAAGAATCCCATTATCATAAGAGCACTTTGCCAACTCCATATCGCTTCACTAATGTGCATCCCTACTCTGTGGATGCCTCATATAAGTTAAAGGATATATAAATGGCTAAAGATTGAACAATCAAAGTAGGCAAAAATTTGTGGGCTAAAATACAAGTGGGCAAAAATAAGAGCAGTCACTTTACAGTTACATTAGCTATGTGGATCATAGAGAATGTACAACCAGTGATCATTGTTGAGGATGAGGATCTTAGCGATGTTCTGCGAATGGTCCTTTCTGAAGACAGATAACACCACCATCACATTCCACAGATTAGGCTTTCATTGATGACCTGAATAATGAAAAACACTAATTAACACACTGTGCCATTAATTAACATATTTGCACTAGTTACCATACTGTGCAACATAGTTAAATGAATACATGTAAATTAAATGTATTAATCCTTAAAAATGATAGTGGAATTTATGTGTATGCGCAAAACAATTGTTAGGATTTTTACACACTACAGATAGCACAAAAGAGAGACATTGTGGTGATTTGGATACAAAACATAAAGATGAAATCCTTGAACACTGAATGCTGGAAAAACAAAAAAGTGAATGAAAAGGCAATCTTCTATTCATTATGAGCAAAAAGTGTTTTAATTAAACCTGATGAACAATGCAAATTCAAATAAAAAGCTCAGGCAAGGTACTGAAAGATTGAATGAAAGCAAACATATTGCAGCCTTTTTTGCTGTCTTGTGTTCCAAAAGCTTGTAGTTGGTTTCCAAGATAGGAAATATAATTATTGTACACCCTTTGTCTGGTTTTGACATCTGTAATCCGAAAATTCACATAAACATTGTAACATGCTCTGTAGAGTTTAACAGAACAATCCAGTTCTTCACCTTGGGCTCCCTGAAATCCACATTCCTTATAACAGTTATCTTTTTGATACAATATTCTTCCAAGCGACCAGGAGATCAGTAAGGGCATACTTCATTTACAGTTATAACCAAGGGCAAAGTTAAATATTGTAGAGGTGAATTGGGTAAAAGAAATAGTACAACGCCTGTTTCACATGAAATGAAAAGATAAGTCCTTGTTTTGATTGTGCATTTGTGATTGGCAAAACAACACAAATTTGGATCCCTGTTCATTTGTATTTAAAAAAAAATATCCAAATTCATGCAATTGGCAAGTTTTTTAAGTTGCAATATACAATTTATGTGCAAACATAACCCAATTGCAGTGGAATGGAAGTTATATTACCTACAGTTAGCATGCTCTATAATGTAAAGCCTTTGTATGGAATGAGTTCATCTAATTTTAAAGGCATATCTAAATTTCCTGGATTATGAATGCATCTGATAGAGAAGAATCAGTAGTGTATGAAAACATGTTTTTGCATGACAAAATACCCCAAAAAAACATCTAAACACTTACCTTGAGTATATTCTGACAGTTATAGTAGACACCCCATTGAAACCCAGCCTAAATTAGCATAAAATTCATAATTAGTTTTGGCCAATCAGGAAGCGGGTCAGGCAGCTGATACGTTTATATCATGCTCTGGTGTTTCTGGCTGGGTTGCAAAGCAACTTGGGATATGCAGTGTGGCACATTTTAGAACGTGCTATGTATGTGCAGCACATTTACACTTGATTACATCCCTGTTGGTTGCCAGTTCCCTGTCTCGACTACTACTACTGCCGCTGGTGTATTTTTTATCTCTCTGTCTGTGCAGCACTTTCACACGTGACTACCATCCCTGCAGGTTGTCAGATCCCTTCCTCAATTACTACTGCTGGTGTGTTTTTTTTAATCTTTCTCCCCTCTCTTCTTCTCTCTCTCTCCCACTGCCCTTCCCCTTGTGCTCTGATTCATCTGTGGGCTCAGACCCCGCCCAACCATGTGATTCCATGCTACAGAAGAACTTCCTTTGGTCTCTACCAGAAAGGTTAAATTCAGTACTTGGCTGCCTTCCTATGCATACTTGGCTATGTAAGATTCCTGTGGGTGTGCAAATCTGGATTTTACTTTCCTGCCCATAACTTTATAAGTACACTGAACTTTTCTATATAACATATATTTTTATAATGATCACTGCCTGTTTCTTACCAAACATTTGAAAACCAGGAAACATATATTATTATTATTATTGTTTATTTGTAATTCTCCAACATACTCCGTAGCTCTATACATACGTTAAGTTACAGGCAATGAAAAGTTCAAGATTCACACATTGCAATGAATGGAGGGCCCAGTCTTTGAGCTTGGAATCCAGTGTCCATAGCGCTTTCCCTAAAGCACCTTGCAGGATTGAAACTCACAGACTTACAATCTAAAGTCACCTTTAATGTCAATTATAAAGGGCCACCCTAATGCTCCAAAAAGTAAAACTATGCTGTAGTCTACAGTAATAAAACAATACAATTCAACAGAAACAAAGATATGAATTTTGACTGGTAAAATTGTAATGATCTACTTCTTATGAAGTTATTAATATGTTTATTTTTTTAATATTTCTATTAACTATATAATTCCTTCTTTAATAGACTCTAGTAGTGTATAAATATGTTAGCCTTGTGGCTTCTATCAAATGGGGATAGTTACAAAGCTATTGCAGGGGTGAGAGGTGCTTCACAGTGCTTTCATGTGTTCTTTTTCCTTTTGGGATGATTGCCATTGCAGCCTTTCACAGCCCTATTGTTGTACATGGTAAAACTATAAAGTATTATTAATTTATTTATACTAAAAATGTATTTGAATATCTACCATGATCCTCATGTATTTCAGTCATATTTGTTGAATTCTTTGGAGAGTATGCTGTAGCTGAAGAATCTCAGATGTCAATGTGTGGATCCTAATAATTGATATTATGTTTGCCAGGCTGGTTTGGCTTTCCGCCTTCTCTAGATCACCCGTTAGCTTTCAAACTTCTTTGCTCTTTCATTTTACAAATATCTGTGGACCAGTTTGTCCTCCAGCTTACAATGCACCTGTCTAACCTTTTTTCTATGGCTACCATTGCTCCAAACTTAACACTGTTTTGTAATTATCTGGACCAGAAATGTATTTTGCCGAGATCAATATGGGGGATAAAAATTATTATGCATGCATTTGTTGTGCTCATGTGCCAAATAAGGTAGTGCCTGCAAATGGACATAATATTACTTATAGCTATATTTTGCAATATTGTACATCCATTGTTTGCAATCCTGTACAGCATATTTATCTGGGGACACTAGATCTTCAGCCCCATTAAATTCAAAGCCCGTATCGGCATCTGCAAGCCCGCAAAGGCTGCAGGCTTGAAATTCGGCTGCATTACAGAGCTACTAAATTCCACTATGCCATGAGTTAGGGCCGTAGGCGCAAGCCCATAAACCATTCTTGCATGTGTGGCCGTGAGCATGATCAATTAGTTACAGGTTTAGATAGAGCCAATGGCAAAACAGATCGTGATCATTACGTCACTGAAAAATAGAGATTTCAAAGCCTTACGGGTTTCAATTATGAGTTTCCATCAGACCAGCATTCCAGAAACAATGCAATATTAATAAATCACTAAATATGATATTATAGTCCATGTAAATTCCATTATATGTATTAACACATTAATTGCTAGGATCTATATAACAAGGAAATTAAACATAAAAAAAATATTTTATATTGCAGATTTGCGAGCGTGAGAATGTTGTGCTATTCATTTTAATTCCTAACATAACTTTCCCTTTAATTATAAGTACAGTATTGTGTGTATATTTGCATTTACAGGGCTACGGATAGGACTTTAACCCCCTTGTGGGTCATCTCTGGTACCCGTAGGCTTTTTGGCTACATTTGCGTGTTTAAACGCCAGTGGATTCATTGCAATTTAATAGCGATTTTTGAACGTGACAGTTACGGTCTTGACAGAGCAAAGGATTTGCTGCCGCGGAGGTCAATTCTCGACATCCGTAGTGTTTTTTCGCCCTTACCCCACAAGTTATTGGCGGGTTGCTTTACGGGTCCAATTTAGTAGCCGTAAGTCTCACGGGCTACGGTTTTACACGTTCAGGGAATTTAATAGAGCTGCTGGTGTAGCAGAAAATGTGTATTTATTTCATTCCACAAAGCAACCTATATATATTTTTGTCTGCTCCACATGTGTTGCAGTGACCCCCATTGACATTTCTGAAAAAGCTCTGCAATATAAAATGTGCTTTTCTCACAGATTAAGGTGGCTCATTTTTCTTGTGTATAAAAATGTAAAATAATAATTTATTAACATTTATGTGTGCAGATATTTTTAAGTAAGATACTTACTAATATTGCACCTCAGATATGCAAAATACACATTTGCACATTGAGGGATTTCTATATTATATGTATGAACCAAATCCCTTAGCAAAAGTTTTATAAAATCTAATTTTATGGCATTTTTTAAAAATATGTCAAATTTGATTTGTTAAAGACTGTCTTCAGTCCTGTTTTAGTCATGTTTTCAGTTGATTACAGATGAAATCCGTGCAGTTAAGTGGAACTCTACCTTTAGCTCTCCTAGTTATTAATAAAGTTAGAGATAAAAACCCTGAGAACAAATTAATCATCCATAAGACTAAAATCCATAGGAAATCTAAGCTTTATTATTATCTCTGCCTGCCTCAGAGAGCTATTTGTCTATGTGTCAGATTATAATTGTTTCATGTAATTACTGATAAAAAAATCCACTATGAAACTTCAGCAAAGTTTGTTTCAGTTTATCGACTTTCTTTTATTTTGCCAACCTTTATGGACGCAGAAAAAGAAAATAAATATTCCTATTTACAAGGAAGTAAAAATGGGAGGGCCACTTTTAAAATTAGGCCTTTGGCTTTAAAAGCACCTTAGAAAAAACAAACCTTGGGGTTATCTAATGGATAAACATTTAGGAAAATAGGAGTAATTCCATATTAGAACGGTAGCATGACTGCAGCTGATGGGGCAGGTAGAGGGTACATATTTACTTAAAGATCTACTGCACTTCAAGAAAAAAGGCATGTGTTTGTGCAGTGTGTAACAAATTAACAACATTAGCATGGAGTCAAAACACATAAAAATTGCAAGGTTTCGAAAAAACCAAAATTTTTGAAATTTTGTGTTTGCATGCCATGAGGACTTGTTTTTTAATCTATCAATGGAGGGAGGAGTGGGAAGGAGGAAATATAGGAAATTTGCATCAGTAGGTGCACCCAGAGCTCTCAAGAAATGTAAATGTCCCTCACACAACTTCCAACATCATATCATGTTTGACTCTAGGGTATATAGAAGTAAAACAAAAAAATTAAAAACAAACTTAATTATTTATTCTTTGCTTAATTATGCTATTGGTCAGATTTAAAGTTTTCAACCATACAGTATCTATTTTTTTATTGTACAATGGCACTTTAATGTATTATTAACTAAGACTCATTTATTATAAGCAACTTTCCCTAGATTGCCCCTGTACATTTGGCCTTTGAGCATGTGAAGTAATCTCAGACCGATGGTGCTATTATATAAAAAAGTAGGTGTGGGGGGCTAAACATAAATAGTGAGTCAGTGTGAGCACTTTTCATGTTAAATCTGAATTCGTTCACTATTAATTAACATTAAAAACTTACACACAGAAGCAAAGCTTTATTCAGAAAATATAATATAAAAACACAATAATGACTGCTGATGCAAATGTCCCTACATTTCTCATTGTTCTGAATCTCAATCCCAGTTGAAATGTTTGCTTTCAGTAGTGCTCAGGACAATGGGAGAAGTGTTGAGTGGTATATCAGCAGCCATTAGCTGTCCTTTAAGTTCTGGCTAAAGTTTTATACGGTTTACACAAGTATTTTTAATGTTAATTAATGGTGAACTATAAAATAGATTTACCATGAGAGCACTTACATGGGCCCTTTAATAAACAACAACGCTTAATGCTGATTGCCAATCACTTTACTACAAGGAGGGAATTTTCCGCTAAGGGTTACAAAGCTAGCTATTATAAATGGAAATGCATATGCTGATCAAGAAGTTGTTTCCATTTCCACCAAATGCATAAGAGATAGTTTTGTCTAGTCTAGTCTTGAATCATTTTAGAAACACATAGGAATATAAACTGGTAGAAATGTCAATATATAATTTATTTAGACCAGCTTAGATTACATTAAACTTTACACATTTATTTTTGTTTTTGATGACAATATAATTATTACAGAAATGTAAAAAAAGCAAAAGTCTCCACAAAGCCAAAAATGTTCACAACCAACCATTGCTATTTGAGTACGTGGCTTTACAATGTCATCTGTCCCTTGAAATAATCCTGCATAATTGTCAATTTATGTACATTATCTACATAGTACCATCCCTAGCGTTTTGATGATAATGTTATATAGGAAAGATTGTGCTTAACCCAAAGAAAAAATAAATTGGTTAAAAGTTTACTAATTGTGTAACTGTTTGAATACCACCTGCAATGTGTCAGCATAAAAAGCCTTCGCAGAAGAGGTTCCCAGGGATCGATTTTTCATACATGAGTGTCCTGGTTAATTATCTCTCTGTGCACATTCGTTATCTAGCACAATGTATTTTGGTATAGATAATTTACTAAAATGGAGCACAAATAATGTACTATTATATCAGCTTTTCTACAGGAAATACTCTACCCTGAACATGATATGTTTGTCACAAAATTTAATGTGTGTCCTTTCAATTAGAAAACACCTGCATCTTTTCAGTCACTTATTGTTCTCATTCTCAGCTGTCTGGCTCAGGATGGCAATATAATTACAGAAAAATAAAAGGAGGGATAATTAGAGGATTGATTTTTACCACCCAAAGAGAAGATCCCATAAAGTGATTTACTGAGCAACAACACTAATGCATAGATCCATATGCAGCTAGAAAAAAAAAAATCTTTCGATTATTTTAATTATATAACTGCTTTTAGAAAAAGAAAAAATACTAGAGAATTAAACATTCTATTTATCACAGAGATTTAAGAATCTAAGTTAAATCATAGTAACATATATTTTGGATTAAGTCTAGTAGGTGCAGTCATTTGTGCTTTCAATTGTTTTTCTTTAATTGGATTTTGATATGAAACCCTGGTGTAAATTCTCAGGGCCTCATTCAATTGCAATTTGGCCAATTGAATAAGGCTCTATATAAGCACAGAGCATATATTTTTTACAGAAGTTTTTAGCTAGTGAAGACCTTACTTTGGATAGAAGTTCACTTACTAAAAAGTACTGTAAAATAAATATGCTCTGTGCTTATATAGAGCCCTATTCAATTGGCTGAGTTGCAATTGAATGAGACCCTCAGTAAATAAATAAAGGGCAGCTCTTGTGCTGGTGAAAATAGACACCTGATTTTAGTTAACCAATATCATTGCTAATTTTACATTCTGAAATAATGGCAATAAGATTGCTGGTCTTGGGGTAATGATTTTGCACTGTTTTCAGTTCAATTTAATTAACACCCATCTCTACACCTCAGTGACCTGTTGTAGGTTTCTCAAGCGCTCCTTATCTTCTGATCTGGTTACACCCTTACTGCTATAACATATCAATCACTGGTTTAGTCATTTTAATTGAGCCACCTGTACTCCGTATAGACATTCTGAAGTTCTGGCTTGTTAGACAATGAAGCTGGGATAATCTCCCATGCACAGCAATGAAGTTTACGGCCTATGATGAATAATGATTTTCCATATTGCCAATGTTCATAAGTAGACCTAGTGGTGTCATGTTCCATCTTGTTGTACGATGTCTGTGTTAAGATTACAGAGCAATTTGTTGTAATTTACCATTATGAGAATAGGCATTATACTATCAATATGATGGAAAGTTATAGCAGGTTCACAATGAACTCTCCCCCCAAAATAAATCTCAGTGAATTCAGTGAAGCTGATTTGGGATAGGTTTTGCCAGCAAACACACCTCCCACACACCACCATGACAATGTGATAGTTACGTTAATATAAAATACATTGTGAACGCATCTACTCTAATACATTAATCAAAGTAAAAATAACTCATCAAAGGAACTTACAAATTCTGTTTTGCCTCTTTTTATTTCAAATTCTTTCTCTATTGTGTGCCTGCTGTCTGTGCAATGTTTACATCTTCTTTACTTTTCAGCAGTGTTCTAGTAGATCAATAACCCTATGAACTATTTGATTCAAAATTGCCTAAAGTCCTTTTCATTCATCATTGGTCTTGTCAGTGGAATACATGTGATGTGTTTTTTTACTGTAGTTGGATAGAAAATGGAAAAGAAATGAAGATTACATTGAGAAAATAATGAATGTATGTGTATATAAACCCAGTGACTCAATAGCATATTTTTCATAAACCTGTGGAGGATAAATACTGGTTCTCTGAGCTAAACTGAAACAAGACACAACATTGTTATAGTGCAAGGATAAAAGTTACTTAATAATAGTCAGACTAAGGTATGTGGTTGATAATTGGACAGCAAGAAGGCATGTGCTTATTATTGTCTTACCTAAAGGAAAGATAGGTATTTTGCCTGCCTTAGATCTAACATTTGGCTGGGTGCGTAGTTAGACACAGTACAATGATCACAGAATTGGATGTAGTTAGCATTTAATACTCTTGCAGCTGGGGAAACAGTAAACTGATCCACCTTGTTGCTGTGGCACAAAGTCACATTCAGCTTCACATATAAGCTTCATTGAGTACACATCTTATAGAGCAAAGATTAATGGAAACTAAGGTATTTCCACTTTTCTAAGGTTCAGTGTCAGACTTAATCTTCACAACAAAGGCCACTTCACTAAATGTCACTTTAAATTTCAAGTGGTCAAGGGTTTTATGTATTTTTAAGCACAATTGTTTATTACAGATTGCATTTTTAGTAAAATGTTATTTGCTAAAAATATTTTAGTTCATATTAATAACCAATGCTAAATTGATGATAATTAATAAATAAAGAGTGATTATAAAAACAAGTCACAATCGTTCACCACAAGACTGTGTTATATACAAAACACTTTAAAGATCCATTTCACTGTATTTACTCAGCATTTCTCCTTCCAGCAATTTAATGGAACAAACTATACATCACCGCCTATTATATAATTCATATAATTAGAATATAACAATATAATATTATTCACCAGTAAATGTTTTACTGTTATACACCTTTTGCTTTATATTAAAAATAATACAAAATACTGTGATCTCTCAATTACATGACTTATGATGATCTGTTATTTGTTAAGCCTTTGCATACATAATCACAGCTCCCCAGTGCTTGCTTCCATCCTTTTATACAAGTACTCATAACAATGAAATAAGAAAGTGAATTGAAAGCTAGAAAAATATCACTCTTTTTCCATGAACCTCAAGTTAATTCAGCACAAATTGGAGCACAGCACTGTAAAGTTCTCCTAAAACATGTTGAAATAGGTGCCTTTTTCACATAAATGAAATGTCTTTTTGCATGAATCCCTGGCATTGCCCCCAGACAAAGTCACAGCAACAGCTCCGTGCAGAGAGCATAAGCAGAAAGAGACTTATCCCATCACAAATTAATCTGTGCAGATAAAGGACAGCTGGAATCAGCTAAATATTTTACTTGTGGGTTAACTGATTGCTGCAGCATTCCTGAATGCAGAGAAAAAACATAAATCTTTGTGCTCACAGAGTCTACAACGATCAGTGTCGGCAGATGTTGTTAATCATGGAACAGTCATCAAACACAATCCTGAAAGACCTTACATTTTTAGCTGTCATTAGAGTAATAAAAAAAAAAACAATGGATCATTTTAACATACAATCTTGTGCTCTTTCGCACCATGAAGAGCACTTAAAGTGAGGTAAATTACCTTTTTAGCTTTTATGGCTCTTCAATGGGAAGCTTAGTGAATCTAGACCAAAATCTGACTTGACAGAAATGTTGGTTTGCAATATATATTATACTGACACTAAAGTGCAAAAGCAACGCTCTAGCAGAAGGCTTTGTATTATACGAGGAACATTAAAATACCTATTAATCGTGTAAAAAAGCAAATAGCACTTGTCTTAATAGATCATGTCATTAACCTGTACATAATGCATTTCAATTGTATTTTAAAGTAACTTTGTTCCTATAGAATAAGTTTATTTGTGCACGTTCTTATTCTACAAAACAAGTACTGTGGACAAATAAGCATCAAGGTAGACTTGGCATGGGTACTTAAATTATATTCAGATATGGATTTGCTTTTAGTGAGAGAGTAGAACTATCTTTTTAGTTATTTCAAATAATTTTCTTTGGATATCAATTTAACTAGCATTTTACAGTAGACTCTCAGTTTCCAATGATACATGATTCATATATGCTTTGCATTAATTTATTTGTTAAATTGATATAAAGAAATTAAAGATGTAGTACTTATCGTACATAAAATATATTGATCTCACTGGGTGACATTAGGGCAAGCTAAAATGAAATAAAATAATTAACATAATGAAAAAAGTTAAACTTCAATCTTTCTTTTTAAATTACTACTAATGATTCTATTTAGGTATGCTTTTATATTTAAATTAAAATTATCCTTGTATCACAGTGTTTGTTTCATTCGAATTTTAGCTAAGAAACATTAATTGTATCTGCAAATGTAGAACTGTTAATTTACTGCAGGTTTTAATCTTCCCTAAAGAAAAACCCACACAGTTGTAGAGGGAGTGAATGATGCACTAATGTCTGAAATTATAAGGCAATTATCACATTTTCAATTACATACCACATATGGCAATTAACATTTTGTTAATCATCCGGCTTTTTTTTTACGTGGCTTTTTAAAATAAGTAGCTTACCCTCTAACTCCATAAAATTGCTGTTTACAATCAGTGCATACATAATTAGCCTTCAAACTCAGCATTTGTTCATCGCATTCTTACGATGCCCAATTCACACCTAGCAGGGCGTGTGTACATACAAATGTAATAGTCAGAACAGGAAATCCTATGCCTTAGAAGACGGAATGGTTGCTATCTATTCACATAAAATAACTGAGAGTATATATGCTCACAAGTTTTAATTAAAACTAGATACTGTACATTATTCTTTGCTCACGGCTAGTTCCTGTCAGGCAGACAGCTATCTCACACCTCACTCATGTAGAAAAGGAAAGACGTATGAAACAGAATTCAGCAAGAACAAATTGCATACTGACAATGAGAGGTAAAGACAAAGATTATGATGCACTAACCATAGAATATGTTTACGAATGAAAGTAAATATTTATAACATTTAACTGTCTTTAATATATATGTATATGTATTTATATAAAATGTATATATAAAAAAATTATATATATATATATATATATATATATTATATATATTTATATATATATTTATATTTAGATAGATAGACAGACAGAAAGATAGATAGATACATAGATAGATAGACAAACAGATAGATAGATAGATAGATAGATATACACACACATAAAAATCAGATGATATGATGTCTACAATTAAGAAATATAATTTTATTAGGGACAAATATACTATAGATATAAAAGTAGATCTATCTATCTATCTATCTATCTATCTATCTATCTATCTATCTACCCATCTACCTATCTATCTATCTATCTATCTATCTATCTATCTATCTATCTATCTATCTATCTATCTATCTATCTGTCTATCTACCCATCTATCTATCTATCTATCTATCTATCTATCTATCTATCTATCTATCTACCCATCTATCTATCTACCCATCTATCTACCCATCTATCTATATATCTATCTATCTATTTATCTATCTATCTTTATCTATCTATCTATTTATTCATCTATCTTTATCTATCTATCTATCCATCTATCTATCTATCTATCTATTTAAGAAATCCTTTCACACTCTCCTACCATTGCTAGTATTGGTTTGCTGGTTAGCATCAGATACATAGAAGGATATCATTCTTAAGTTTCTATGGCATTCATATGAAATGTTTAGATAACATAATACTACAATTTCTATGTTTTTTTTCCCCCAGCTTGATCAAATAGACACAGAAGGTACCTGGAACGATCCAGCAGAAGTACCAGAACCATTTTGCTGCCAATAGATATTTCTTCTGCTTGCTGTTCCAGCATTTAAAGGTGCTGTGGTTTGTAGGGAATTCATTAAATTGGTTCTGTAGCAGGTTCAGGGTAGAACAAGAGCAGATGTGCTGTTATATTTCTTTCATCAGGTCTCTTAGTCACTTTAAATCGCCAGACAAATGTTTTAATTAACATATGTCCTGTCAGTCTAACAATTACATGTTCATTTTGTGGCAACACTCAAAATTATGTCCGGTGCAGAAGTATGATGATTGTAAAGGGATGATGTCCCTTATGTTTAGTAATTCAAGTTTAATTTCAGTAGAGTAACTGGGATACCACCATTAAATGTTGCTGACAACAGGGAAGCTTCTTATTTCCCCCAGACAGAAAGATTTAGAAATTAAAACGACCAATCTTGTCCATTCTTCCGAAACAGTGAGACAGCTGTGGAGAGGTCAAAAGGGACAAGGAAACTTGGCTTCACTGCAAAGAGAATTCTGTAGAGGATTGAGTAGTGTTTGTGTGTGAAGAGTGGGGCTGTGTTTGTGTACAAAGCATCAGTGTGTGGATGAAGATGTATTCTTTATACCAAAGTACTTATCTAAATCACAGTTTAATCTGTTCATGTCTATTTATTTGCTTTTTTACCTCAAACAATACAGTAAATAAACGGAACAAATGCAAACTTCTGCATATTTGACACTTCTTTTGAATGCCTATTTCTCCTTGCTGTTTTTTCTATTGTTTTCAAGCACAACAGTTCAGTGAAACAAACCACAGGCACTAGTTAAAATGTGTTTGTAAGGTAAAGTAATGAGGGGTTGTTTGTGAGCAACAACAATAAATCAACACAACATCCCACAACACAGCTTGTTAACTCTCTTATTCCAGTGGCTATATCTGAAAACAAATTACTAGATTCAATAAAGTTTGCAGTGGTGGTGTATGGTACCTTTTTAATGGAGTAGTGAGCTTACCTGTATTCACTAAACCATGTTCTATGTTGCTTCCTCACATCATCATTACCCGAAAATAAGTCTTAGGAATGTTTGCATGTAGAACTGTACAATAATCCAGGCCTCTGCATTGATTCAACAAAGATGTCGTTTTAAGTGCTTTCTATATAATCTGTATTTGAAAACCTTCATGCATAAGCAAGTCTTACCTACTTCTATTTCCAATATGGCATCCTCATTACTTCCAAAGACACTCCAACAAATAAATTGCATTTTAAATTGCAATTAGTGTCTGTGTATAAATAGTTAATGAGTTTGTTAGCTCTCACGTGGATGCACTGAGCAGGCTAAATACTGACCCCTAAGGAGCAGAAAAAAATCTGTCAAAAGACCTGCGTAACAAGGTAATGGAACTTCATAAAGATGGAAAATTATATAAAAAGATATCCAAAGCATTGAAAATGCCAGTCAGTACTGTTCAATCACTTATAAAGAAGTGAAAACTTAATGGATCTCTTGATACCAAGCCAAGGTCAGGTAGACCAAGAAAGATTTCAGCCACAACTGCCAGAAGAATTGTTTGGAATACAAAGAAAGACCCACGCGTAACCTCAGGAGAAATACAGGCTGGTTTGGAAAAAGATGGTGTGGTTGTTTCAAAAAGCACAATACAACGATATTTGAACAAAAATGAGCTGCATGGTCGAGTTGCCAGAAAGAAGCCTTTACTGCGCCAATGTTACAAACAAAGTCCGGTTACAATATGCCCAACAACACCTTGACATGCCTCAGAGCTTCTGGCATACTGTAATTTGGAGTGACAAAACCAAAATAGAGCTTTATAGTCACAAGGGGTCAACAAGGCCTATAGTGAAAAGAATACCATCCCCAATGTGAAACATGATGGAGGCTCACTGATGTTTTGGGGGGGGGGGGTGAGCTCTAAAGGCACGGGGAATCTTGTGAAAATTGATGGCAAAATGAATGCAGCATGATATCGGAAAATACTGGCAGACAACTGGCATTCTTCTGCATGAAGGCTGTGCATGGGACGCTCTGGGCACAAGGCCAAGTTGACCCTCCAGTGGTTACAACAGAAAAAGGTGAAGGTTGTGGAGATGCCATCACAGTCTCCTGACGTCAATATCATCAAGCCACTCTGGGGAGATCTCAAATGCAGCCGGTTTTAAAATATAAAGCACTCTAAATAGTTGAAGTAGGCTCTTGGGTTACGCAAAGCTGGGGTATTCAAAAACATTTGTTTGATGTTTTCCTTCTTTTGGAGCTCTAGTATATTCTTGGAGTCCAGAAGTATGGGGAATAGAATTCCCCCTTTCATTGGGATTGTTTTTTATTTATTAGATGTTATCTGTTTTGTGTTGTTTTCCTGTTGTATG
Source organism: Discoglossus pictus (assembly GCA_027410445.1). NCBI lineage: Eukaryota > Metazoa > Chordata > Amphibia > Anura > Alytidae > Discoglossus > Discoglossus pictus. Next base: position 252,169,984 of record CM050165.1, read on the forward strand.
TTTTTGTTAGAGACACAGAGCGAGGTTTGCAGGAGATCGAGTTGGATCTACTGGTTGGGAAACTTGTCTTTGCCGCTACCAGATGATCTTTAAATTTTTATCGCGAAATGTACAGGGTCTGAATTATGATGCCAAGTGAAGATTAGCCTTTGATGCCTTTGCTAGGGAAAACACGGATGTTGTTTGTATTCAAAAGACACATTGGCATGAAGGGAAGCTCCCATATATGGCACATCCTCTGTTTAATACATACTACAACTCCATGTTTCGCAAAAAGACTAGAGGTGTTTACATTTTCTTCAATAAAAGAGTTACTTTGATACAAGAATTTGTCCAAATATGATCTGGCAAATTGAATAATATTGATTATAGTATTGCAAATATTGAAGCAGACTGCTAAATTAACTAGAGGACAGCTAATTGTCTGTGGAGATTTCAATTTATGTTTAGACCCTCAAACTTTAAGGAAATGTAGAGCCTTTCAACAAAGTTTGCAGAACTATAATCTTTATGACGCATGACGGATTTTTCACCCAAGTGAAAGATATTTTACTTTCTACTCTAATAGATTTCAATCATACTCAAGACTGGACTATGTTCTTGTAAATTTGCAGGCCCTAGATAAAATAACCAAGGTAGAGATAGGTCCAACAATTTGGGCAGACCATGCAATGGTGAAACTATCCCTTAAAAACAGATAATTTTAAAAGTAAGAGAAATTCATGGAAAATGAACCCCTATTTATTCACTGACCGTATAAACAAGAACTGAATTAAAGAAGAACTATCAAAGTTTTTTATGACTAATGATAAGTCAGTAAAATCAAAGATTTTTATTTGGAATATGCATAAAGCTTTCATAAGAGGGATTCTTATAAAACTTCAGGCTCATCAGAAGAGAGAAAGAGGGAGTTCATTGAGGGAATTATACATTCAATTATATAGATTAGAGAGACATAACAAATCTAGCCTGAATTTTCTGAAGCTATCAGACAACTTAAAACAGTTCAAACTAAAATCAGAAGCATATTACAGGATATGGCAGATAGGTCATTATAGGCTTTCCTACAGAAATTATATAATCAGGGTAATAAACCAGGAAGACTATTGACAAACAAACTAAATAAGAAGACACCCATGAAAAGGATAGAATATCTATGCGACGAACAAAGAAAAAGGTCTTCAACCCTGAGGGGATAGGCAAAATGTTTTTTAGATATTACAAAAATGTATATAATCTAGAACAAGGTGGCGACTTTAGGAAACCCTTTACTCAGGATATTGAGAATTTCTTAAACCAAATTAAATTGCCGAAGCTAGCTGCAGCAGATTTGAATTAATTATTTCTGGAAAATAAATCTAGTGGCAGTGTAATATTGTCTGTTATGACTAAATTAAAGATCAACCTATCTTCAGAGATAACCCTCCTCCATATCCTCCCACACTTGTTTGACTGGAAAATGATTCTTCAGGTGGTTACTATAGCTAAATGGCTATTAGAATGTAAATGGAAACAACCCCTATGCCCTACGTGGAATGACATTGTCTTGGTCATGAATAAAAACTTCTCTTTGGAGAAAGATTTCTTGATATAGAAATTAGAGAAGGTATTTTGGATAAATAGGATTTGTGGCAAAATTATGCAAACATTAATTAATGAATCACTTGCTCTCTCTTTTTGGTTTTGTCGACCATGGCCCTCTTTAGCTTGATTTGTTTTCGATATGCTCGGCTCACTGCACCTCGCTCCGTGTCTTAATTTGCAAATGTCCTAATTTGTATATATTGTTGTCTAGCTGTTTAGCTTCTCTTGCCATCATCAATGAGCACTATGTAAATCGACTTATGTGGTAAGGTATAATTATTATATACCAACAGAAGGTTAACCCATATGCATATTATGTGATTTTGTAACTGTTGTAAAGTGTAAACCACATTACAATAATAGATCATGGAAGATATATACTCATCACCCAAAATTGAATGTATTTGTACTTATTTTTGTACACTGAAAAAAAAAAAAAAAAAATTAACCATGTAAAATAGAAATAAATGAAAAAAACACTCCCGTAAATGATCATCCAGCGATGATCACCGACTCCCTGGTCTTCCATCTTCTGCCCTGTATTAGACCTCTCTTCTGGGCCTGGAAAGAGACCACCAAAAAAAAAATGCAGCTGTCTAAAAGAAAAAATAATTTAGTTAACCGAGCTCCTTCTATGAGGAGCCCCCCTCCGCAAATGGTTGTTTCTGCTGCTTGAATATAATTTTTTGTGCATTCTGATTGTATAAAATAGATGTCAATTAGATTTCAACCAATCAGAGAGGGGTTTTAGATGTCACCCTGCTCAATATTAATTTTAAATCTAATTGGTCCAATCACATTGCTCATATTTTAGGTACATCAATCTGAGCAAGCTGATTGGTCCAATAAGATTTAAAATTAATATTGAGCAGGGTGACATCTTAGAAGGCTTGTTAGAGGATTGCATCCCTGAATATATGAAGAAGATAGTCATGTCAAACTATTTTATTCTTTGAGGCATTAAGTAAGCAAGGCTATTTATGGTAAAATCTGGATTTTGCAAAGGCTGCTGATAAGATGCCACATGGGAGGCAACTGAAGGTTTGTAGTAAATGGAACGTTTTCTGATCTGACTAATGTGGTAACCTCAGGGTTTGGTACTAGGTAAGCTTTATAATATATTTTTTAATTATTTAGAAGTAGGACTGGAGAGTGGTGTCTCCTTATTTACTGCCGACAGTAAAATGATGTCCTTTTACAGCAAATGGGACTTGTATTAACTAGAAGAATGAACATTTAAATGAAGTTGAGATTAAATACAGATGAGTGTAAAGTTATTAGTTTGGAAAGGAAAAAAGCATGTCAATTATAACTTAAATGCAACAAATTAAGATATATCAGAGCTAGAAAAGGAACAATCTAAGTAACAATGCTCAAGGTCAGACAGCAGCTGTAAGGGAACGTAAGATATTAACATGAATTTAAAGGGATATGGACGCAAGGTAAGAAATTATAATTATGCTCCATATAAATCCATGATATACATTTCATTTGGAATATGGTGTTCAATTTTCAGCATCACTTCAAACATTACAGAATTGGAAAATGTACAATATTAACAGGGAGAATGGAGAGATTAGGTTATAAGGAAATACTAACCAAATTGGATTTATTTCTCTAGAAAAAATGAGCCTAAGAGAGGATGTAATTACTTTATCTAAACATTTCCAGGGTCAATACAATGCTTTATCAGGTGAACTTTTTTACCCACAGGTTTTCAGTTGACAAGAGGTCACCCCTTGAGGAAGAAAGGATTTAACTATAAAGACCCCAAGTAAAATCTTAAAATGCTTGTAAAGTATGTAACAAAATAAGAACATGTACGTAGGTAAGCAAGACAGGAAAAAATCTAGATAACTCTGATCGTATTGTGGGTAATTCCATCTTAGACTGCTAGTCATACCATCCACCTGAGTAGAAACACTAACCAACTGACATATTTCCCAGTTCTATTCATCATCAGGACGGAAGCAGTCACTTCTGTAGGGACACTAGGCCAAGGCGTCATATCATCAACAGGAGCAGAAACACTGACCAGCTGACATTATTTCCCAGTTTCATTCACCTTGGTTTCCGCCACTCTTCTCCCTCTGAACTCATATAACATGCTCTCCCATTTACCCACCTCTGATTTATGATAATTTATAGAGAAGGTTTAGCACTGTCGCCTTTATTTTTCACAGCTGATACACCCACAGTCTTAATCACTGATTAACTCTCTACTTTCAATTACTTTCCAAGTCCTTGGTTCTTCATTTTAATTGCTTAACCTTTTGTTTCATTAATCCATTTTTGGGCTAAAGCTTTGCTTTACTGCTGTTTGCACATGAGTTTTTATATTAATTAATGTTGAAATAAAAAAAAGGTATAGCATGAAAAGTGTGTACACTGGCCCTTTCACGGCACCTAATTTCAGCTACAATTCCTCACACTCTTCCCGGGTTTCCATTATTTTATTAACAAAGAAAAGATGTCTTTGATCGTTAAAGCAAACTGAATAAATAGTTAAAACTGAAGCCTGCAATTATTTATTTTAACAGTGTAAAACATTTTGCACATTATCAACTCAAGCTGTTCAAAACAGCATATCATAAATATTACCTTTTAGTAGCCATTTAAAGAAGGACAAGGGATCTTCACAGTAAGGGCAGTCGGATTATGGAACTCACTACCAAAGAAGGTTGTGTCAGCAGATTCGATAGATAACTTTATAAAGGGGTTAGCTGTTAAAGGACATACAGGGTCATGTTGGATAACTAGCATATGATGGTATTGATCTAGGAAGTGTGCAGTTGCCGGTATTTGGGAAGGAAGGCTTTTGTCCCTTATGAGAAAACTGGCAATGTTTCAATGGCGTTTTTGTTTGCCTTCCACTGGATCAATAAACAATTCACATATTACTAGAACCAGATGAGATCTAAAACGGCTGAACTTGATGGATTTAAAGACTTTTTTCAGCTGCAATCACTATGTTACTAAATTACTAAGTATATTTCTCTTTTATTTACTATATTGTAAGTTGTTATGTTTCGTTCCTTGTTTCTTCTTTTGCATAATTTCTACTTACTGGATTCACTTTTATTAGTCATTATTATTGTAATTATTACTCTTTTTTTAGAAAGTGCCAACATTTCTTCATAGCACAAAATGCAGCCAAAATGCATTTGATTGCTTTCTGTTTTTAACAAAATTGGTTTAACATTTTACTACGTTAATTTGCAAAATAATTTTAACTTAATGTAATTCTGTAATCAATTGAATTGCCATCTTGTCTCAAAGGCAAATGTATACAGGCCAAAAACCTTGTTCATTGACCAGAACATGTGAACATGTTTTATGACACACATTTATGAAATTGTGAATATAAGAGCCTGTGTGTCTTGTTGTTTCTCAGCTTTCACTTTTTGATTCACCATTCTGTTCTAACCCTATATTCTTCCTGTCCTTAAACCTCTAACACTTTGTAAAATGTTGTCACTCAACCTGCCAACATATATATAGGGTTGAGTCAATTATTATGACCACTGCCTACTTTTGACATCAGCAGGGCATAGCCAATAAAATACAGCGCATATAGGCATTCTGCTAACACATCAGCCATCGCTGTTATGGGTAAAACGTGCAATTTATCCAACTTTGAAAAGGGGGTGATCATTGGCTTCCGGCACAAGGGTGGCAGTATTTTTTAAACAGTGCAGTTTGTAAACTATTTGCGTGATGCCGTTGTAAACTGTTCGCGTGATGCCGTGGTTAAAGTACCGTGACTGGACAAATGGCACCATTGCAATTAAATGTTGTGGAAGCTGTCATTAATGTCAGAGGTGAATGTTGGCAGTGAAGGAGTGTGAGGGCCAACCAACATGCTACAGTTGAGCAACACACCATCCGAAAGGAACCAGGGGGCTATCAGACATGTTTTTCAAAATAACAGTACAGCAAACACTGGAGCAGATTGGATCTTCCAGCAGGACAATGAAACATGTAATCCAGCAGAATTGTCCAGGAGTGGTTGGTATGAGCATGGCAATGACTTCCAAGTACTTCCCTGGCCTCCAAATTCCCCAGACTTGAACCCAATCAAGCACCTTGATCGCCATGTTACCCTTATGGATCCTCCACTATGCACTCTTCAGCAGCTGTCGTATGCACTACAGTCTGCATGGCTCCAGGTAGACTTGCCAACCTTCCAGAACACCTAACAGGGAGAGAGGGCAAGCTGTTTCAGATAATTTCAGATAATTCCATATATTATGCTGAACATATCTTGCTGAGAACATAGAGTTAAAAAGAAAAAGGACATGTATGTTATTTTAAGGCAGAGAATCTAAAAAAACAAAGTCTGTAATCATAAAAACCAATGATGAATTTAGCTTATTACACATTATTAACTTAATATTTTTATGTAAAGTTGGAAAAAAATGGACATTAACCAAATTAGAGCTTGTTATGAGAAAGTAAGAAATGACCTTTTCTTTTTTAAACTAACAAAATAAGGCACAAAGTTTGTTGAAGTATTGATGTGTGGTAACAGTACAGAGCAACATATGTCAGTTAGTAATACCATATTTGAAAATTGGCAGTTAAAAACAGGAGCAAATATTTGGATTCACATATTTTATTCAAGTGTCTTTAAAGGCATATCTAAGTTATGCATGTATCTGATAGAGGAGAATCAGTAGTGTATGAAAATGTTTTTTGTTGTTTGAAAAAATACCAAAATAAATATTATTAAACCCTAAAGTACCTACCCTAAAACTCTTGTGTTTGCAAGCAGTTGATGTTGAGAGTTAACACCCCTGAAAATCCATGCTAAAATAGCATAATATTCATAATTCATTTGGATAATCACAGGCAGCTAATATATTGTTTCAATCTGCAAAGTCAGTTTGTGCAGCAAAGCATGATGGGATATGTAGTCTTGTTTTCCCCTAGCACAAGGAAGCAAAGAGGAGCACAGACATTGCTGTGTGGATTTATGCACTGTGCTACTGTTGGCTGGAAGGTTAGTATAGGATTAATAAAACGTACCTGAATGCATCATTTCTATTGGTAGGTACCAGGTTCCTCTGTAGGCAGCTCTGGAGGTGTGGAAACCAAATAGATTTTTTTTTTAAATAAAATTAATATGATCTTTTTATAGAATGAATCAATGTAATGTGTGTTTCAGATATAAGCATCATGCTGTTAGATTAGAAAAAGTTAAGAACAGGCAAACTGTTATACCTTTAAGTTTAACTTAATAAAATGTTGTTCTGTGTCCTTACACAACTTGTAATGGACTTATTATTTGTAATATTCTTTTCTGTTGTATAAGGTTGATATATTCCATAAAACTTTCTAGTTCACACTACAGATGTAAAATTACATGCAATACCTGAAACTTTGCCAATTTTAACTAATTGCTAAATTAGCCATTTGATTAATAGACACCTATATCTGAATGGGTAGCTGGGTTTGTTTGGTAAGCAATGTATTAAAAATGCATGTAAAATGTGAATAAAGTATTATTTTTAAAATTATACTATTTATATTTAAACAATGATGCCAAGAAAGAAAAATTACATGTTGTTTATGCATTCCAACACAGCAAACTCCCTGCACTTTAATTATTCATCTAGTTATATTATTTGCGTGCAGATTTATATCATGTGGTTCCTGCAATTAGTATTAGAACTTGACGTTAAAAGGCTTTTATAAAAAAAAAACACAAAGAGAAATTCACATCTCAGTTCAATTGTTTAACTTTTTTCCTAAATGAAACAGAATCAGTTAGACTCATATACATAATCACAGACACTTGTAGGGTAAACACCCTTGATGAGCTGAAACACACATTTAATTAAGTTTATTTGTTGTAGATTTATTATGAGGGACCCAAATCTAATCTGAAATGTTATCTTGCAACATGCTTTTTTATATTGATCATAGCTTTATAAATTCAAAATGTTTACTTAAAAAACAACCAATGTCAATTATCTGGAATCAATAATGAGAGTTATGTCCCATGTCACCCTCCATCCAACAAAAGCCCAACCAGAGCCCTAATCAAGTTTTGTACATAAACCCAGCCTCTACCATTTACCGTAATCTTCACCTTTAAACCCAAATTCCACCACTAAGTCCATACCCTTCTTTTAATGCTAATATAGCCAAGCATTACGTTGAACTCTAATAATAACCTTAACACCTTACCTTGACCTTATTTATAACCCTAACATCAGACCTTAACCCTAATACTAAATGCATCAGACCTCATATTAATGGTTCTGAATAATTGAAAAGATCCAAAGCAACATTAATGACCATGGACCTCATTCAATTGCGATTTGGCCAATTGAATAGGGCTCTATATAAGCACATAGCATATTTTTTTGACAGAAGTTTTTAGTTAGTGAAGACCTTGCTTTTGGATAGACATTCACTAACTGAAAACTTCTGTCAAAAAAATATGCTATGTGCTTATATAGAGCCCTATTCAATTGGCCAAGTCGCAATTGAATGAGGCCCCATGAGAATAAAGAGCTTTATTTTATACATGGATATGATCCAATGTTCAGCAATTTTTTTCAGTATTTACAGTATAAATGCTTCAGAGTCAAAGGACCAGGGTAAATCCATAAGGCATGATACTTGCTGTCAAGCCCACCACCATTTCACTCCAGAAATACATTTATACATTAATAGTGAATAGAATAGACAAGTGAACATTTTTTTTTCATAAACTAGTTAGAAATATTATTTACTTCATATTTATTCAGATGTTTAGTGAAGTCTCACTTTAGCACAAGGTAGTTTCTGACCAATAGTTCCTGTGCTTTGCACATGGATGACGCACATGATCGCAGGTCACATGATGTTAGCAGTATTTGAATACAGAAAGGTATCGTAAAATGGATTACATTACTGTTCCCTATGCAGAAACTTGGAATCATCCTTTAAGCCTCTCTATAACTTTTTATTAAAGTGCCCTTTTACCCTTGATGTGACAAGTCACCTAGTTTAAAAGGCATATTTAAGTTTCAAAGATTATGAATGCTGATAGAGGAGAATCAGTAATGTATGAAAACATTGTTTGCATAAAAAATACCAAAATAAACATTATTATACTTACCCTAAAGTTTGCTAAATCTCTTGAGTTCGCTAGCAGTTGATTAACACTCCTAGAAATCCCTGCTAAAACTAGCATACAATTCATAATTTGTTTTGGCCAATCACAGTCAGCTAATACATTGTATCAATCATGGCAGTCTGTGTAGGAAGTAATCATGGGAAGTGTAGTCCCCTGCACAAGGAAGCAAGGAGGAGTCAGACATTGCTGTGTAGATCTCTACATTGTGCTGTTGTTAACTTGAAGATTAGTAAAGTGGTAAAATCTGTACCCAAATGCAGTGTTTCTATTGGGAGGTACACTGCACCTATGTAAGCAGCTCTGTGGGGTGTGGAAAACAAGTTTTATTTTTAAATCATATAAATCTGTGTGTGTATAGAATGAGTCAATGTAATGTGTGTGTCTGATACAAACAGCATGTGTTAGATTAGAAAAGGTATAAACAGGGAAACTTAGATATACCTTTAGGCTTTATTTACTGATTACAATGGTGATAGTTATATTTTTCAGAATCCTACGAGTATGTTGCAGTTTGCAAATAAAGTGCATACATCAGAGAAATATTACAAATTTGTAACTAGTATTGAGTTATAGAGAAACTTTAGCTTTGTATATTTAATAAGTGTGAAGCATAGGGAATGTTGTTTACAGAGAACAACAGAAGCATGTTTGTGTCATATTGTCAAAATGTTATTTAATGCATGAGTAAAGTGTTAAATTAATTTTCACTATATGCGAGAAACATAAGATAGAGCAAAAGAAGACATGTTCTTCATTGAGTTCAGCACCAAATATATTATTAAGAAATAGATTAACATATGTTTGGACATGATCACACTGAATTATATCCATGAATTATATCCATAACAGCTTTGACTAAGGCCCTTGTTATGAAAACCCTTCTTCTGTCTTCCCTTTATCATAACTTCACATACAATTATTTTAAAAATATATTTAACATTATCATGATTTTTTCTTTTGTTCCTCTGCTAAAACAATGTAGCCTTGTTTCATGCTCTTACAAGCCTCACCAAGCCCTTCCTCCCTATAGAACTCAAAAACATTTAATTCCTGTTAACTACATACCGGAAGAAGCTACTGTATGTGTTTCTCTAAAGAACATACACTTTATGTTTACAGCATTTCTTTGTGATGAGTGGACCAGATCTGCAGCGTTGTTTTCTCACAAAGTCTACTCATGCTTCTTCTTCACATTTTTTGATGCATGATTTATTTCTTCCCTGAATTAAGCCGCTAACTATTTTTCAGACCAAATAATTTATATTTAAATAGGTTCAATTGATTTTCACAAGCTTATGTTGGCATTATAAAAGTCTGATGTTGGACTAGCCATGCACCAGCAATGCAAATATGGAATTCCTGGCTTTTCTAGTTGAAGGGCATTGAGTAGCTATAACTACAACAAATCTGTAAGAAATGTCTTTCACTCCAAAGTGTCTTTATGATCTAAATTATTTTAACAAGCTGGTTGAGCATATTACAATGAGGTAAACTAAGTAACCCAGATGAATAAAATCATCTGTAGCACACTTTACACTTAGGAAGACCCTGAGGCTATGCAAACAAGATCTCTAATGCTGTAAGGGATGCTCAGCTGAGGACGAACAAAACATAAATCTTTATTAGGTACTTCATACAGAACAAAGATTAAAATTGTTTATCCTTAGCTGTACATCTCTTGCAGACTTAGTGATCTTGTATGCATATCCTCAGGGTCTCCCTAATAGTTAGAGGATGCTCCAGACAGGGATTCTTGTTCTCCATACCTAGAAACTTAGCAAAAACCCTCACTGACTAGGTCAACATGTGTATTTGGGGTTCAGCTTTGAGTGTCTCACATGTCCCAGTTATTACTTTTCTTTAACTCTTGCCATGCCTCTCTCTATCCTAAAATCTCCACATGTATACTATAGATCAATATATATACTGTATTTCTATATGTATATCGGAAAATTTCAGGCGTACTTACAGACAAGAATGTTCTTGCATATAGACATTTTTTTGTGCATATCAAAATGCATTGCCATAGCACTAGAATCAGCCTGCCACTTACTGTAATTGTGCTGTCTTAGGCCATGGCCTTGTTGCCTACACAAAAGTGTACTACTGCTAGGGATTACTATTACAGTATGCATTCATAGGAGATTTAATTGCCATTTCAATCAGTGGTGGAGCTAGAGAATGGAGGGCCCTGGTGCAAAAGCATTTTTGGGACTCCTCCCCAATAGTGGATTGTAAAAAATGTTTGCGATGGAACCCCCCCCCCCTCCATTACCAACTTATACTGTGTCTTTCCGAAGACCGCTTTCCCTCTCAAAGAAAAAATTCCCATTAACAGCACCCCGCACTGAGACCCTTTCCCATAGCTGCTTCCCCCAAAGACCGCCTTCCATAGCTGCTCCCCTTCCTATCTGCCTGCGTGAAACACACATATAAACACATATATACATATATTATGTCTACATAGCAGCCAGCACGTCTCCGCAGTTATCTTCACATAGCACCCAGTCTCTCTCAATCTCCACACAGCACCCACCTCTCTTAGCATCCATCCCCACACAGCACCTAATCCTTCTCAGCACCCACCTCACAGAACCCACTCAGTGTACTTTACTGTCATTCAGACCTTGCTCTCTCACCTCTTCCATGATACACATCACCAGTGTGCTGAACTGCCTAACACTGCCACCGCTTAGAGATACAGTGGATATAAAAAGTCTACACACCCCTGTTAAAATGTCAGGTTTCTGTGCTGTAAAAAAATGAGACAATTATAAATAATTTCAGAACTTTTTCCACCTTTAATGTGACCTATAAACTGTACAAGTGTGTGGAGGGAAGAAAAATAATGTGGTTGCATAAGTCTGCACACCTTCTTATAACTGGGCATGTAGCTGTGTTCAGAATTAAGCAATCCCATTCCAAATCATGTCAAATAGGAGTCGGCATACACCTGCCATAATTTAAAGTGCCTCTGATTAACCCCAAATAAAGTTCAGCTGCTCTAGTTGGTCTTTCCTGAAATTTTCTGAGTCGCATCCCACAGCAAAAGCCATGGTCCACAGAGAGCTTACAAAGCATCAGAGGGATCTCATTGTTAAAAGCTATAAGTCTCGAGAAGGGTACAAAAGAATTTCCAAGGCATTAGATATACCATTGAACACAGTGAAGATAGTCATCATCAAGTAGATAAAATATGGTACAACAGTGACATTACCAAGAACTGGAGCTCCCTCCAAAATTGATGAAAAGACAAGAAGAAAACTGGTCTGGGAGGCTACCAAGAGGCCTACAGCAACATTAAAGGAGCTGCAGGAATATCTGGCAAGTACTGGCTGTGTGGTACATGTGACAACAATCTCCCGTATTCTTCATATGTCTGGGCTATGGGGTAGAGTGGCAATACGAAAGCCTTTTCTTACGAAGAAAAACATCCAAGCCAGGCTACATTTTGCAAAAACACATCTGAAGTCTCCCAAAAGCTTGTGGGAAAAGGTGTTATGGTTTGATGAAACCAAGGTTGAACTTTTTGACCATAATTCCAAAAGATATGTTTGGCGCAAAAACAACACTGCACATCACCAAAAGAACACCATACCCAAAGTGAAGCATGGTGGTGGCAGCATCATGCTTTGGTGCTTGTGCTAGAAAGCTGAACACGAAGAGGAAATTCATCTTTCAGCATGACAAAGACCCAAAGCATACATCCAAATCAACAAAGGAATGGCTTCACCAGAAGAAGATTAAAGTTTTGGAATGGCCCAGCCAGAGCCCAGACCTGAATCCGATTGAAATTCTGTGGGGTGATCTGAAGAGGGCTGTGCACAGGAGATGCCCTCGTAATCTGACAGATTTGGAGTGTTTTTGCAAAGAAGAGTGAGCAAATCATGCCAAGTCAAAATGTGCCATGCTGATAGACTCATACCCAAAAAGACTGAGTGCTGTAATAAAATCAAAAGGTGCTTCAACAAAGTATTAGTTTAAGGGTGTGCATACTTATGCAACCATATTATTATATTTTTTATTTTTTTCTTCCCTCTACCTAAAAGATTTCAGTTTGTTTTTTCAATTGAGCTGTACAGTTTATAGGTCGCAGTAAAAATGCTGTAGAAAAAATAATGAAATGCAAAAAAAAAAAAATACACAGCACTGGCCCCTGGTTCATTACACCGCCTGCACTACTGGTAGCTCCGCCTCTGATTTCAATGCTAGACTACCCTTTTGTGGTGTAGCAAGACTGATATGTGAATGGAAAATTAGAGCTAAAGGGGATATTGTTCATTTTTAAACAGCTTTGTTACTTCGTGTGCACATAAAGTGGATCCTGGACAACAGACAACTAAACATCACAATCTGTTCTCACGTAGAGGAGCAGTCTTAGTGTATGGCTTTAAGCAGGTCTAAGTGTACCAATTTTAATAACTCATCAAAAGGATGAATTACAAAGTTACATCATGCACAGACTACAAAGATATGGCATTTTTAATGTTGTTTCATCAATATGGACAGACGAGATAGAGTTTTTTGTTAGCCATTTTATTAAACAAAACACATAGCAAGTCTGTGGGATAACTGTCATCTGAATTATCACACTAGGAAATACTAGGAGATGCTTTTTCTGTTCCATGAAATTCTGTTAGAGAAGAGAGGTCAGAAGCAGTGCTGAATTCTAAGGTGTTCATTGTAACGTTTTATGATTAATTTCACAGTCAATGCATGGATGTTCACTTAGTTAGGAAAATATTACATTTGCTTTGCAAAATATCAGGATGGTTTAAATAAATTGTTAGAACTAGACAAATATGTGGATATGTTTATTTATAAATTCATTTTCTGAGCAAGAATTCAGAGATTATAATGCTTGTAAGGATTATTTAATAAGAGTGCGGATAAAACATCCCAATGTCCAGATTACCGACATTACATTCTAGATGGATCTTCAGTAAGCTGGGAATTTGCATTTGTTTTGCAGTCTTAATTGTACGGAGGCACATGAAATGGAAGTAAATAAACTGGCTTTGTATCTTTTATAATAAACTTGGCATTTAACTAAATCTGAAAAGTATATGATTAAGGATTTATGTAAAAAAAAAAAAAAGTTTAAGACTAATATTATATATATATATATATATATATATATATATATATATATATATATACAATGTTAGTCTTACATTTTTTTTTATACTTTTGGCATTTAACTCTATCTGAAAAGTATATAATTAAGGATTTATGTAAAAAAAAATGTTTAAGACTAATATTGTATATATATATATATATATATATATATATATATATATATATATATATACAATGTTAGTCTTAATTTTTTTTTTTTTATAAATTTGGCATTTAACTCTATCTGAAAAGTATATAATTAAGGTTTTATGTAAAAAAAAATGTTTAAGACTAATATTGTATATATATATATATATATATATATATATATATATATATATATATATATATATACAATATTAGTCTAAAACTTTATTTACACAAATCCTTAATCCTATAATTTTTAGATAGGGTTAAATGCCAAATTTATTATAAAAGATTCAAAGCCAGTTTATTTACTTCCATTTCATGTGCCTCCGTACAATTAAGACTGCAAAACAAATGCAAATTCACAGTTTACTGAAGATCAATCTAGAATGTAATGTCGGTAATCTGGACATTGGGATGTTTTATCCGCACTCTTATTAAATAATCCTTACAAGCTTATATATGATTGAAAGAATTTGCCAGGAAAATGTAATACAAATACTTTTCAATTAGAAACAAATAAATGTTGATGCCTCCGGAGAAATCTATGATACTTTGGTGAAAGTTTTGTGTGTCAGAAATGTTGATACCTCTGTGTGAGAAGTGCTTTTTCCTTTCTGAAGATCAGTGGTTGCATTGAATGATACAAGGTGTTTACTTCTGGGCCAGTGAGGGAAAGATATATGGTGTAAATTGCAATCTTATCCTGTTATCAAACAAAGGTTTAGGACTTCTGCTTGTTCGCTCCTCACTCACTCCTCCACTGATGCACTGATATCTACAAACACTCAATCATCCTAATCTCAGGATGTGAGTTAGAGCAAACACAAAATGGATTCCAGTACAGAGTCTTCAAAAATTCAGGTTTTCCCCAATAATATTGTTAGTTATCAAAAATATGTATTTTTTTTCTTCAATTGCAGTGGACCTTTAATTTCTAACCATTCAAATCTGAGCCCTCACTAGCAAAACCATCTCCCATTGTGTCTTTTTTGAATATCCCATACCTGTGTTACTTAACTTAATATACTACAGTGATACCAGTATGCCTTTTCACTACCTCACCTATCATTTTGAATCGTTAAATCTCTTATTGCTTCTCAATCATAACCATTCTTTTCATACTCCTCCTGTCTCACATATCACTTTCTTATTTCACTTTGACCTTTCTTTTTCCTTTACCAAGCACTCTGTGTGACTTTTTTTTACCAATTTTAATATGAGATTAAATGATGCCACTGCTTTTGAGTGAGGGATGGCTGCATGTCTTTCTTTCTGTTACTTTTCAGCCACAATTTTCCTGCAGTTGTTTCCACTCTGGATCAATGAGGGGAATACAGCAAGGAGAATTAGCAATGGACCTGCACCTGCTGGTTATCTGATTATCTTATTCCCTTTGTAAATGTTCCTTCTACACTGACAAAATACAAGAACACCAAGTGGCACTAAGAAAACGAATATATACATGTTTGAAAACTTTGGAGGAATCCAAGATACTTTGGTGGAAGTTGTGTGCGTGAGAAGAGCTTTTACATTTCTGGAGATCTGTGCAGATCTCCAGAATGGTGAATGGTGCAAGGTATTTACTTCTGGGCCAGAATTTACAGACTGATGGTGCAGTCTTTAACATGATACACAGTCACCTCCTCCAACATGTCACAGATTACTCTCCACAGCTTCGGCATCATAGCATCTGTTTTTAAAATGTAAACTCTCAGGAGCAGGGACCTCCACTGCTTCTATATAATTGTGTGTTACAGTACTGTTATGTCCTCTATATTCTCTAGGACAGGGGAGGGGAACGTCCGGCCCGCGGGCCATATAAAGCCCACAAAATTATTTGGTCTGGCCCTTCCAACCCTGTGCAAGCATCAGACATTGTTAAGCTATGCCCGCATGTGCTCTCCACCGCTGAGCGGCCAGGAGGAGAGCATGTGCAATATGGAGAGATACAGCGTTGGGAGAAAGAGAGCAAGAGACAGAGGAGTGAGAGAGACATGAGAGAGATAGAGAAGGAGAGAGAGGTGAAAGAGATGGACAGGAGAGAGAGAGACAGGAGAGAGAGAGAGTGAGACAAGAGAGAGAGAGAGTGAGAAAGACACAGGGGAGAGAGAAACAGAAGATAGAGATAGCAAGAGATAGAGAGAGCAAGAGACACGGGAGAGCGAGACACACAGGAGAGAGACAGATTAGAGGGAGAGGGACAGACAGGAGAGAGGGAGAGACAGGAGAGAGAGAGACAAAAGAGTGAGAGAGACAACAGAGATAGAGAGAACCATGACAGGGAGAAAGAGAGACAGACACAGGACAGAGAGAAGCAGTGCCAGCCATCCCATTAGAGGTGAGTTAATGAATGATGTTATAAATATCCAAACAGCCCTTGGCAGAAAAAAAAGGTTTCCCACTCCTGCTCTAGAGTATATGTTGGATGACTTTAGTAGATGCTATGCTTATTTACTTTTTTACAGTTTATAATACAACATGAATGAAATGTAGTTAAGATACTGATTTCATGAATACCAAAATGAGTCTTTGAAAAGTTGTACCAATGTATGGGTCTATGGCTGCTTATATTTGCACCACATATGCAATTATCTTTCTATAAATCTGATGTGAGTTGATAACCCAGAGACATAGCATAGTAGAGTTAGACGCATTTATAAATTAAACATAATATGATCCTTTAACTACTAACGCAGATAATCACATCTAATTAAATCAGCAGGCTTGCATGCCAAAGTTGGCAATGGAATTCCTCAGCTGTCCTGTGTGTTCAAGTACAATTCGACCATCAAACAAATTTGTCAAGTGGCAATGCTACAACTACATTTCTGAAAATATGTGACCTCGCAGAATGTCACATGAGATCATTATACACAAATGAGACTGAGATTAATTATTACTTTAAATAGATAATTTGTACTAATTACTGACTATGGCTGGCAAAATCTGTTGTTTCAACTGACCATTCCTTCTGGTGAGAACAGCAGGATAATATAATGCACTGCTATTTATTTCATTTACAGTTTAAAAAGACAACTGTATAGCCCTAGTTATTTAATAACTTCTAAAGAATATAACAAGTATGTCTAAGAATAACACTGGTAAAAGTACAATCATTGATGGCAATGTATGATCATCTAAGTCTAAAGAATGTAACAATGTGTTGGTTTTTAATTTCATGATATGTGCTCCTTTTCTTTACAATACTCAGTAGTTTGTGAGCAATTATGTTTTATTTAAGAACTAGTGACACAATTCAAATTGTCAGAGCCTTTGCTCTAGTGCTATATTTAGTATTTACTACATTTGTGCAGTGTTCATGTTAACAGGAAAACAGTTTTAGAAATATATATATATATATATATATATATATATATATATATATATATATATATATATATATATATATATTGAATATTTTTTACAAAACAATGCAATAACAAATGTTCTTATTGATCAAGTTACAGCTTTTATAGATAGATACCTGATGTTATCACGGAACAATCATTCAAAATATGCCATTGTGTGGTTATGACTAATGCTGTAAATACACAATAACACATTTTGTCATACAAAATAGAGAGATCATCTCAACCATCAAAGAATAGAAATCTTAATGTGTTTCGTGGTCTTAAATGTCTGTTTATTTTCAGGATATTATTTTTACAGGAAATTGCTTATACAAAACTACAATTAGGATTCATGCTGATAACATGAACTGACGCATGACATGGTCTATAAAAGATAATTACACCACTTCATCATGGGAACCTTTACTAACTGGTGCATGTTGGTGACCCTTGGAGCGCTTTTGCTGTAACTACCTTTTACCACTAAGAATCCTGCTGCTTTTCCTCTCAGTTTGATGTCCTTAATTTGAATAATAAAAGGATTATAAAATTCAGTATGTTATTCCATTAAAATCTCCCAGAAACTTTGGTATAAACAAATGTAATGTTTCAATACAGAAGAACCGCACCTTAACTTTAAAATATGCTCAGCTTGTATTAAATGACTGTGAGTAAAACACGTGTCATTCCACCAGCTACAAATGGAGCTCTCCATTAGATGAAAAGCATTGTCTTTAAATGATCCTGCTAATGTGTATAAGCTGCTTGCCTAAGCAAGCATTAGCAGCGTAAATGCAAATGTAACCTGACTTTGGGCAAAGAGCAGTGAAGAAAGTGGATGGCGCAAAGAACAGTTGTAACTATCCAAAGAGGGATATATGTCTACAAGAGAAGAAACAAGAAAATCAAATCACTGTGATCGAAAGGTGAGTTGTAGACAAAGAGAAAGTGTTTAACTTCTTTTTTATTAATGTAGCTAGCAGTTAATTTATAAACTGATAGGGTTGATTATATGAAGTATTTAAGACCTAACACCCCTAACATTGCCCTAAAACACTCCATGACAAAATCTCACTATATGGATGAGAAGATGCTAAAAACAAAGGGGAGTGAACAGTGATGAGGCCTTTGAATTGTTATAATGCCTGTTGATGATGTAGACAATTGTAAAGGTATAGCAGGCTATATATAACAAATAATATGTTAATTCATACATTACATATGCTGCTGAGAAGTAGGGAAAATATCTACTGCATCTGATTACTTGTATCTATAAACTCTAAATGTATTGGTGGACAGGGAGGGCGGCCCAGGCTCCCTGGGGTAGCCGGTAGTGTACTATGACCCGGTGGAGCCTGGAGGCGCTACCCCCGATACTATGCCGCTGTGGTGATGCAAGGGGGCGTGTGTAGGCGCCAACCAGCGTGGTGTTCAGTCACAAAAGGCGCAACTCCTCCGGACTTCAAGGATTTCAGTTTTTGGTGTTTGTTGTGTGTCTCTGTGTGATTGTATATACTGTCAGCAACAGTAGAGGCATATACATATTGCAGCCTTAGCTATAAGGGATTTATTCCTGGGCCTATTACCATACTGCCCCCTTCAGTTAAATTATCCCCTCCCCTCTTTTGCCTTGTTTTTTCTTTCGCTTTACCCTTTACTTTTCCCTGCCTTTTTTCTTTTGTGTTTCCCCTGGGCTAGTAGTGTTAGTGACAGGGAGCCCAATTATTATTATGGAGGCTAGAGAAGCCAGTGATTTTGAACGCCTCAATGAAGTGGTACGCTCCAAGGCCTTATGCCATGGAGTAAAATGGCTGGAGGACCGCCTAGGTGCTCCAGCGGGCGAGTCAACACCCTTTCCTGTGGTCCCTCAGGTGCAGTCACCGATAGCCAGTGGCCTGGGGAATTTGGCTGAGGCTAGCTCCTCAGGCGTAACTGCAAGGCAGCATGGGCCTAGGGCTTGCAGTCCCACAGAGGAAAGGGTGAGGCGAGCAGTTGAGGCATTGAAAAATGTGGGACTTAGGCTACAAGCACTTAGGAAATCAATGAGAACATTTGCCATATTTTGTGTCTCTGGCTTGCCATAGTCATCGTGGGTAGTTCTATTGCAAAGATTCTGCTATGGGGGAATAGATTAGCTAGGGAGATTCAGAGGAATTAAATAGCGCTGTATGATAATACTTTGACTGCGCTGCCTCTGACCCTGGTGCTATGTATAATTTTCCAAGAGCCATCTACTGTATCTATTTGTGTACTCTGCAAATGCCTTATCACATGTGTACTCTACCAGTACCTTGCCACTTCAAGCATTACTCTCATTACCTTGCCATGGTGTGTACTGTGCCAGAATGAGACTATTGGCATTGCATAGCTGGAATAATATCTCTGCTTGAGTTCAATTGTGGAATCTCAGCTACTGACATTTGGCAATTTATTACCTCTGATTGGATAAAGGCCATAGTGGATGTCCCAATTACATTATAATAGTAAAGTACCCATATGAGTATTTGCAATCAGAAGTTATAAAAAGCACGTAGTAATAGTAAACTATTTTGAATTTACTAAATTTGGTTGACACTCTGCTCAAGAAATTATCACATCAACCAGAGTGCTCTTGTTTTAGTGGAGACAAATGGATTAATGGCTTTCTTTTACATGAGACTTCTGTTGTAAAAATAAAGCCTGGCTTTTCATACACTGAGAGCTCAGAAGCCACATGCAAAAGGAAGCACTTTTCAGGGAGCTATTGATATTCATAAGTAATGAGATAACTTAGGTATTGACAAAAGAAAGAAAAACAATCGGTTAGGAGGATCTCTTGACATGAGTGCCAGCAACAATTTATTAAATACAAAGTTGCTTTTCTATTACTACATGCAATTTTTAATAACTTTCCATTGCAAATATTTATACTTTTTTTTTAATTAGGACCTTTGCTGTGTTCCTTTAACTAAAATCTAGTATATTTGATCTCTTAAACAGGTCCTTTCGAAATATCTTAGTATCTTACAACTGTGATAACATTACTTTTATTATTGTTTATTTGTAACAAGACAACATATTTTGTAAAGCTTTCCTGTATATGTACTTTAAAAAGCTTTTTTTGTTGTTAGAAATAATGTACTTACAATTGTTTATTGAAGGTTGCCTTCCTGTATGGGTTTCCATTTCCAAACTCTTGCATTTGATCATACTCTCTTCACTCATCATTCCCTAGTGAACTGATACCTTTTTTATGGAACTAACATATTAATTGAAATGAAGCTTTCGAGAGTTGCACCTCTCTTTATCAAGTCAGAAACAATACTGGATAAAACAAATGAAAAGATCATAGTAACAGAGCAGAGATTAGAGTGGGACAAACACAAGCATCATAAGTTATGTCCTGATAGGTCAAGTATGTGAGTCTATAGACCAGATTTGAGCAGCGGCATAGGAGCCCAAAAAATCTTGGGGGGGTAAAGTTTAAAGAGACAAAAACAGTATGACCGTGCAATATAACTCTACTCGCGGGACAGGCAGCCTCCAAGGGAAGAATTTGCAGACAGCAGTGATAACATATGGAAAGGAAAGATAAATGCACAGTAAAGATAGAAAGGTAGAAAGAGATAGAGAAAAGGAAAATAAAGTAGTACTTTACAGAAAGAGTAATAGATAACAAGGGGTGAGGGGTAGGGGGTCAAAAACGTTTCTGGCTGGCAAACTTCAATAATGCATGATTAAAGTTAATGTAGCTATTTTGTTTGTCCCCTCTTCAAATACTCTGACAGCATTGTTTTATTATTTTCTTTTCCAGACTCAGTTATTTTCTAATCCTGTTATTCTCTAATTCTGGGTAGAAACCTATGTCCCTTTAAGTAAACACTGCACTTTGGAATGATGGGAAGAGGGGGCGAGAAGCAAATTGAATGCCCTTTAATTAAAGGTGGGAGTTTGCATTAGTTCATGCACTTTTGTGGTGCTGGTGTAATTTAAATAGGTTGTATAATTAAATGTGACCCTTCACTTTCATAGATAGATAGATAGATAGATAGACACACATATAGATAGACAGATAGACAGATAGATAGATAGACAGACAGACAGACAGACAGATAGATAGATAGATAGATAGATAGATAGATAGATAGATAGATAGATAGATAGACAGATAGATATATAGACACACATATAGATAGATAGATAGATAGATAGATAGATAGATAGATAGATAGATAGATAGACAGATAGATATATAGACACACATATAGATAGATAGATAGATAGATAGATAGATAGATAGATAGATAGATCAGTCATTTAAAGTTGTACTTTCCTCTTAAACTAGAAGTCGAAGACGTTAGCCCTTTTCAATTTTTAATGATTTGAAAATGTAAACGGCTCCATTCGTAAATCTCTGTTTTTCAAACTCTGTAGGCGATATGTAGTCAAATTCCTAAACATTTCCAGGCGTAGTATTAAGAGGTTGATCTTTCCACCTCACTTAAGATGCATTTATTCCTCCACAAAAAGCCCTTGGGCCTTAAAGATATGTTTAGTCTTACTAGAGCACTTCAATGGCTGACATCCAAGTATAGAAGTCTCATCAAATTACTTTTTTGTCTTACAGAGGTGACCACATTTTTGGATGAAGCGCTATGGATAAATATTTAATCAGTACGAAAGACTAGCTTACATAAGTAAAATACAATTTCTCTATATTACTTTTGAATGTTTCAAACACATATCTTATACAAAGGTAAAAATCTCTGCTCCACATTTTTATATTATTTTGCATACAACATAAAGTTATTGCATTTACATTAATTTGTATAATTCATATCATATGAATACACACCTATTGAGTATATGACACATATTTTCAGTGTAAATTAGGAAATGTTCTTGATGTGATCTGAATTGCAATGGTTTAGTGAACATAAAGTAAAAATGCAATTATAGTTTTTATAATTATGTCTTTTTCAGAGAATAATGAGTTTAGTAATGGCTCTAGGTATATAACACCTGCACACTTAATGATGAATGTAAGGGTGCTTCTTAAAGATGTTATTTCATTATAATAAAAAAAAAGAAGAAAGAACGATCCCTTTAAAGGGCACACCTTAAATTAAGATATCTCAAAAAGAGCAAATAACTTTAAAATATAACTTTTATTGGGTCTAAAATAAAAACTGATGAACCTCTAAATAAAATTCAATAAAACAATGGCCATTGGATCAATAGCAGAAGAGAATGAGAACCATGAGTATCAAGTTTACCATAAACTTAATCTGTCCCAGAACACAGTGTTCAGTCAGAAATAAGAACATCTAGTGAGTGCTATATATAAAGAAAATAGTACATTTGTGTTCACATTTGAAGGTCTCTTTACTGGCACATAATCAATCATATGATATGCTTTAAAGCTGTATAATACAGCGAGCATATGTCAATGAATAAAGTGGTTTTGGATTAAAGAGTTAAAATGCATTGTGGACTAATTTGCATGTCCCTGCCCAATTTCCCAGCATGCAGCTCAATAACTGTATTTTTGGGAACTCTGAGCAGAAAATATTTTGATATTAGGGAGGGGTTATTATATAACGGTTATGTAACCGGGGCTAGCTTATATATACTACCTCACCTCCCTTCACCTAGTCAGTTGGGTCCAGATCTCAGATTGTATATCACCTATCATTCAAGCACATCAGATAGGTATTGTGTCATCATTTATTTGGCCCATACCTGATTTGGCTTTTACTTATTTACCTGAATTGACCACTTGCTTACCTGTTTGCTATTATGGCATCCCCATTTGTGGATGGGCTGCTAGCACAGCTTAGGCAACAGATCCTAGCTAGGGGCCCATGATGGTTGGCCTCCATTGTGGCGCAAGCTAAGGTTTCTGTGCAGGGGGTTTCTTCCCCTGCTTCATCTCACTCACCACCACTCCTTGATATTCCCCCAGTCATGTCTCTCACTCCTTTTCATCTCACTTTCATTCATCAAGTCATACACCCTCTCATTTGGGATTTTTACCCTCTTGAGACCCCCAGACACCATCAGAGGGTTCCTAAAGCCCCTGAGCATCTTTCCCCAAACCTCCACAACACAAAGTGAATAGTGATGTCGCAAACATCAAATTTAAGGTTCGCGAACAGCGGACGCGAACTTCCATCAAATGTTCGCGAACGGGCGAACCCGGCGAACCGCCATAGACTTCAATGGGCAGGCGAATTTCAAAACCCACAGGGACTCTTTCTGGCCACAATAGTGATGGGAAAGTTGTTTCAAGGGGACTAACACCTGGACTGTGGCATGCTGGAGGGGGATCCATGGCAAAACTCCCACAGAAAATTACATAGTTGATGCAGAGTCTGGTTTTAAGCCATAAAGGGCATAAATCACCTAACATTCCTAAATTGTTTGGAATAACATGCTTTAAAACATCAGGTATGATGTTGTATCGATCAGGTAGTGTAAGGGTTACACCCGCTTCACAGTAACAGACCGATCTCCCCGTTTAATGCACCACAAACAACTGCAAACAGTCCCTTTGCACAACCGCAAACTCCCCATTTGTACAAGGTTGGATACCAAGCTAGCCATGTCCCGTTCCTTGTCCTCACTGATGTCATTGAAGGTCTCTTCCTCCACCCAGCCACCAAGGGTCCCCGAAAGGTGACAACAAGCCCCTGGGACGCCTGCTGTGTTTGGTCTTCCACCTCCTCAAAGCCACCTTCCTCCTCTGACTCCTCTTCTTCAGACTCCTCTCTCTGCGTTGCCTCTGTCTGCGTTATTATAAGGTGTGTACTGTTAAGTAGTACTATTCCTATCGGTTTAATCCCTGCTACGTCCACTATTAGGGGACGTGTATATGGCATTGATTTTTGGAACAGGGAGATGGAAAAAGATGCTTGGTCGGACCTCCTACTTCAAATTTGGGGCACTGCGCGTGCAATCTAAGGTGCCACCAGATATGAGTGTCTCTGTGCACTGGCAAAAGTTGGCAGAGTAGGCGCTGTAGGCCTCACACACTTGCCTGTAGGCAGGCAATTGCTATTCAATCGATTACAGTCAAAAAAGTGTTGTTTTATGTCACTGTACACTACGGTTGCACCAGATATGACGTATCACTGTGCACTGGCAAAAGTTGGCAGAGTAGATGCAATAGGCTTCACACACACGCCTGTAGGCAGGCAATTGCTATTCAATCTATTACAGTCAAAAAAGTGTTGTTTTATTTCACTGAGCACAATATAAGCAGTGAGCCTGACATTTCCCTATTAAATCTCCAGCAGCTACACTATCTGTCCTCTCACAACGAATGCAGCTTCAGAATCATTCTAAAATGTATGCTGTCCTTCTGATGGAAGGCCCTGGAAGGGAGTGTATGCTGCTGATTGGCTGGAATGTGTCTGCTGACTGTGAAGTGCAGGGTCAAAGTTTCCTCAATGATAAAGAATAGGAGGCGAACCGAAAAGCGCATGTGTTCGCCGTCCGATGCGAACGCGAACATGCCAAAATCGCCGCGAATAGTCCGAGGGCGAACTGTTCGCGACATCTCTAAAAGTGAATAATATGTGTACTGTTGACAATGGAAGGACATGTTATCATTATGCCTGTTTTCTGTTATTATATGTCATTGATAACAAAATGCAAGCCATTGGATTTTTGTCCACCAATATCGTGCATGCGCAGAATCTATAAATTTGCATATGCTGTTGTTGTCCAGCCATGTCCAACTCTCCATGACTCTCCATGACCTTACGGACCACAGAATGACAGGCATATTGTTATGTCTCTGATTATGCTTATCCATAAGGTTTTCTTGGTATAGATACTGGAGTGGATTGCCAGTTCCTTCGACAGCGGGCTGCGATTTGTCTGACCTCTTTGATATGACCTGACCATTTTGAGAGACCCTACATGGTATAGCTCACAGCTTCCTTGAGGTACACAAGCCCCTTCACCACGACAAGGTAGCAATCCAGAATAGGACATGGCATATATCACCAAGGTTTTTTGCATACATAGATACCTACAGTATATAAAGCTATTAAACCGAGAATGCTTGACACCTAAACTCTGTGATGTGAAAATAGGTGGATGGGGGTGGATTTGTAAAATACATAACTCATCACCACGCATTACCACACCACATTACAGACCTGATTACAATATGTCATATTTAGTAACTTGTGTTTTGTGAAATAAAACATTTTACATAAAGTATAAATATTGAAAAAACTCACAGTACAACAATAATATAAGGTATAAATCAATTTCAAAATGCAAAATGCCTCCCATTTTAGCTCTGGCTAAGAATCTGTTAAAACATTATTTCAAATTTTTGTGCCATGTAATTGCTTTGTGTTGTCTGAATATATTTAAAATCCCCAGGGCAAAAAATGTAACTAAATAGATTAGTTCTCTGATCTAAATTCCTTTTACAATGTATACATTTTTTATGATAATAATCTTCATCAAGTGCACAATTTAACACTTTAAAGTTTTTGGTTTATTTAAAAAAAAATTGAAATATGGTTAAAAGAGCAAACATAATGAAGTTGTCCTTAAAATATTATTTTTAATTATGTTGATATGTTTTACAACATATTATTTAAGTATTAAATGCATTTTCTAGCATTGCAGTAAGTATAAAAGGGAGAAAGGCTTATTAATATTTCCTTTTGTGAAAAACACCTTAAATAATCACTGACATTTTATATTTATAGTGTGCTCTTATGAAGAATATGAGCTGGGAAAGGCCTATTTTTTATTTTATTTTTTTGAACGTTTAAACTAAATAAAGGCTGCCTTTGGTCTTTAAATATTATATTCAATTTTGCTTTTATAGAAACAAAATGTGGATGTAGATCATATCCCTTTTCAGTTATATTGAAGAACTGCCACTGTGACGTGCCACTTAACAATAGGATAAGAGAGCAAAGGCCACTACAATAACACAATAACCTGGCAATCCAAAATAGAGGCTCCCATATGGCAAGCATTCTGTAAACATGCTTTTATGCTCATAGATTGTATAGCTGCAAATGTTATGAGTTTGTGGCATACTTAACAATATGAAGTTTTTCCCAAATGTAATGATCCACCATA
The DNA here is from genome assembly GCA_027410445.1 of Discoglossus pictus. NCBI lineage: Eukaryota > Metazoa > Chordata > Amphibia > Anura > Alytidae > Discoglossus > Discoglossus pictus. The sequence goes on from CM050165.1 coordinate 252,196,411, forward strand.
TATGGTTGCTATAACATATTGCAAACCAATACCAACACTCCAACCCTTACTAGATAGGGTGCACACAATTTGCAAGCAGGAATCCCTGTGTATTTTTAGGAAATTATAATTGCTCAATAATATTATATATTTCCTTATATTTGAAGTGTTTTTGCATCACTTACCAATATTTTGTAAATTGAATACATTTAGATTTTTATTTTTATTTAATTTATCTTGGAACTCAGTTGTTATTGTTATTATTATTATTATCTTTACTAGTGACTTGCCCGTCAAAAATGATGGGGCAATACAATTTAAAGCCATGGGAATGCAGTTTGACACACAATGTAAACCTTTTTGTACTCTGAGGACCTTTGACGCTCATTGCGAGCCTCGCGCTGAGCAACTTCGGCACTCATGGCGAGCCTCTCCTCTTATCTACTTTTGCTCCTCTGAGCACCTTCGTCACTCATTATAAAGAGAGATATATATTTATCTATATTTAGTTAACCAGTAATGAATTAATTAGTTCTTGAATAAATTTATATACTTTACCTATTTGTAATTAATATATCCAGCAATCAATAGCCTGAAGAGCTAACGATCTGTTTATATTTTCCATCAGCATACAATGTACAGTTTGAGTGTTGGTGCCCTGATGATAAAGTGTAATGAATGTCCCAACTGTGCATTAGAAATAGGCTGTGTGCGCAAGGGAAATCCGTTGGTTTAGTTGTGTAAAGCGCCATTGTAGATTTGTAATGTTATTAATGTGTTACGCAGCTCGCAAGCATTTTCCGTCATTTGTAATAGTGTATTTCGTAGTTCGTTCGTTGCTGTGTGAAAGTGCTATGCGTTTGGCAGTGTTTTGCACAGTCCAGCGTTGGGTAGCCTCATTTTTATTTTTTTGGGGGTCATTTTTTTTCCCGCTAAGGCGATTTTTGTATTACGAAAGTTGTCGAAATCGACTTAAATTCGCGTTCCACCACACTCCCAGACGTCCTGGCTGTTCCCCCATGCTGTGGGTAATATTTTTCTGTATTTTATTTTATTTTTTTTCAGTTTTTTTGTGTTTTTTGGATTTTCACGGATCGGCCGTTAACCTCGTATTTTTGCTATCTTGTGTTTTTTTTTTTTCAAAGTCCTGCATCTCGTAATTTTTCTTTTCTAAGTCCTGCGTTTGTCAAGTGCTTGGAGGCTAAGGCGATCCCGCGTTTACTAAGTGTTTGGCGCTCATTGCCTTTGTGCTGCGAATTTTATTACCTTAACAGCTCGCCTCGCATCAATGAGCGCCTTTGGCACTCATCACCTAAGTGCTACGCATTAACGGTTCACCTCGCAAGGCTCGCCGCGATGAGCGCCTTCGGCGATCATCGCCTAAGTGCTACGCGTTAACGGCTCGCTTCACGAGGCTCACAAGCGATGAGCGCCTGTGGCGCTCGTCACCTAACTCGTACACACCACGCAAAGCGTAAAAACGTCTAGCAGTTTGACAACAATTAAATGTGATTTGTAACGCGCCAACATATTCCGTAGCGCTATACAGGAGTAAAGCATATGGCAAAAACATTAAATGAACACATTAAAAAGAATGGAGGGCCATGTTTTTGAGAATAAAATCAAATGAACATAGTGCTTGTTTCCAATGCACCAACACAAGATTGAAAACTCACAAACTTACAATCTAAAGAGTTTGGCTGTGATGCAGGAGGGTGATAGATGAAAGATGGCAGTCTAAAAGCAATTGGTTCAATCAGGTGGAGGCATCTGTGTGTTGCTCTGTATATGGGGGTTGTGAGTGATATTAAGCTGTGGAGTGTGCAGTTACATGCGTTTGTCTTTTTAAGCCTTAAAAATGCGTAACTGAATAGAATTACTGCAGTTGATTTTCTGTAAACACATGTAACATTCATTTTTCCTATTAGGTCCCAAGGTGATACCCAAAAATCAATACAATCTGTATGAAAAAATTCAAAGTTAATTCAAGATTAAAAGGGCTAATGTAAATAGTCTGAATCAGCTGTTCCTGCATTATCAGCTGAAAAGCCTCATTGACTTAAATTAGTATTTTAATGCAAGAGAAAATGGCCCTGTGCTTTATACAGCACTGTGTAAGAAATATAAAATGTAATAGCTATTTTAGTGTAAATGTTTGAGGTTTAAAAATCAAATTTCTGCATAAATGGCATAAAGTACGCTCCATTGCCAAACCATTTTATATAGGGTGAATCTATTGATACCTCATTTTGAACACTAACATGATCAAGCTAAAAATAATGACACTGCACATTTTTGTTTTGCTGAATAATCACGTGCATCTACATATTAATGTTTTCTAGAAATAAAAAAAATTGGTAAAAAAAAAAAAAAAGTTTTTCATTGGTATCAATAAACAAAGTATATACATTATAAATATACCAATATGTGTCACGGAACTTCGGGCACGGCATTACCCAGAATCCTTAGTGGCATTATGAATGTACACTACTTTCAGCATGAGTTGTGTTGACAGAATTTTACTGCTATCCGCTTATATTGTATGTTATTTGCTGATTATTGGTAATATCATTTTATTTTACTATAAAGTATATTGTTATTGTGGGGCTGAAACGCATGATGCCAAACTTGGGTTTTTATGTTATGCTACATGTACTGTTCTGTGAGAAATTTGGTGGGAAAATAGGTCTCCATAAGGCTAATTTTCTCTAAAAAGTTACATATTTTGAATACTACTGGTAAGGGCTCAAAAAAGCCTTGCTGGGAACTTGCAAAAGCAGTTAAACATATGTTGCATCCCAAACAAAACAATTAAAGTATCTCACAAGAAATGCTATAGCTGGAGAGCCACCACCAGTTGCTCTAACACTTGACGCCTCCTCTAACATCTTCCTCTGAATCTTGCACAGTCAGTCATTTTATGGGTTCATGACTCATACATCCCTGACATATTCCCCCAGGGCACTGACATCCCTGGCTACCACCTTCCACATCTTCATCCTCCGAACCGGCCTCACATTCCTGCCCCCATGTAGAATATTAGCTGTGCATGGATGACGCAAAGGAGGACCATAAATTCATGAGTGTAATTGGGAGCCCTGTGTTTGGGAGCAGGCTCCTGTCCTCTTGACTGTCCCTCTCGTCCCTGATCTATCCATGAGGCCTGCCCTTCCCTGGCCCTCACCCCTCCACTGGAATCAGGCCCCCCTCTGTCCCTGATCTATGAGTGCTTACCTCAGGTGCATCCTGCCGCTACTTCTCCTCTACTGCTGCCACTCCTGGTCCTCCCTGGCCCTCCGCTGCTGTCACGCCTCCTCATCTCCTCTCTCCAATCTTCTCTCTCTCTGCTTATTTCTACCTCTCACCCCTCCTCTCCCTTTCAGTTTACCCAAATATTTTGTGGAAAAATATGTCTTCTGATCAACTTGGGACATGCAAGTGGTATTATACATACTAGGGAGCCAAGACATTTCTGAATAAACACATATAAATAATTTGTTTTATCAAAGTAAAGGTGCATCAGCACATACTCATACCCTAGCCAGATTTAGAATATTAGAATAACTAAAGTAAAAAACGAAGTTATAGATAGACAGACAGTGAGATAGATAGATAGATAGATAGATAGATACAAAAGTATTCACCCCCCTTCGCATTTTTCGTGTTTTGTTGCCTCACAAGCTGGAATTAACATGGATTGTTTGAGGATTTGGGACATTGCATAAATTTACAGAACATGCCCACAACTTTGAAGATGTTTTTTTTTATTTTATTGTGAAGCAAACAACAAATAGGACAAAATAACAGAAAAAGTTAATGTGCATATCTATTCACCCCCCTAAAGTCAACACTTTGTAGAGCCACCTTTTGCGGCAATCGCAGCTCCAAATCGCTTTGGATAAGTCTCTATGAGCTTGCCACATCTTACCACTGGGATTTTTTCCCATTCCTCCTTCCAAAACTGCTCCAGCCCCTTCAAGTTGGATGGTTTGCGCTTTTAAACAGCAATCTTTAAGTCTGACCACAGATTTTCCGGGCCGAAAAGTTCAATTTTAGTCTCATCAGACTAGAGCACCTTCCTCCACACATTTTGGGAGTCTCCCACATGCCTTTTTGCAAACTCAAAACGTGCCATTTTTTTTTTTGCGGAAAGTAATGGCTTTCTTCTGGCCACTCTGCCATAAAGCCCAACTCTATGGAGTGTACGGCTTATTGTCGTCCTAAATACAGATAATCCAGTCTCTGCTGTGGAACTCTGCAGCTCCTTCAGGGTTACCTTAGGTCTCTGTGCTGCCTCTCTGATTAATGCCCTCCTTACCTGGTCCATGAGTTTTGGTGGGCGGCTGTATCTTGGCAGGTTTGCTGTTGTGCCATGTTCTTTCCATTTGGTTATGATAGATTTGATGGTGCTCCTGGGGATCATCAAAGATATGGATATTTTTGTATAACCTAACCCTTACTTGTACTTTTCAACAACATTGTCCCTTACTTGTTTGGAGAGTTTCTTGGTCTTCATGGCAGTGTTTGGTTAGTGGTGCCTCTTGCTTAGGTGTTGCAGCCTCTGGGGGCTTTCAAAAAAGGTGTGTATATGTAATGACAGATCATGTGACACTTAGATTGCACACAGGTGGACATAATTTCACTAATTATGTGACTTCTGAAGGTAATTGGTTGCACCAGACCTTTTTATGGGCTTCCTAACAAAGGGAGTGAATACATATGCACATGCCAATTTTCTGTTTTCTATTTGTAAAAAATATTTTTAGGTATATATTTTTCTCATTTCACGTCACCAACTTAGACTATTGTGTTCTGATCCATCACATAAAATTAAGATTAACAAAACATTGAACATACGGTTGTAATGTAACAAAATAGGTAAAAAGTCAAGGGGTGAATACTTTTGCAAGGCACTGTAGATAGATATTAGGACCTAGAAGTACTTTGTAATTTACTAAACACTATATTTTTTTATAATCAGTGTGGGAGGTTTATGTTAACCTTTCTATATTCATGGTTATATACAAGTCAGTGCTCACAGTGAAATACATATTTATATTCTTTGAACCTACCTTTTTTTACTACTACATTTTTATTCTAATGAAAGCTCAATTGCATTATTAATTTCTCTTAATCAAACCAGATCATTAGAGTGCTATCAAATGTGTGCTTTTCTCATCTACTTTTTTTACACAAATTGGTTTGTAAACACAACAAAGACAATGAATGGCAAATATTTTAGTACAAATGTCCATTTCCATGCTTCTGTAAGAAAAATCTATTTTCCAATGCTCATGTATTCAATGATTATCTTCCTGAATACATTAAGTTAGCCCAAAATAACATTAAAAATTATTTTTTTGTGCACAAACAGTAAATGATATTTAGCCTTCCAGGAGGTATAAGTTTATTTATATATCGTTTACACTAAAAAAAATGTCATGTGTTTGTTATATATGCCTCAATAATCTTTGATACCATATGTATCTTTCACATAATATTCAATACCATGGTTCATGCTCCTAATGTTATCACTTGGTATTACTTCCAGTATTCTCATGACCTAATATGCAATCATCCCCTCTGGACTAACCAGCAGAAGGTTATATTCCAATTTTATTCTTCACATCAAACATGTTGCAGTCATTTTAATGAATACCTCCTTGTCAGCATTTTCTGGCAGTAGTCTACTTGCAATGGTAACTGACAGAGGTGCAAATTTACTTTCAGAGCAAACACTGAAGGGTGAAACAGGTTAAGTAAACCATAGCTAGTAAGTCTGAAGAGCTCTGGAGAGTTATGCTTCCCTCTTGGGCTTCCCTTGATGTCAACTTAGTGTATCTGTTATCATTAAATAAACTTATTCCACAGTCTTTGAAACAGTGGTGGCTTTTGTTTTATTAGTAAAATATTTGGACAACATTTTAAAGCATGACCCCAAATTTTCTTCTTTTTTATGTTAGTATAATATAACAGCAAAACATTTCAATACTTTGTAATTGATTATCTTTACAAATATGTATTTTTTAGATTAAGTTTAACTTAGGCTACGGAAGCTGTAGCAGTATCTGAAACACAGTGTGGAAAAAATGGTTAAAATGTATTTATACTATTTTGGGCTATATTTATTAAACTTCACCATGAAGTTGTGGTTCATTGTGCCAACAAGCTTCACTACTCACACCACATTGAGATAAAGAGGCCCATTATTACATTTTTTAATGAGGCTGTAAATATGTCTCTAACTCTCCACCAACTTTCTTTCTTTGCCTCTGTGAGTGCTTGAAATGGAGGCAATGGGTTATTGAAAATGTGTACAGTGAAGAGAGGTACCTGCAAAAGGAGCATCTATACTTTATTTATTGCATCACAGCATTTCACAACCTCCATGAAAATTAGTGAATTTAGCCAATTTTGCATACATTCACATGTAAGAAGAGCAAAGGGAAATATGAAGTCTGAGCTTGCACATACCATACTTTAATATGGTGACATCTGCTACATCCAGAATACTTAGATATTACAATAATGCCAACACTACAGCACTAGCTTATGAAATACCCAATATTTAAATGGTTAAAAAACAAATTACTATCCTGTTGATGGCTTAATATTGGAGATGTATAAAATCAAGTAGCTACATGACTAGTGTTTTCTTGGTACACTTTTGTTTTCAGTTTTACCCTGCATCACTAATATCACCAAGTTACTTAGTTTACTAACTCTTCTACATACTAGATAAAACAATGGATAAGATCAGCAATCCTTACTTCCAAGGATTCCAGCCTATTTTAATGATTGTCCATGGGAGTTATTGACAGTCTATGCAAATTGCAGTCTTTTCCCCTTCCTCTCCCTAATTTTCCTTCCATCCACTTCTTCTCTCTTTGGCCCTCTCTACACCCTTTACCTCTTTCTACCATTCCCTCTCTCCCAGTTTCACCTTTCCTTGCCCCTCTCTCTCCCTCATGCCCCTCTCCCCCATTTACCCTCCAGATTGCTTATGTCTAGTAGTTGTACAGCTGCCATTCTCCACTGGTGTTACAAAATTCTTTACTTACATATCATTGATCAATCCAGCATTTACTTGGAATCCACTTTGCATATTCCATAGAGCTATACAGGGGTTAAGTACATGACAAAAACAAAATTAACACCTTATTAAAAATGGAGGGCCCGGTTTTTGAGCTTAAAATCAAATGTACATAGTGCTTGTTTCCAACGCATAGACACACAATTGAAAACCCGCAAACTTACAATCTAAAAGGGTGTCGAGTATTAAAACTGCAGATCAAGAGGAGGTAACATTGAGCAATTAAATATTTAGAGAAAGACATTTGATGGAGAGCTGTGTGTATGACAATACAAATAAAAAGATTAGAGAACCACACCAGAAATAAGTAAGATAAAAATGCAAGAAATGCACTGTGATTATTGTAATAAAATATATCACTCACCACTCAGAATATAGTAGCACAGCTTGTTGGTTGTTTTTTTCATTTTACTTTTCTCTTTAATATAGGTGGTCTATCAAGGCAAGGCAGAGAATAATTGTAAACTTATTCAAAACCATTTGCTTTCCATAACAGTGTCTTCAGTATCAACTGTGCAGCTGAGAAGCTTCATGACCAACCCAAAATTACTGCAGTGCTTGGGAAATCCTTTAGTTCATCAAGTAGGTAGTTGGCAGCGACAGCAATTGGTTCCCACTGTGGTTGCAGATGAAGTGGCTTTGTAACATTGGCGTTGGTGTTACCAGGTAGACGTTGCAGCAACAATCATTGTGTCTCTCAGTGTTTCACCCATTATTCTGGATCTATAACTCCAGATAAAACACTCGGTAAAGTGCTGAACGCATACTGAGTGACTGAACAAAATAAATGCAATTTCTAAATATTTTGTTCTATTTGTTAAATTGAATAAGATATATCTTCGCCTATGCCCAAATTCACTAAACTTCACAAGGGCTGTAGAGCAGTATACTGAAGGCTGCAGTGTTTAATTCTGATGGGAAAAGTCAGTGGTCTGCAACCTTTTCACAGCTTGATCAATCTAACCCCAAACGTTCTTCAAGACTATTCACCTTTTGTTTTACTCCACAACTTTAGTTTTTATTTTTCCCTGGGGCAAATCAGAAAAAAATGGGACACTTAGAGAAATTTGCTCTCTTTATGCCTATTCTAATTTGGTGAACGCTACACGTTCAGACAAATTCGCCTAAGCATAATAGGGGATGCAGAGTGCTTCACTGAAGCTTATGATGCCTGTTTTCTGTGAGCAAAAATGTTACAGTAGTCACAGTGGCACACATTGTAGCCCCAGCAAAGCTTAGTGAGTCTAGGGAATTGACAAATATTTTTTTACATGATTTACAAGTAAAACAACAGAGCCTGGTAGCTTTAGCACAGCCCCTATGAACACTTATCTTGGGTTCTGCTGAGGAGAGAGGGCATTAGAAAAAGTCCAATAGGAGCAAAGAAAGAAGGGGTATATTTAATGCGAATGAGCATCATTTATTCATAATATGAGCAGAGTTAATCAGTCATCATATGTTTATTCTAATTCATGTGATATGTCAGTACTTGGTGGGCGTTTATTTCTTTGGCTCTGAATCTACAGGTTTTCAAAGCAACTGCTAGCATTTAAGAGCCAAGAATTCCAAATGTTTTACAATCTGCAGAACAAGTCAGCACTAATAATTATTCCAGTGAATGTTAATCAGATACGCTTCATTCTTCTCAAGTTGATAATTCAAATAATAATGTCATTTTCATCCATCTACAAAGATTTTTCTGCTACACTGGGAAAACATTGATATAAGCTTTGAACGGAATCTGATTAAGAGACCTCCGCAATCTTCAAAGTTTATGCACCAGAATAACTTGTGAAACTGATGTGTTTGTTCATTAAAAGTATTATAGTCTATGAAGTATTTTGAATTTAGAACATATTAATAATGGTACTTAAACTTTGTAACGCAGAACGATGAAAAGTGTAATTATAGTAGATCAGTTTTATAAAGAAATGTCTGACGTTGTCGGGGAGCGGCACAGCTTGGCTATGTTGAAGTGTCAGTTATTTTGAAGGCTAGAAGAATTTTACTTTGCTTTTTGTCAAATTTAAATCTAGAAATACTTATTGTTATATTGTTCAGTTCTTGAGTCTCTTTCTATTATGTATTTGATAATCAACAGAAAACCAAGGTTTCTACTCTTAGTATGCTTCCTGGATATGTGCATTGAATTTTTAGATATGTCTTCATCTCAGATATTTTATTATTTTATTTTTTATAGTTTATGGCACAGTTACTGCATGCCAGAGTATATCTGTACTGTTCTATTGTTTAAAATGTAATATTTATTTATAGGTTGTTCTAGAACTGCTGATGTTACATTCTTTTTTAACCTTGCAGATTCTTAGAGTTGGCATTGAAAGCAAGAGCTTCATGTGTCTTTGCCCAGATAATCAATAGGCAATATTGACAAAGTATGAAATGTCTAGTATTTAAGGAGAAATAATCTTAGTAGAACTAGAATAAATTGTTTTTTTATAAAGAAAAAAAAACATAGCCTTTCATTCATTAACTGTCACATACAAATATTTGCCATTTACTTGTTTGAGTTGTTTTATGGAGATTTAATTAGTCCTAGTAGAACTTTGGCAATAACAGTTGCACATTTCCAATGAAGCAGCTGAAAGTTTTTCTCGATCCAAGATTGCCAGCCACTTGTAGCAAAGATGTAGTGGATTCCAAATACAGAACATTAGTACTTTCTCATTTTGGCCATTATGAAGTGTAGCTCTTCAAGTTGAACATATTGTAAATATCTTATTACAATGGTCATTTAATCATTGGGTGCTGAGCAGTAAATTGTTTAAATTTTGCCATAAAATGTATAATTTTTCTTCAAATCTGGATTTTGAGATAATCTTCCAGTGATTGCCCTGGAATACATGAAACAAGTCATAAGAGGCTGTTTCACTTTTGCACATTTTAAAATAATTTTGGCTATTATTTTAACCATTTTTAATAGTCTATGCAAATTGCAGTCTTTTTCCCTTCCTCTCCCTAATTTTCCTTCCATCCACTTCTTCTCTCTACTTCTCTAAATTTGTTAAATACAAAGTGTATTCATTAGTTTTTGTTTGCCTTTGTGTGAAGATAATTTATTTTTCTAAGTGTATCAAATGAAAGATTAGCACATATTTCACTCTTGGCTAAGGGTTGATTGTAATTTTGATAATCATTTCAATGATAAATTATATTTGGGGGATTTTACACTAAGCAGGGTAATTAAACCCAAAAGAAAAACAGTTTCAGTTACTATAAAACATTTATAACAATTTGGCTATTTTGGCACCTTTGAAAAGAGATAATAATTTTTGGATCTGAAAATACATGGGCAACCTGTTTCATAAGTGGTTTTTGGAAGACCTGTCATCCATGCAAAATGTCACTGCCAAACACTGTCATATTTAAGAAATATATCAGTATTCCTAAAATTACACATGAAATATATACAACTAAATCTGATTTCCTTGTATATTTTGCCAGCCTTTAAATTAAATGTATTTTAAAATGAACATATATTTGTGTTAGGATGTGCATTAGTAAAAATATAATTCATTTTACTACTTCTTGTGATCTGTTTTTTAATACAACTAAATGTATTGGTGTAGTGCCGTACATCATATCAGACATTTAAATAAATCTCAGTTTATCTGAATATTTTTCTCATATTCACCATACTTCATTGTAGGAAAGAAAAAAGACATTTGACAGAGGATTCTAAATTGATTTTATTTTCTTCTATGTAATCAGACTCAGACTTATCTGACTTCCAGTGATTAGATTTTGATGAAATAAAATATCCACTGTATTATGGTTTTATATAAAATTGTCATTAAACACCCAACCTTTAAAGCATGTATTTAAAGAGGAATATGAAAACGAATCTATGTATTCCCAGTTTTCTGAAGGCTTTGAAATGAAAGACCTGCCCCAAGAAGAACTGGCCTTATAGCCAAAGGTACATTTAGGTACTCAATATTATGTTTTTTATTTTTTGTGAAGCCTGTTTTAGTAAAAACAAAATCGCACTCCCATGCACTATGAGTCACATCTTGGAGAAAAGCTCTATACAAATGTATTATTATTATTATTACTATCAATTAAGTGACTGGTTGGCTCATGTCACGCCATGGGAGATGCAAAGGGCATGCATTGTCTATTAACTTTTATCCATTCAGTCAGAATAACATAGCATGTAATTCAGCATATATGAAGAGCCCATGTTTTTAACGGCTGAGTGATTAAAATTTGACCGAGTTGCGGTGCTATTAAATTAGAAAGGCTGCAAGCTACTAGCTAAAACGTAAACCAGTTGTCGGCCATCAGTGTTGCGGGCTAGAACACAAACAATGAGCCAAACTCGTAGTTACGGGTTTAGATGGAGCCAATGGAAACAGAGATCTTCAGAATTACATCACTAAAAAATGGTCTTTTCACCCTTTGCAAGGCCTCTCGAGCACACGTTAGGATTTGAGTTCCATTTGCGGTTTACGGGCTTGGTTGCGAGTGACTCCTTGCAATTTAATAGATAAATTGAAGAAGTAGCGGTTACAAACTTGACGGTTTAAAGGATTTACTGCCACGAAGTTCAACATTGCTCAACCCACATGCTTTTTTCGCAGCTTACCCGCATGTCGGCGGCGGCCTCCGTTACGGGCTTCTTAACGCGCAAATAGCCCTAAGATGGCAATGCTATAACACGTGGCCCGAATTTAATAGGGCTAATAGTTAGTTATGGTGTTTGATTGTATGGTTGCAGTAAGGAGCAACAGTGTTTAATAGATGATACAGGTAGGATGTGTACATGTAAAGAATAAATCCCAAATAACAGAATAAGTCAATAAAACAAATAGTTTTGTAATATCAAGTGACGATGAGGTTCCGAACATATAACCAAAGGAAAATGGAAATTATCTTGGATCACAAACTGCTGTTGTCGGAAGTTTCCAATGGATGTAAGCATTTACAAGTTCTGGGGCATGACTATGACTAAAACTGTCTGGGAAAATTCTGTGATGTGCCACCATAAAATATTTAAATTTTTATAGATAAAATTGTCAAATGTACACCTAAGTTCCCATTGGTGTAATGAAATACATTTACATAGAAAATTCGGACAAAATTCAGATTATTTTTATTGTTAATAAAAATAAATACAAACAAATGAAATACTAAATATCTATGCAGATAACAAGAAGCTCTATGACTAACAGACAATTATTGCTTCTTACTCATACTCCTAGATAAGTTTCTCAAAGGCTGCAAAGACCTAAGAAGAACAAAATTAAAGAACTCAACTAAAATAAAAGAGTAACATCAATAATAAGCTTATCACATATAATAGTTGTCAAACTACAAATCGTTGTCACGCTTTGCGAGCTTGCTTCGCGAACGGGCAAGAACTTGCGAGGGACGCAGTTTGGTCCGCAAATGCGGACCCTCGCGAAGCAAGGGGCCGCATTTGCGGAAGGTGGAGGCTCCAACGTCGGCTGCAATGACATGATGACATGAAATTGCAAATGTGAATGACAAATTTATAGAGTCAGCTGCAATTTTTTTGATGAAAAGTCTGATTTCTAGATAATATTCAAAATAGAAAAGGGGTTGTTTTATCCCATTCTTTTAATCGATTCTAAATGTTGAAGTGTGCGTCTTCGTTTTTGTAAATAAATGTAAATAAAGATGATTATTTTCCCACTAAATAAATCTTTTTTTCTTAAATGACGTAGTTATATAGCCTATTTTATTTATGACTACCTGTAAATTTAGGTATTTTCGCTTCCACTGTTTAGCTATATGAATTTTGGTAGCCAAATACAAAAATTGTAAACCTTAATTTTGAGTGTGTGAGAGCAAGGCCACCGGAATTCCCAATAAACACTTTCCATAGCCTCTCGCATGAGGACACTAAATAATTTAGATGCCAATTTAGAAATACTTTCCCATATTAGTCTCGCTCTCGGGCAGTCCCACCATATATGTATAAATGAGCCAATGGAATTACAGCCCCTAAAGCAGTTTGGATCCACTGAGCATTTCCATTATGCTAATTTTTCTGGGGTGTGATAAGTTCGGTGTAGGACCTTTACAGCTGTTTCAAGAGTAATTTGATTAAGAGACCACCTATAGATACTTCCCCAGGAGACTTCCCATTTTTTCATGTCTCAACTCTCCGCCAGATCCTTCTTCCTGTTCAAGCGGATGATTTCCCCTCCAAATGTCTACCATTTCCATCTCCTTTGGGAGGGCTGTGATCCTCCTCATCTTCTTAGAGATCCTCTCCCCCCCCCCCCCAACCCCCCATGAGATCTTTACAGAGAATTATTCATTATGAAATTAAAATTCCCAACCCAAAATAACCTGTCCCTTTTTGACATTTTTCAGGGTTCTAAGCAGCTGTAAAAGACTATTATGAGGATTTTTAGGTGCTGCATAAAGAGTAGCAAGAGTTATTGGCATGTCATATACCCTACCAATTAGAATCCACCTATTTTGTTTCTAATGTAAAAGGAAAGTTATTATGTAGTAGTATCACTGCTCCTTCTTTTTTGGGGGGATTGCATGTAGAATAAGAGGATGAATAGCTTTTATGTAAAGATTTGGGGGCATGGTTGGCCTGGAAGTGAGTATCCTGAAGGAATATTACAGAGGGCCTGAATTCTGACTTATGAAAGCCTTGTGCCTTTTAAAGGGAGTGTTGAATCCACGTACATTGTGGGTCAATACTACATATTCTGTACTACCCATAGTCAAATTCTCGATGTGGAACCCTGTGTGGTGTCCTTTCTTTTAATGAAACCCATCTCACCTCCGATCCAGATGAAGACCAGCCACAGAGCAGGACACAACCACCACAAAAAGGCAGGATCAAAATTAGTGACCAAACATCCATTCAGATGATCTTCTATTCAGATATAATATTTTATATATATATATATATATATATATATATATATATATATATATATATATATATATATACCGTATATATTTGACTGCAGTTACATTTAAGCAATTATTTTTATTTATTTTCATACTACTCTTCTGGACTTTTAGCATTTTCTGTATTAAAAAAAAAAGAAATGAAATATGATCTGGCAAATAGTGATTGTTAATACTGTAAATAATACATTTGCACATTTTATAGAAGTGTTTGTTTTAGTTGCAAGGGTCAAAGTCAGTTAAAGGTTACTTGTATTTAACTTTTTAAAATAAATTCAAGCAAATTTTACAAACTGGAAAATCATTTACTTGCCTTCTTTGCAAATGTTCTGACCCAGAAATGTAACAACTGCATAGAGAATATAAAAAGAGACATCTAGGCCTGATTCAAATAGATTATGGCCAGTGTTAAAGACAAGAAGATTACAAAATGAGACCAGGTAGAGAAACCAGCACAACCTGGTGCTGCATTAAGGTACCTTCACTTAAACGGACTGTTTAAATGCTCACTTTATGGCTAAGAAATATAGCTTACACCGAGGTGGAGAAATGCTATTTCAACTAGTTTGTGTATTTTTAAATCTTCAGTCCTATAACAACTCATTTGTCTTTTGTGATAAATTAATCTTCTTGCTCACTGTAAAACAACACAAACATTCTAAAACATATATATATAACTCAGAAAATTAATATTGTTATGGAAATGTAATTAGTTCAGCTACAGTCTGGAGTGATAAAGAAGGTATTAAAAAAGAGGAAAGAAGTTCTAGGCCCAGCATAAATTTAATGACACAATCAGAACCTTTATATTTTCAAGCCAGAAAACCATGTAAACCATATGTAAAGTATCCCGGGGGGTGGGCAAGGGGGCGGCAGTTGTGCCCCCATCCTGGTTATGGTATTATCGCCCTCTCTGCACCCATAGTTCCAGCACAACTGCATCCCAGATTCATTATAAATTTATAATTTCCATGTTTTTTCTCCTGTCCCCTGATAATTGTTTCATGTAGTCTTTGCTGTCAGCCATCAGTTGGAAAAGGTAACAGCATTGCAGGGTCTCCTCTAGCTTACTACCAAATGCATGAAATTACCCTTGAGAATTTTTTTTTTTGCACCAGTTGAAAATAGACTGTAGGTGAGTAGGTGTAATCTGGCAGATTTGTCAGTGAGAGCAGACAAATGTTGAATGAAATTTCTAAATGTTTTTATATCACAGTGATGTACTACAATTACCGTACTATTATTATTATTACTCTTCATTTATAAAGAATCAACATTTTCTGTAGAGCTATTTACAAAGTAGAATAAAGTTCATTGGGTACAATTAGCAAATTACAAACGTACAGACCAATTCTAATGTAAGGAGAAATACAAGTACAGGTGCAAATACAATACAAGTGGGTCAGCAGATAGCTTGATGCAACAGAGTTGGCGTCCCTTCTCCAAAGATCTTATAATCTAAAATACTATTTTTACTGGATGCCCAAACATACTCACTGAAATGGTGTATCCATACCAAATGTCTTTGTTTCTAGCTATTATGATTTTAGTAACTGTGAAATATAATAATTTGTGTAGAGTATGATATCATTGAAAAACAAGATTAAGTAGCAAATACCTATATATTTTACAGTCATGACTTCTGCTTTTTCTTTATAAATATTTCTCTATAGTGGAGAATTTGCTAAGGGATAGCAGATTTGTACATGGAAACGCACACATGTGCCCAAGTGTGCTAACCTGTGATCCAGCATCTCAGATAATAAAATGATTTACCAAAGGCTTTTTGCTCTATAAAAGGCTAGCCATATGCAGCTCATCACGTGTTATTTGAAATAGGGTGATTAATAATCGTGTTAAGGTATGCTATGTGTGCCATACTGCGAAAACCCAATTTCATTGAAATTTGTAAAGACAAATATTGCTTTTAACTACCCAGAATGCTGATATTCATCATTGTGTATTTTGAGCTCTGCGATAATAGTATATTTTATAACTAAATAAAATTATATTACCAATATTCAGCCATTAATATAGAACATTTGCAGCTAAATATGGCCTCCATTCAATTGCAAGCCCACAGTTGCCTTCATACAGGCCGTAAGTCTACAGGCTTGAAAATTGCAACAGTTACAGATCGATTCAATCAAACAAGCCCACAGCTACCTGGCCGAAATCCTAAACCGTAAATCATGCACCCTTAAGTAGCATTTCAGGCCATGATCATGATGAATCAAGCAAGGCCTTAACTACTGATTTAGAAACAGCCAATAGTAAATGAGAGTCAATCAATTAGCGTTAAGAGGTCCGATATACGATCAGACTTGCAATCCGGCAATGAACAAAATAATAAAAATGAATGACGATACTGTTCTAGTCCATGTGGGTGGCCTGATATGTATTAACTCCTTGATTACGGAGATTGATATAACACAGAAATAAAACGTAAAATAATTATTATTATTTTTTGTCGATTTGCAAGCTTGATAATGTTGTGCAATTAATTCTAATGTCTTACATCACTTTCCCCCTCTTTTAAAGTGCAGTATTGTTTTTTTATTTGCATTTACAGTGCTATGAACAGGTGTTTAACCCCTGTGCGAGTCCTATCTGGTACTTGTAGGATTTTCTTCTACATTTGCCATTTACAGGTGTGAAAACAATTGCGGGCTTGAGGAATTGTAGCAATTGAATAGCGATTGTAACATTTATGGGCTTGAAAGATCAAAGGCTTAGATGGGTCGGAGTGACGATTTTGACAACCACAGGGATTTTGAGCTTTTAACAGGCAAACCAATTGCAGAAAGCTAAAAGACACCAATTGAATAACAAATTATTTTACAGGCTCCATTACGAGCTCTTGTAACTACAATTTGCTCAATTAAATGGAGGCCTATAACTGGCAAATTACGTCAACACAATTCACATTTAAAAAGGTGTAAATTAATTCTAGAAATATTAAATATTAATAAAAAATTATAAATTATAATTTATTTGTTTTGATATTAATCTCTGACCAAATGATGATACCTGAAAGGTTGTAAATCGCATTTAGACGTGTGTACTGCTAATGCAAGATGTGCTGTGGCAGATTGTGGATTAACTCATATCCTAAATCCCCCCTTTGTCTTATTGTTTCTCTCTCTTTGTGGCTTTCACTTTATGTCTCACTGTCTGTCTCTTTCGCCCTCTCTGTGTATTCTGTATCTCTCTCTATCTCATTCCCCCATGTCTATCTGTATCTCTCTCTTTTCTCTGTCTCTTTATATATTTCTCTCTCATAATGGTTCTGTCTCTATGTCTTGTTTTCTATTTTTCCACCTATGTGTCTGTTTCTGTGTGTCTGCCTGTGTCTCTCCCAATATTGTTCTCTGTCTGTCTGCCTATCTCTTCTCTCTCTCTATGTTTCTCCTTCTCCCTGTCTCACTCACTCCCTCTTTCTCTATGTGTGTTTATCTAATGAAATTATATATACAAGGTGCTTGTGTGTACATATACAGTGGGGGGGAAAAGCATTTGATCCCCTGCTGATTTTGAATGTTTGTCCACTGACAAAGATTTGATCAGTCTATAATTTTAATGGTAGGTGTATTTTAACAGTGAGAGACGGAATAACAAAAAAAAAAAGAAAAACGCATGTCAAACAAGTTATAAATTGATTTGCATGTCAGTGGGGGGAAATAAGTATTTGATCCCCTATCAAGCAGCAAGATTTCTGGCTCCTGTGTGTCTTTTATACAGGTAATGAGCTGAGATTAGGAACACTCTCTTAATCTCAGCTCATTACCTGTATAAAAGATACATACCCACAAAAGCAATCAATCAATCAGATTCCAAACTCTCCACCATGGCCAAGTCCAAAGAGCTGTCCAAGGATATCAGGGACAAGATTGTAAACCTACACAAGGTTGGAATGGGCTACAAGACCATCACCAAGCAGTTTGGTGAGAAGGTGACAACAGTTGGTGCGATTATTCGCAAATGGAAGAAACACAAAATAACTGCCAGTCACCCTTAGTCTGGTGCTCCATGCCAGATCTCACCTTGTGGAGTTTCAATGATTATAAGAACAGTGAGAACTACACAGGAGGATCCAGAACTACGCAGGAGGATCATGTTAATGATCTCAAGGCAGCTGGGACCATAGTCACCAAGAAAACAATTGGTAACGCACTACGCCGTGAAGGACTGAAATCCTGCAGCGCCCGCAAGGTCCTCCTGCTCAAGAAAGCACATGTAGAGGCTCATCTGAAGTCTGCCAATACACATCTGAATGATTCAGAGGATAACTGGGTGAAAGTATTGTGGTCAGATGAGACCAAATTCAAGCTCTTTGGCATCACCTCAACTCGCTGTGTTTGGAGGAGAAGGAATGCTGCCTATAACCCCAAGAACACCATCCCCACCGTCCAACATGGAGGTGGAAACATTATGCTTTGGGGGGTGTTTTTCTGCTAAGGTGACAGAACAACTGCACCGCATCAAAGGGACGATGGATGGGGCCATGTACCATCAAATCTTGGGTAAGAAACCTCCTTCCCTCAGCCAGGGCATTGAAAATGGGTCATGGATGGGTATTCCAGCAAGACAGTGACCCAAAACACACAGCCAAGGCAACAAAAGAGTGGCTCAGGAAGAAGCACATTAAGGTCCTGGAGTGCTGTAGCCTGTCTCCAGACCTTCTTCCTATAGAAAATCTGTGGAGGGAGCTGAAGGTTTGAGTTGCCAAACATCAGCCTTGAAACCTTAATGACTTGGAGAGGATCTACAAAGAGGAGTGGGACAAAATCCCTCCTGCTGTTGTGTAGTTTTATTAACAACCTCTAAGTGTATCTTTCTTCTGTTGTCATTTAAATGATCATTTAGAAGATAAATCGTGTTTTTCCTATTCTCTAAGAAACATTTTGGAAAATGTTTCAAAATATCTGCTGTTTCAGTATGACCGAGGAAGTGTCTGAATGGCTGTTGCATATATAAAATTATAGACAAAGATAATGAACCAAACAAACGTATCCTTTAATGGATAATGTGATATTAGTATTCCACTTATCTAAAATGACCGTTTTGTGCTTTAATTAATAAAAAAAAAATGTATTAACATCACTGGCACGCTTCTTTGTAAAATCATCCTATCTTTTAAATTACTTCCCATTAGAATTCAGTCTTTCAGCATTAAGTCTTTATTTCCTCTGTATTTTCTTTTTCGTTTGTTGAATGAAAATCAAGCATTTCTTTTGGCTTTTTATCTGAGTCACCAGCTCCCTTTGGACCGCTCAGGAGAAGAAAGCTTGTCAGAAACACTGACATCTCCACAATTCAGAAGTGCTTCTCAGCACCATCTACTGAGGTGGGTTTGACTGGTAAAAAGTACAATACTTGACAATGTTACTGAGCAGCTTGCCAGCTCCAGACAGAAGTTAAACATGATGTCAAAGAGGATTTAGCAAGCACTTTTTTTGTGGCAGGTATGAAATTTACTTCTGCCTAAATAAAAACATTATTACACGACACATGTTCTACAGTAGCATTTATTTTACAATTCTGTAGTATTAATTCGAAGGTGATAATTTCGGTCAAACATGCATTGTTAAGCCTCTGAATTCTTAGTAAAAAGATTTTCAAAGAACTATAAAGCAGAAACCGCAGATTTTATAGTAATTTTATTATTTAATAATCATTGAAGGTTATTTCCTAAGTTATCACTGGGGTGTAATGAGGATCGATATTTAAATAAGCACTGTAGTGGCTGTGATGTGCTGGCAATTTTCCCCAATGGAATTAGAGTATATTACATACAGCGATGCATGTTACCACCAATGTGATGCTTTGTACATTTCCCTCACTTTTTGGAACCTCCAGTATTTCATTGGTCGGTGTTGGATAAGGTAAAATCCATATATTATATATTATAGCTTAATATTTTTCATAAATTATTCTGATCTTAACAAGATCACAATAACAATCAGGAAATATATGTGCATTATAAAATATCCTTATTATTATCTTAAATATCATGGGCCTCATTCTATTAGCGGCCGCAGCCGTTGCGGGGCCGCAAGGACCGGCCGCAAGCTATTCGGCTATTCTATTCCCTTACGGCCGGGGATTCCGGCAGGCTTGCGGCCGGTGCCTTGCTATCTCTTGCGGCCGCTCGCGCCGGAGGAAATCCTTTGATCTTAAACGGCCGCAAGAGTTTTGCAATTCAATTCCTCCGGGAAACCTCTCTGCAAGGCTAAAAGCGAGCCGCAGCTTACTTGCAGGAAAGAGGTCTCGCTAGCACCAATTAAGCACATAAAATAGCTCAAATAAAGCCATCCTGCACTTTTAGAAGACTATAAAGGGATTTTAGGTGTTAGAAAAAATAGCACATAATTATCCTGTACTCAAATCCGTAAAATATTTTATTTTTAATATCCGTAAAATATCCATGTAAAAAGTCCAGAGTGCTTGGAGCACCTCAGACACAATCACGCCGCAGCAGGAAAATAAACAGTTAATTTGAACTCGGGTTTGGGCAGATGTGCAAGCTTGAGAGTGGGTTCCTTTTAATCCTCATGTCCCCCAATATGATCCCTAGCATTTACAGAGCTGTACAGTGCAGGCTTGAATTTATTTTTCAGTTTTTATATTTCAGAGCTTACGGCCGGTTCCAAGATATGCGGCCGGCCGTAAGAGGAGATCCCTGCGGGGCCGTATAATAGAATCGCGAGTTAACTGAACCCCCGCAAGGAATCGCAGCCTTACGGCCGATTTACGGCCGATAATAGAATGAGGCCCCATGCATTTATTAGCAATAATGATATAAAACAAAATAATATGTTTTCTATCTGACTGGTTTCATAATACAGTGAGTTGTTTCTTCAAATGGGTTATTTGGACAAGATTGGGGTAAATGGCAAAAAAGGGGCATGAGACGGCAAAATGTTCACTTTTTGGTATAAATGTGAAGATCATAGTCTCCTCTAATGTTACTACATTCTGTATTTTCGCTTTTTAGCTTCACATATACCTCAGTCTGTTTTACCTAAACCGATTGCTGCACAGTATACAGCATTAGCGTGCACTCCATACATGAATACAGTTGGATAGCCCCACTATTCAAAAAAGTGTGGAAGTTATTTTATCAAGACTCAATGCCAAGCAGCAGCTGCACAGGCAAATAAAATATTAGCATGTATTAAGAAGGGTATAGAAGCCAGGGAAGCAAATATACTTCTGCCACTATACAAATCCCTAGTACGCCCTCATTTGGAATATGGAGTACAGTTTTGGGCACCACTTCATAAAAAGGACATTTTAGAGCTGGAAAAGGTACAGAGGAGGGCAACAAAACTAATAAGGGGAATGGAAGGGCTAAGTTATGAAGGAAGACTAACCAAATTAAACTTATTTTCTCTAGAAAAAAGGTGTCTAAGAGGGGATATGATTACCTTATATAAATACATCCAGGGTAAGTATAAAGATTTGTCAAGGGAGCTTTTTGTGCCAAAAGGTTTTTAACTGACAAGAGGACATCCCTTGAGGTTAGAAGTAAAAAGATTACAACAACGAAAAAAAAAGGATTCTTCACAGTAAGGGTGGTTAAACTGTGGAATTCTCCACCAAGGGAGGTGGTGACAGCGGATTCAATAGATAACTTTAAAAGGGGACTGAATTTATTTTTTATCAAAAAGGGAATTCAGGGTTATCCTTGTTAATTAAAGAGGGAATATTGATCCAGGGAGGAATCCGATCACCAGTATCTGGGGTCAGGAAGGAATAATTTTTGTTCACCTTTGAGACAATTGGCAAAGTTTCACTGGGGTTTTGGAAAAGTTTTACTGTTTTTTTTTGTTACCCTTCCTCTGGATCAATTAACAAATTATCTGCATATTGCAAATCAGAGAAGATCTTAAAAGGTTGAACTTTGACGGGCTGAACGTCTTTTTTCAACCTCAATTACTATGTAACTATGTAATTGTACTAGCTTATAAGGTATTAACCCCCAAGAGTTTATCCAAGAATTTCCGCTGAGTATACATTTTTTTTCACATGTCCGGCCTTTAAATTCCTAAGAATATAGCAACAACCTACTCAGTATGATATTTTTTATTAATTGCACAAAAATATTTTATGAATTCCCTTTTGAATATACCAGATGTTTCAATTGCTTGGAATTGTAGAAAATATATACTAACTCTGCTTCAGGGAGCCATCAACATTTAGGACCTTTTTAAGTAATATTTTAGTAAACTTTGTTTATGGCGAAACAATTTAAGTAGTGGGGGGTTTAATATTATACACTACTATACATCAGTGACATCGCCATTAATCTTAGGTATAAACTAAAAAAACATATTTGTTTATATATGCTGTTTCGTCATTTCCTCATCAAAATGATATATCATTGTGTTTATTTGTTATTTTGTAATTGCATACATTCTGCATAATGGGTTTTCATTAGCTTCTTACAATCATTACAAAATCAAATGTCAAATAGCTGTAAATGTCTGAGAACTACAGTATATAGATTGTGTAGCAGAATGATTCACATACAGTTCTCTATAAATCCACTTGAAAAAATGTCAGTCTTTATATTTATCACTTAATGTTTGCTTAGCTTAGTGTACAATGTCATATTGCAGCATCTAGGAACTTCTGTATTAGTTTTTTTATGAGTTTTGTTCAGTCCTTCAGTTGTGTCCGACTCTCGGTGACCATATGGACGCAGCACGCCAGGCACATCTTGTCTGGTTTTGCTCATTCATATGGTTTTCTTGGCAAAGACACTGGAATGGGATGCCAGTTCCTTCTCCAGTGGACTTTGAATTGTCTGACGTCCCTGCTATGACCTGCCCATCTTGAGTGACCCTACATGGTATAGCGCTCAGCTTCAGTGAGGTACACAAGCCCCTTCACCATGACAAGGTAGCGATCCAGAAGGGAACAATGTACATACCCTCTGCCAAAAGAGGTTAGTTTATCTCCACAGATCAACATAATACTGCAGTATAACATTATATATTGTCTGAAATTACAGACCCTAGTGTTTTGTTGATATTAGAAGGAGTTCATTAGTAATAGTCATTACTGTTCATTCCTTTTGTTACATATTTGTTTTACATACCCAAACAATTATTCTCATCTAATTGTCTGTGGACCACACTTTGGGAACCTTTATAGAGTGAATTTTATATACCAATCAAAATATTTGATTGACATTCATTTTAAAAATGTATGGACATGAAGAAGTGTGAAGTTGTGTTGTTATTTTTGATGTACCGGCAAATTATTTTTAAGCAGTGGATGTATGGATGCTTTAATGTAAGTACGTGTAGAAATGTATACTGTAGTATTCAGTCTTCAACTTATTGTGTATAATACACTGGCACAAGTCAATATTATTTTACAGGCATTCTTCATGTTGAGCAGAACTCTCCTAACGACTCCATATGCAATTCTATAGTGATTCCCGTAGTGTGATGTTACCATGCATTAATGAAAATGGCAGGTAACACAGAATGGTATATTGATGCTTAGTGCATATTCTTAATATTGGTGCTATAATCATGCAAAAGAAAATAATTTCATAGTATATCAAGAAGAAAAATATGTTGTCAAATGTAGCTGGTCCTGGTGGCATGCAAAACTTCTACACAGATGTTTTCGAGTAATTAAATTACTGCTATTAATTATTATTATGATTTTCTGTCAAGTGTTTTGCTTTCTGTGGTTTATAGTGTTGTACTTCTATTAGTACATTTGGCACAAGACATAGTTAAGTCAGTATCTCCAAATAACTAAAAACAGATGGTGAAAGGAGACCACAAGATGTAGTGATATTTAAACCATAAATATGAACATACAGCAGTATATAAATTGTCAATTCAAACTGCCAGTTGACGATGAATACATGAGGTGTGCAATATTCGTAAAATCACAGTTTTTCTCCCCATCCTTCACTAATGTCTACTCACTTTACTTCAAAGTGGGGGCTTTTCATCGCTAGTGCATCATTCTCTAAAACTGAACAGATGGGTCTTAAATATGCTACAAACGTTCAGCATTTCTAACAGATCAACTGATATCAATAGCTCCTATTCTTATCACATCTGCAAAAATCTACGTAAAACAAAGCTTCTCTCAAAATTACAACAGAAGTGCTATATTTTATTCTGCTTTATATAATAAAATCAAGGCCGTAAAAGGTTGCATACAATTACTTCCTAAAATATTCTAAGGCCAAACATCAAATAATTAATTACAAATACATTTGTTGATGTCTGTGCAGATAATGAAGAGTTTATATTATTATGAATTATTGTAAGAACATTTAGTAATTTTGACTGATTCCCTAACCTTTTTCCTCATCGTGCCTACACATACACTTACTAAATCTGTGCGTTTTTGTAAACTGAAAGGCTTTAATTACAAAAATGCCTAAAATAAACAAATAGTTCCTTATAGTTGGGTAAAAGATTTATATTAAACCCATGATTTTGTACCTGAGCTTGAAATAAATCCAATTAGGCACTATTTATACTCTGTTCATTACCTCTTTAAATCAATTTAAATCAATGGACATATTTTTTTAAATAAAAAAATAAAAATAGCCTTTAATTTATTGTTATATACATTTACGTTTTATGTTGAATGATGTGAAATTTAGAATAGAATTGCATCCAAGTGGTACTTACTGTATGATCAAAAAACAAACCATAAAAAAAAAAAAGATTAAAACAATGAATGCCCACATGAAAAAATAATAGTATATACTACATTAAAGATTGTATATTTATATATTTATGTAAACGTTTTTGACATGTTGGTTAGATAGTCTTACTTCTAAAAGTTTTGCGTTTGGTCCTATCCCTTATTTTATAAAGAGCAGTTAAACAAACAGTATTTTTTATGGCTGTTAACCCGAGCCATAGTTAAGTTAAGCAGAATACAATTTAAAAGGCCATCCTAGCTTTGTTGTAATCTGCCTTGATGTCAGTGATGAGTGGAAGGCCAGGCTGCCTTTGCTGCTGCACCACACATTCTTTACAAGACATGAAACTTTGAAGAGGCATGACAGCAAAAACTATTAGCAGATTAATGAGGATCCCCACAGTCCTGTCTTTCATGGATTGCTGGCTCCTTATTCATCAGCCATTTTTACTGGACAAGTAAATCCACAAAAGAAAATGTGAGAGGCTTTTGCCTTCAACTGTATAGAAGTATTAGGTGTTTCATAGCAGATTTGGCTGTAGGCAACAATCAAAGCACTGTTGCCCCACCACCCACAAAAGTTAAAGCTATATAAAAAAAAAATAATTCAAATAAATTTGATTGTTGCAGACACAAATCTCCAGCTTAATATTTCATATTATTACAAGGGATTAGTCCTTGTATGGTTAATCAAGGAGTTTCATTGATCTTTTGTTGTATACTGTGCTGTAGTTAAGAAAAATTTAACATCTTTCAAAGGTAACAATAAAGCTTATGGCGTATTGTAAATTATAAAAGCACCACATTTTGTGCACACTAAGAGCATTAACAGTGTCTTCTGTACGCAGAAAAAAATCATAAACTTTTAGGTTAAAAAAAAAGCATAACTTGTATTGGTGATTCAGTTTAACATCCATTCAATCAAACATACATTATATTAACATTCACTTCTGGTATCCATGACTTCAGCGCTTACAAATATTTGCTTATCACTCCATTTATAAATGTCCGCTCAAAGCCTAGTCTAGTTTCACGAGAAAAAAAAAAAAAAACGTTGTATAGTCATTTGCAGAGTTGTTTAGTACCCGAATAGAAGTAGGGAATTCTTTACTAATTGTTCGTTATTTGTACATAAAACCTGACTAAATATATAAAGAATACATAACTGAAAGTTGCATAAATATTATACTTTAATAGCTATAATATTCTTATGAAGTAACTAATACAATAATCAGAACAATACTAAATGTTCTTCTAGAAAACTATCAACCAAAAAAGAAGGAAAATGTAAAAAATTAAATTAGAAAAATATACAGTATATCCTAAGACAATACAACACAATAAGATTTTAATTTTAAAACAATATGAGGTTTTTCTTCAGCAAGTACCGGTATACTACTGTCTGAGTTAAAACACAGAATATTGTAAGGTTCTGTTTTTATTATGGTACATGCTGAAAAATAAAGTTATTTTTAGCAAATATCGTGTTAATAAAGTAAAAGGTGGACATTTCAAATGTATTTTGTTAATGCTTTTCAACATAAGTAGGACATTGTGTAAGAAAATGTAGCACTGTAGATATGACTAATATTTGGCTTATTGTTTTCAAATGTATTTCATAGGGTGACATGTAAGTGGTTGCTGTATACACTAAAAATAAATGGGTCAGTATCTGAGCCTGAATTATTAGCATTACTTAACCGTCAAGTATTTGTCATCAATATAATATATTTCTGTTCAATTAACAAAATTTGCTAATTGCTAGTTAGCACTGAAATTGATTAATGTAGGTGGTACATGGTACAGAAGCAATACATAAAACAGCTTCCTGATAGATATCAACATAAACTATATACTTGAATGTGTAATCATATATATGCGGATCATATACAAGCAATACAAGGGTATTGCAAATAGGGGGAATCCAGTTAAAACTTCTCTTCTGTCCTCCACTCTGTGGTGCCTATAAAATTTTAATGAACAGAGCAAAGACATAATTCTACAGTGTTGCTAAAGCATGTGATGATGACCTCATTATTTACATTTTAAATTCAAGAAATACAATTATAATAAACATTTTAATAAGCAATTGTTGAGTGTTCAAGTCTAGCATTGTATCTGTGTGTTTAATGGTTAAATAAACACATTTTACTTCACTAATTTTACTTCACACTATAGATTACAACTATCATAGCATTGAGAAAATGTAATATAAATTAGGGGAGGAAGATATAATACAGTGATTTGCTAGTAAAATATACAAATAATGTGAAACGTTTTGCATAGAAGAAAAAAATATACTGTTTTATTGTTTAGGGTTTTGGGATTGTTGGATATTTATAGAAATATGTAGTATTTACTAAGCTTAGGTGTCTTTGAGTTGTGACAGATCCCATCTTACTACAACTAGAGCAATAAATAACAAAATATCCCTCATAAACTACTAAGGTCAATAGCATTTATCATTGGGCTTCCCACAGGAAAAAACTCCATTGATTTGTATTGAAATATCTGGTCTGAAAGCTGTGCATTTATATGTCAATGTCTTCCAATACCAGGATGTCCATTTACATAGGCTTGTTAAAATCCATGTTCATTCGTAAAAACAAACAGGATAGGATAGTTAATGAATGACCGCATGATAAGCATGATTACTATTTAATTTCTGTAACAATAATTTGAAGGTAACCAGAGTACTCTAAGTCCAATAATTATTGTGCTCTGGATAAATAAATGTTTTAACAATGTGAAGTCAAATGATTTTATATGGGGCTACCTACTAGTTGAAAATCCACTAAGCTTTTAATTATATTCACAGGACCAATGAGAATTTCCCAGTATTAAATATCATATTTAAAGGGTGTAAATACTCACCCAATGTTAATTAGATTACATCTTAAAGGACCACAAAAGTCCCCTATATGTTCTCTGCACCATTAGATTGAGAGTGAAAAAGCATAGTGAAAAAGTCAGGCTATTTCAGTATGTTGCCTCTGTCTGAATGAGTAATAGGCTCTGTACTAAGCAGAACAATTAATAATTAATTAGAATCAGGGGCAGAATCATTGTCATTGTAACCACTTTACTATATTCTAGAAGCCTATGCAATTGTTGCTCTCATAGCTCAGTGGGTAAGCTATTTTAGCACTAAAAGTCCTGAGTTCAGAGTGGTACTGGTTTTGCTTAAGAATATCCCTGTATGTAGCACCATCCATCTTTCCCTCAACTCTGAAAAGTTTCCCAGTCCCGGCTGCTGAAAAACATCCCCACAGTACGATGCTGCTACCACCATGTTTCACTGTGGGGATGGTTTTCTTTGGGTGATGTGATGTGTTGGGTTTGCGCCAGACATAGCGTTTTTTTTTATCAAGTTCAATTTTAGTTTCACCAAACCAGAGCACCTTCCTCTATACATTTTTGGGAGTCTCCCACATGCCTTTTCGCAAACTCAAAATGTGCCATTTTGTTTTTTACTGAAAGTAATGGCTTTCTTCTTGCCACTCTGCCATAAAGCCTAACTCTAAGGAGCCAACAGCTTATTGTCATCCTATGTACAGATACTTCAGTCTCTGCTGTGGAACTCTGCAGCTCCTCCAGGGTTATCTTAGGTCTCTGTGCTGCCTCTCTGATTAATGCCCTCCATGCCCGGTCCGTGAGTTTTGGTGGGCGGTCGTCTCTTGGCAGGTTTGCTGTTGTGCCATGTTCTTTCCATTTGGTTATGATAGTTTTGATGGTGCCCCTGAAGAGCTTCAAATATTTGGATATTTTTTTTTAACCTAACCCTGACTTGTACTTCTCAACAACATTGTCCCTTACTTGTTTGGAGAGTTCCTTGATCTTCATGGCAGTGTTTGGTTAGTGGTGACGCTTGCTTAGGTGTTGCAGCCTCTGGGGCCTTTCAAAAAACGTGTGTATATGTAATGACAGATCATGTAACATTTAGATTGCACACAGGTGGACATCCTTTCACTAATTATGTGACTTCTGGAGGTAATTGGTTGCACCAGAGCTTTTTATGGGCTTCCTAACAAAGGGAGTGAATACATACTACGCACATGCCAATTTCCTGTTTCCTATTTCTAAAAAATAGTTTTATGTATATATTTTTGCTCATTTCACTTCACCAACTTAGACTATTGTGTTCTGATCCATCACATAAAATTCAGATTAACAAAACATTGAGCTTAAGGCTGTAGTGTAACAAAATAGGTAAAAGGTCAACGGGGGTGTAGAGGAGGGTCCCAACAATATTTTGCATCAGGACCCTATATTCACTTAGCCATTGTGCAAAGCATTATATAATTCTCCAGCCACTTTTAGTTTTTCTCCTAGATCAGCCATAAACCTGATTACATACACAGCAATTCATATGGGCATGTGCAGAAAAACAATATTTAATTGATTAACGTATACCTGCATATTCATGGATGTATTAAAATATAAACTGTCCTAGAGTGCATATTATTTAAGTATATCATAAAGTATAAATGCTTCTAAAGCCATTTTTTCTTTCTAGTGCCATTGTACATAGCACTGACAAAGTATTCATGAAAAGTGTACAATTTATTCTGCATTTTTCATAGCTATTAAATATTTTAGTATTTATTGTTCAAAAGAAATGCAGCTTACAAATGTGAAACATGTTAATACCTGTTAGTATTGTAAGCTATTGTGTTTTTAGAATTTTAATGCAACCAATGTTTTCTGTCACCAAGAGATAGTTGGCATGAGTCCTCGGATGATTAAAATAAAATATTATGTTATAGATGAATGAAAACATGTTTTAATTCGCAAAGCACATTCTGTTTTAGATACTATGAAATCTCCAGATTTGTAAATGTGGCATAAGTAGAACAAATCAATTTGAGCAAGGACTTGATGGTTGGTATATCTCATATACACCTAAGTTATTGTTAAAATTAAAAGATTGGTTCTAACAACATTTGCTAAAAAATCAAAAAACAAATTAAAACATACAATTACCACACAAATTTTAAAAAATCTTTACAAAGTGAATGAAATTACTTTAACCTTCACTACTTGTAAAATGACTACTAAGAAAAGTATGAGCTATTTATAATAAGAGATCAATAGATGTAGAAATTGTTTATAGTGAATATTTCCTAGTCAAAAGTAAAGTTTGCCTTTATTATATTATATCACTTTAAGGTACATTTTATGGGAAATAATTAATTTAAATGCAAACTCTTAAAATATAATTAGCTCTCTATAAATATAATTAATGTAAACTATTCATACTAAACAATACAATAACGATAGATAGAAAGATAGATAGATAGATAGATAGATAGATAGATAGATAGATAGATAGATAGATAGATAAGCAGACATAATAATTGTTGAATTAAAAACAGCAAGCATTCTGGTATCCATAGTCAGTTAATAGCGATATTAGCTGTTCTTTAATGCATAAACAAATAAACACAAACAACAAAGTAATTAAGGTGCTTCTGGTCAGTAGTTTCCATTGGAATAATCATAACAACACAGAAAAGAACATAAATATGTATTTAACAATTTAACAGTTCATGGAAAAAGAGCAATCAAAGAAATGTACCAGAAAAAAAGGGCATTACAGCTGTACTTGGTGTGTTTAAAAAAAATAATGTCACACTTTTTAATGTTGTATTTATAATTAATATATATATCTTGGCACTAAAAATAATTATTTCTACATAAAATAAAATGTGCTTGTTTAGCTACATTCTAGAGGTTATAAGAAATAAAGCTGTGTAAGCAAAATAACACCAGCAAAAAAAAAAAAAAAATGAATATTGATGGAATTACGGAATTCACAGTCCCCAAAGGACTTTGAAATTTCATAGTAAATCTTTTAAAGCATTTGTATGTTGCGAGTTTTGCACATTAGTGATGTAGGTTGCTTATTAATCAATGTTTAACAATGTAATTACAGATGTTTTAGTATCACAAGAAAACACATATCACTAAATGCCCTAGAACTAGTGAATCGAGAAAATGATAAATAAGTTATTTTGTCAGCATACACATTTATTTAAAAGATTGCTGATTTTTGAATATTTCTTGTAAAATGGATACAGGGATGCTGCCATAGATGCTATAAATTAATGTTATAGTAATAAACTATTAATGTACTAGCGACTTGCCTGGTGATGCTGTTTGTCACACATTGCGAGCCTCTTCCCCCTCTAACTTGCGGGCCTTGCAATGAGCGCCAAAGGCGCTAATCGTGGGCCTCCCCCCCTCTACTTTCCGGGTCTTGCGATGAGTGCCTTCAGCGCTCAGTGCAGGAGTTGGCCAACCCGCAATTTTCAGGCCCCGCAATGAGTGTCTTGGGCCTCTCACCCCCCCCCCCCCCTTTACCTTATAGGCCTCGTGATGAGCGCCTTCAACATTCATTAAAGTAATTGGCCAACCTTTGGCGCTCATTGCCAGCCTTTTTCAAAGTCTTGCAGGCCCCACAATGAGTCTTGTGGGTCTCGCACATGCGCAAGCCCGTAACTTTTAACATAGCGTTCCGGACGAACTCGCAAGTACAACAACTATTATATGTGATGCTTGTTATTATAGATGGAATTATCCTTCCAATCCCTTACAAATGTTTGCTGTATGTAGCTTAGCTCTTTCCATAATTTGCTAAGATCTCCTCCTTCTCACATGTCCTAAGTTTTTACTGTCTCTATTGCTCTCTCTCTCTTTTTCACTCTTTATGGATCACTCGCAAAATAGGGCAGTAGAGTAACATCAAAAAACTGAAGAAAATATTACAGGTGCCAAAGACCACTTGCAAATGGTTTTAAAACTACTGAAGAGTGCCACAGCAGCAGTTAAAGAGACAGTAAAGCCAGTCGTGGAGCAAGTGCATGGGGGGCCCCTGATGCTGCACTCCACTTCCTGGTGTGGAGGGGCCACGGCAGGCCAGAGGGCCGCAGAGGCCTGCAAGGGGCCACAGGGGCCCACATGGACCGAGGGGGCCACAAAAGTCTGAGGAAGGCTGCAGAGGTCTGCGGGGAGCCACAGAGGCCCGCAATGACCGAGGGGGCCACAAGGGGCCGATGGAGGACAAAGTAAGGTGCAGGGGCAACAGGGGACCAACGGGAGGTCCGCAGGGGCGCTTGGGTCCCAGGGACTGCAAAAAAACTGCAGGTGGCCACATAGGATATGATGAGGCCACAGGGCATTCAGGGGGTACAGGGGGCCCTGGGGCCTGTTGAGGGCCACAGTCGGCCATATGGGGCCACAGGGAACCCCAGGGAGGTCTGCAGGGGGAATAAGGGGCAATAAGGACCACAAGGGCTTTGGAAGACCTGTGGGGGCCACAGAGGACCAGCCGGGACCACAGAAAACCCAGAAGGGGCACTTGAGAGCCGCGGAGGCCGTCGAAGACCTGCAGGGCTACTGGAGGGTTGCGGAAACCACTAGAAGGCCACAGTGCCACAGAGGACCCACAGGGGCCACACTGAACTTGCAGGAGGTCTGCAGGGGCCCTCAGAGGCCAGGGGCCTTGGTGCAAGGCACCAGTTGCACCAGCGGTAGCTCCGCCTCTGAGTAGAGCACCAAAAACAATAAAAAATTATTTGTGAAATTGAAAAATATATTTTATTATTATGTCCGTTTCATTATACAACATCAAGGGTAATACAAAACCCAGCACTCAAGGGATTAATACATATCAGGAAACCACGTGGAACACATACTTCCTACACTGAAATCTCTTGCGGATAAGGCAGGCTTACGGATGTGAATATGCCCATGGTTCACACGTCTGCTAAAATTGTTAGTTTGGTACATACTTGACAAACCAGTGTCTAATTTTCTTAAACTGCAGTGGCCCTTTGAATAATAATTGGAACCTTAGTCGTTTTCCTTTAAAACATTGCAACCTCGTCTTGAAATTCTGTTTACCTCCCATAGCAAACTCAGCAGTCTCCTTTGCTTCAGAAATTAGATCTTATAACACAGTATGGTAACTTCATGCAGATTCTTTGTTTATTGCTACAAAGACAAATAATGTACGTTTGATGTGAACTAATTTGAAACTTCCATTGAATAAAAAAAGACTAATGCAGCTTGTAGATATAGAATTGGATTTATAGCCTGCATCCAACAGTTAGAGTATTGAAGCAAAACAGTAATCGTATAATATTCCACACAGCTTTTTTATAGCTGAATCACAGCCAGAGTTTTATGCTTTAACTATCACACTTTTCCAGGTATGTGTATGTAATCACTACCATGAATAAGCTAACTACAAAAATTAAACACGACAAAGAATGCTTTGAAATTGTACAGTGTAATATGATAAATTTTACATATAGGAATGAGAAAAAGAAACAGGAATATTCAGCTCTCAAAGTGGCCAATCTTATCAGTAATAAAAAAAAGAAAGGTCAATTATATTAAACAATATTATGTTGTCTGTTTTATAGTCACATAAATATAACAGAATTTCAGTATTACCGGAATTTATAATAATACTAGCGACTTACCCATCAAAAAATGACGGTCAATAAAAGAAAGTGTTGAAATGCTGTTTGCCACACAATGTGAGTGTACTGTGTGCCTCAACTATATAGACCCCTCTAACACACTAATGAACGCATGTAATAACACTATAAGTGCCACGAGGGTCATCCAGGACCCTCATGACCCAAAGTATATGCACTACACCATTTTAACCCGGTCACTTATGGGGGTCTATCCAGACCCTCATAAGCCTCTATTAACCCCATCAGTCCCATAAGGGTATATTATGACCATTATGGGCCTGTTACAACCCAACATTAACCACATAAGTGCCATGACGGTCATCAAGGACCATCATGACACTAAGTATAAACAATACACTGCACTATACCCCCCCAATAAAGCATTAAATATCAACTAAACACCCTCTACACTAACCTATTAACACCTACACTACCTACCTACCCCCTAATAACCCCCTCCCCACCACTGTAATTACAGAAATAAAAAAAAATAAAGTCATCAACAATCTACATTACATAAAATAAAAAACCTAAAATCACCAAAAAAAAAAATTTACATTTCCGGAAAAAAAAATACATTACAACCCCCCCACTACAGAAAAAAATAAATATTATACACCTGAAAAGGAAATACATATAATACATACAATACAATACAATTAAATACAATACAATACAATTAAATACAATACAATACACCCCTATCTAATATACATCCCCCTATCTAATATACATCCCCCTATCTAAAATACAATACTATCTATCTAATATACATCCCCCTATCTATCTAATATACAATAAATACTATCTATGTACTACTATACATCCCCCTATCTATCTAATAAACAATACATGCTATCTCTATATAGCAACCCTAATTCTAAGCTAAAATCAAATAATTAAGACCACTTACCTTTGAGATGTTTCTTCAGATCACCAACCTGGGGTAAAAAAGATTAAAAAAATTACTACAACACGTTTACATAAAATAAATAAACATTCTAAACATTCTAAATTTTCTACTCACCTTTCCAGCATGTCACGTCCATCTTTGCTTCTTCGGCTCGGCCCCTGTTAAAAAAAAACATTACATTAGTTCACATACATATACATAAAACCATGTAAAATAAACATAATCTACATTGTACTTACCTCCCCGTGATGTCTCCGGCCTCCTGGTGTTCTGCCCCGGATGGGCCCTGGAAGCATCCGCGCTCTTAAAAAAACCCAAAAAAACACACACATCCGCCCTGAGGGATGTCCCCGACGCTAATGAGCTTCCTACGGAGTGTTCCAGAATAAAATTGGCAATGGCGGCTTCTGGCTGAAAACGCTGTCTATCAAATTCAGCCAATGAGAAGACGCCAATTGTGAACCAATAAGAAAGGGATACATCCCAAAATCCCACGCTGATTGGTTAACGCACCTGTCAATCTTTGATTTGAACCAATCCAAAGGCTTTATTGCCATCAGCGAATCACAATGGGATACACCCCCACGCGGTGATTAGCTGAAGACAGCCTTCCCATTGGCTGTAATACTGATTGACCTTGACAATAGCTAATGAGAAGGCGCAAATGCCTTCACCAATCAGTACGTGGGGGTGTATTCCATTGTGATTGGCTATTGTCAGTGCAACCAATCAGAATGCGCAGATGCCTCCAGCCAATCACCCTGTGGGGGAGTATTCCATTGTGATTGGCTGAAGGCATCTGCGCCTTGTGATTGGTTTAAATAAAGATTGCCGGTTGCATTATCCAATTAGAGTGGGATTTTAGGGTGTATCCCTTTCTGATTGGCTCACACATTGGCGCCTCCTGATTGGGTGAATTTGATAGACAGCGTTTTTAACCAATCAGAAGGCACCATTGCCTTTTTTTCTTCCGGAAAAGACTCCGGGAGCCTCATTAGCGTCGGGGATGTCCCTGAGTGCGGATGTAAGTTCTTTTTTTTTTTTCTTTTTTTTTTATGTTTATGTATGTGTAATAATGTTATGTCTTTTTTAACAGGTGCAGCGCCGGAGAAGAAGAAAAGAAGATGCACGGGACATGCCGGAAAGGTGAGTAGAATATTTAGAATGTTTAGAATGTTTATTTATTTACTGTAAATTTGTTGCACTCATTTTTTTTATTTTTTTCCCCTAGGTGGCTCATCTGAATGGACATCTGCAAAGGTAAGTTGTCTTAATTATTTTATTTTAGCTTAGAATTAGATTATTTTATATATAGATAGCAATTATTGTATGTTAGCTAGGGGTATGTGTTTTATATAGTTAGCATAGCATGTATTGTATATTAGATTGTGTTATTTATTTAGATAGATTGGTGGATGTATATTAGATAGATAGTATTTATTGTATATTACATAGATTGTGTGATGTATATTATATAGTAACAGAAAAGTAGAGGACAGAACAAGTATCCTTTGGATTATTAGTGTACACCCTCTGCCCTGGTAACAATATAGAGCAAAAAAATAAATAAAACTTAACGTTTATTGATATTATTAAAAATTGTTATTAAAATATTGAAATTCTGACGAGATAAGGTTGGTAGGGGAATGGAAATTATAATGGACTTCCTTGTATTTGGGCTTGGATTATGAGACTAAATAGGTAGAAATAAGCCCTATATCCTCTTGGTCTAGAGTGATAATATAGTAAAGTGCATGAAGTGAACAAAGTGCATTCAGTGTAGTGAAATACAAATGAGTTGCAATAACATTGGTCTGGATATGAGGCCTATGTGTTTGCACTGATATATATTACCACTATGTAGAAAAGTGACTTGTGCTTATAGTGATAATGAGAAAATTGCACTTATAAATATTGCACCTTCTTGTAGTGTATATTACTATTGCATAAAGTGTTTGGTGCCAATATAGGTTCAATAAATAAATATTGTAATATAATATTATTGGATACAATAAATATAGTGCTAGTGCTTTCTGGGGATATATTGGGTTTTTATCAATACATATATGATGTCCTATATTATAATGAAAGTCCCTATGTTACAAAAATAGTAGTATGATTGTGTATTCCCCTACACAATCTATGGAGCTAAGTTACCCAATTTCATCCACATTATAGTATTAGTTTTGTAATAATTTGTTGAATTGTCATTAAATGTGGATGATATTTTTAAATCGTTTTTCATAGAAGGTTGGTCTGTGTTTTTACAAAGCACCTTAGCTACAAACAACTAACCGCGTGTCGCCTATGCGTCTGCGTGTGACGTCATAGAGCGACGGCGCGGCGTTGCACGTGCAACCCGACGCACGTTTCTGAGGATTTCATCAGGGGTTACCGGGAGAATGTCAGAGGAGCTATTTATGCTCCTTGGTTGCCATAGCAACCTCAAAGTTTTAAAAGTATATGAATAATAATAGTTATTAAAAACATATAATTTAAAATGCATATATAAATGAAGAGAAGTGAATTGAACTTAGAGAATCAAGTATTCCATTATATTAGCTTTATTATAATGCAATTGTAGAATTAGCAGAAATAAAAGAGGAAATTTATATTTTATATAGAACAGCATTTGACACTATATATATATATATCGATATTAAAGTGTATTTATTTTAAGTGCTTATTATCATTATCAATGAATATTGTTGTCCAAGAGAATATATTTTAATTTTCTATAATCATCAAGAAAAGTATATATATATATTATTATTATTATGTATTATATTATTACTAGTATTGAATATACTTTTTTTGAATATACTTTTCTATGTGGTGTAATTTGAAATATATTATGTGCCTTTATATGTTGTAATTGTTGAGGCATATATTAATTCCAAATTCAAAATATACAATGGGACATCAATAATACATAAATACCATTTTATATACTAAAACAAATACCTTAGATAAATGGGGTGAAGGTGAAACCATCATTAAGGCCCCAAGGTGTTTTAGTTTTAAGTGTAAAGATCCAGTAGGCCTCCTTATTTAATAATTCCTTGTCAATATTTCCTCTTCTAATATTCTTTTTAATACCGTCAATGGCTATAAATGATATATTATTATGATCTCCATTATGTTGGGAATTTACATGATTGGCCACTGGTGTATCATATTCTTTAATAATGCTGTATAGATGTTCTAATATTCTACGCCTGAATTCTCTACAGGTTTTGCCTATGTATTTTATCCCACATTTGCAAATCATGAGATATATCACCCCTACAGTTTTACACGTCATTAGATGTTGGATTTTGAAATTCTCAATTCCATCTTTTGAGGGGAATGTTTTGGTGGTATTTACATATTTACATGCTTTACATGATAAGCATTTATAACAGCCTTCTATTTAGCCACGTATTATTTTTAGTACTTTCTAGATGGCTTCTAGATAGCATATCTCTCAAATTGGTTGATCTTCTACTAGTGATTTGGGCCTGGTTACTTAAAAATGGTCTTAGATCATCATCGTCTAATAGGATCTTCCAATGGTCATTGAATATTTTTCTAATTATCATGCCATTTACCATTATAGGTGCCTATGCATCTAACCACTTCTTCTTGTTGTTTATTCTTATTCAATAGCAGTTGGTCTCTATCTACTGCTTTGGCCCTTTGATATGGTCTCTTTAGGGGTTTGTTCTTATATCCCCTTTCCTTGAAGCGATGTTGTAATTCTCTGGCTTCCATCTCAAAATTGATTTGGCTGGAGCAATTTCTTTTAATTCTTAGATATTGCCCCACCGATATTCCTTCAATTAATGATTTGAGATGGCTACTGTTGGCTTGTAACAGACTATTCGTGGCTGTTGGTTTTCTATATGTGGTAGTCTGAAGTTTACCATTGTCTGACTTTGCAATTTTCAAATCCAGAAAAGTGATTTCATTCTCACTTTTTTCTGAAGTTAAATATAGACCCATATTATTTTTATTGAGTATATCAATACAATCCTTTAGATCTTTTTGGTTCCCATTCCATACTAACAAGATATCATCTATAAATCTCATCCATAATTCAATATACTTAGTATATTGGTCCAATTGGTCAGTAAATACCATTTGCTTTTCCCACCAGCCTAAATATAAATTAGCGTATGTGGGAGCACATGCTGTGCCCATGGCTGTACCACATATTTGCTGGTAAAATTTATTGAGAAAAACAAAATAATTGTGAGTTAATGCGAACTCCAGTAGATTTAATATGAATTCATTGTGATTAGAATATTGAGTACCTCTTTTTGATAAGAAGTAGCTCACTGCTTCTATACCACTTTGATGTTGTATGTTTGTATAAAGAGATTCAACATCTAGAGATACCAAAAGTGCTTCTTTGCTGATTGAAACATCATTTAGTTTCAGTAGAACATCTTTTGTGTCTCTTACATGTGATGCTAATGTAATCACAAATTCTTGTAACATGGAGTCCACATATTTACTGGGATTCTTCGTAATACTCTCAATGCCTGACACAATTGGTCTACCCGGAGGTTTTTTAGGATTCTTGTGTATTTTGGGGATAGTATAGAATGTAGCTATTTTTGGGTTCTGATTCAAAAGATAGTCAAATTCAGATTTGCATATAACTTTGGTGTTTAGGCCTTTTGTTAGAATGTCTTTGAGTTCCTCAATGAAATCATCAGTTGGATCTTTTTCTAATTTTTTGCAACTTTTTTTGTCTTTGAGATGTCTTTCACATTCCAAAATATAGTCAGTTTTGTCAAGTATAACTATATTGCCTCCTTTATCTGAATTTCTAATGATGATATTTTTGTCTTGTTGTAATTGCTTTAATGCCATTCTTTCAGTTTTAGTTAAATTGTAATTGACATTCCTTTTATCTGAAATATTTGTCATATCTCGAACCACATTGTTTACAAATAGCTCTATATTGGGACTTATGCTTAAAGGTGGTGTATATTTACTTTGTGGTTTGAAAGCAGAGTAAGGGCCTGTAGATTGAAATTCTTCATTTTCTGCTAATAAATTTTCGAGACTTCTCAAAGTCTTAGAATGCAAGGGTTCTATTGGGATTGTGTTCTTCTTTTTGGAGAAGAACTTTTTTAAAGCTAATTTTCTGGCAAATAGATGGGTGTCCTTTACCCATTCAAAGAGGTTGAAATCCCCTGTAGGTGAGAAGTTTAGGCCTTTCTTGAGAACTGCTGAATGATCATTTGATAAAGTCTTGGTTGATAGATTAAACATTTGTAAAGAATCTAGTTCTTCCGTATTCTTTTTTGTTGGGGTTTGTTTGTATCTTGATTTTTTCTTACCCCTCCTGATCCTCCTCTTAAATCTAAAAAAGTTTATTAGATATATTAGATAGATAGTATTTATTGTATATTACATAGATTGTGTGATGTATATTATATAGATAGGAAGTATATTAGATTGTGGTATTTATTTAGATAGATTGGGGGATGTATATTAGATAGATAGGATGTATTGTATATTAGATAAGGGTGTATTGTATTGTATTGTATTTAATTGTATTATTTTGTATGTATTTGTATTGTATTGTATGTATTATATGTATTTCCTTTTCAGGTGTGTAATTTTTTTTTCTGTGGTGGGGGGGGGGGGGGGGGTTGTAATGTGTTTTTTTTATTTTCTGCAATGTGGATTTTTTTATTTTTTGTGACTTAGGTTTCCTTTTTTATGTAATGTAGATTTTTTTATTTTTTGTGACTTTAGGCTTTTTTGTTTTATGTAATTAGAGTGGTGGGGGTTATTAGGGGTTAGGTAAATAGTGTAGGTAGGTAGTGTAGGTGTTAATAGGTCAGTGTAGAGGATGTTTAGTTGATATTTAATGTTTTATTGGGGGGGTATAGTGCAGTGTAGTGTTTATACTTAGTGTCATGATGGTCCTTGAGGATCGTCATGGCACTTATGTGGTTAATGTTGGGTTGTAACAGGCCCATAATGGTCTTAATATACCCTTATGGGACTGATGGGGTTAAATAGAGGCTTATGAGGGTCTGTATGGACCCCCATGAGTGACAGGGTTAATTAGCGGTTTATGGGGGTCTGTATTGACCCCCATGAGTGAGGGGCTTAATTAAGTGCTTATGGGGGTCTGTATTGACCCCCATGAGTGACAGGGTTAATGAAGGGCTTATGGGGATCTATATTGACCCCCATGAATGACAGGGTTAATTAGGGGTTTATGGGGATCTGTATTGACCCACATGAGTAACAGGGTTAA
Source organism: Discoglossus pictus (assembly GCA_027410445.1). Taxonomy (NCBI): domain Eukaryota; kingdom Metazoa; phylum Chordata; class Amphibia; order Anura; family Alytidae; genus Discoglossus; species Discoglossus pictus. The sequence goes on from CM050165.1 coordinate 252,236,763, forward strand.
TGAAGTGCTTATGGGGGTCTGTATTGACCCCCATTAAAGTGACAGGGTTAATGAATGGCTTATGGGGGTCTATATTGACCCCCATGAGCGACAGGGTTAATGAAGTGCTTATGGGGGCTGTATTGAACCCCATGAGTGACACAGTTAATGAAGTGCTTATGGGGGTCTGTATTGACCCCCCATGAGTGACAGGGTTAATAAAGGGCTTATGGGGGTCTATATTGACCCCCATGAATGACAGGGTTAATTAGGGGTTTATGGGGGTCTGTATTGACCCCCATGAGTGACAGGGTTAATGAATGGCTTATGGGGGTCTATATTGACCCCCATGAGTGACAGGGTTAATGAAGTGCTTATGGGGGCCTGTGTTAACCCCCATGAGTGACAGGGTTAATGAAGGGCTTATGGGGGTCTGTATTGACCCCAATGAGTGACATGGTTAATGAAGGGCTTATGGGGGCCGATATTGACCCCATGAGCGACAGGGTTACTGAAGGACTTATGGGGGTCTATATTGACCCCCATGAGTGACAGGGTGATAGTGTATATATTTTTTTTATATAATTTTTATTGCAGCGGGGGTCCCGATCGGGACCCCCACTGCGATGGTTAATGTGGGGTTAATGCAGGTCTCCGAGCTTATTTCGGATCCCATGGGGATCCCTTCTTGGGTAAGTTGTCCGTGGCTGGGCTTTGAGCCTTGCTTTCGTTTTTTTTTCGGCGGCCATTTTTTCTCTTGCTTAGGGAATTTTCGTGTGTCAGAACTCTGGAATTTGGACTTAAATGGAGGTGTAACATCACTTTCAGAGGTCCTGGATGCCCCCCCCCCCCTTGCTATGGGTAAGATTTTTATGTATTAGTATTTTTTTATGTATTTTGTGAGTATTTGGTGTGTTTTGACTGTTTTTAGGTGCGCCGTTATGGTCGTATTTTTCGTGCGTGTGGGTGTTTGTTCTGTTAAGGTTGGTTCCGAGGTCGTTTTTTTCTAAGTCATGCGTGTGTGTTTTTAACCGTGTGTGAGGCGCCTTTGAGCCTCCACCTCCGCAAATGCGAGCTCGGGACGACGATTCGTAGTTTGACAACTATTATATGTGATGAACATTAAATGGTCACTGTGATGAACTTTTTTTACTGTATGGTCTTAATATTTTTCACTTTTGTATGCAATTTTCTTTACTGCAGTGTTCCGTTTTATTACTCTACTTATTCCAGTTTCTGTCACAAGACGGTGTATCCTTGTAATCTAATGAGCATTTGCATTAGTTATATTGAGCGCACTGCCAGTTGTAGCTTCCACATTCAGAAGGTGCACATCGAAGCTTCTCATCTTCAGGAATTGATCTTTGCAACCTAAAATTGTGTATTCCATAGATGAATAATTGCATTTTCTCCCTCCCCCTTTCTTTCTCTTCCCTCTCTCGCTCCCCCTCTTTCTCTCTCTCTCTCCCTCCCCTCTTTCTCTCTCTCTCCCCATCTTTCTCTCTCCCACTTTCTGTCTCTCTTCACACTCTTTGTGTCTCCCCCCTCACTTTCTCTCCCCCGTTCTTCCCCTCTTTCTCTCTTTTCTCTTTCTTTCGTCCCACTCTTTGTCTTCCTCTTTCTCCCCTCACTTTCTTTCCCTCTCTTTCTCTCTCTTTTTCTCCCCCTCTCTAGCTCTCTTTCTCTCTATACCCCCTCTCTTTCTGTCTCTCTTTCTCTCTCCCCCTTGTTCGCACTCTCTCTTTCTGCCTTCATTTTCCCCCTCCCTCTCCCCCTCCTCTCTTCCCCCTTTTTCTGAATCTCCCTCTCTCTCTCTTTCTCCCTTTCTGTCTCTCCTCTCCTCTTTGTCTCCCTCTACCTGTCTCTCCCTCTTTTTCTCTCCCTCCCGTCGCTTTGTCTTCTTCTCTCTTTCTTTTTCTCCCTCTTTCTCCCCCAATCCCCTCTCCCTTTCTCCCCTCCCTTTTCCCTATATCCCCTCTCTTTCTCTCTATCCCTCACTCACTCACTCACTCTCCCTCTGCCCTTTCTTCCTCTACCTCTCTTTATCTCTCCGTCTCCTCTCTCCCCCCTCTCTCTCTCCTCTCTTTCCCCTCTCTTTCTTTACCCCCCTCTTTTTCTCTCTCTTCCATCTCTTTCTCTCCCTTTCTCCCCCACTAACTCTCTCTGCCATCTTTCTCCTTCTCACCCCCCTCTTTCTCCTCTCTTTCCCCTCTATTTCTCTCTCTCCCATCTTTTTCTCTCCCTACATTTCTCCCCCACCCACTCTCCCTGTGCCATCTTTTTCTCTTCCCCCTCTTTCTCTCCCTCTCTTCCTCTCTCTCTTCTCCCTCTTTCTCTCTCCCCTTTTTCTTTCCCTACCTCTCTCTTTCTGCTCCTCTCTTTCTTTCTTTCTTTCTTTCTTTCCCTTCCTCTTCCTGTCTCTCCGTGTCCCTCTCTCTCCTTTCCTCTATCTCTCCTCTCCCCCTCTTATCCCCCCCCCCCCACACACTTCCCTTACCTGTGTGCTCAGGCGCCGATTTCCAGAAGCTCCTCCCACGAGTGACTCCTCCCACTGCCGGCTCATCCTCTCCTCCACCGGACTCAGAGCAAAGAGCAGGAGCTGTAGAGGAGGAGGGAGTCAGGGGGAGGGAGCCAGGAGGATTGATTCTAGCGGTGAGTGGCAACTGGGGGCATTTTTGCCACCCCCAAGGAGGTACCACCTGGGGTGGTCTGCCCCTAGTGCCACCCCCTTGCTACACTCCTGAGCACACAGGAAAGTGGAGGCAGCAGGAACGGCACAGCCGGGACATTGAGTGACGGAGGTCAGGGTGCTCCACTCTGTCACCTCTTCACTGGCATGCAGGCCGGAAAGGGAGAGCCAAAGGGACGGTTGTGGCCTGCGGGCCGTACAATGCCCAGGTCTGTTCTAGTCAATCAGATGCAGCATCAATAATCCCAATGCATAAGGTTATTCCTTCCTAAGAATTAATAATGACTTAAATTATGTATATCCAGACTGAACACTCTTTATCAGCAAAAACAACTCATATTTATTACAGTCACAAACAAAAACATTCCCCAAGCTCTCTTTTTCCCCAAAAAATTGTTGTCCTTCTGTACTTAGCAGGGGGCATCTGCTAATCACCTTTCCACCTTGACTTTTTACCTATTTTGTTACATTACATCCTTAAGTTCAATGTTTTGTTAATTTGAAGGATATGTGATGGATCAGAAAACCATAGTCTAAGTTAGTGAAGTGAAATTAGAAAAATATATACATAAAACTATATTTTAGAAATAGAAAACAGAAAATTGACATGTGCGTATGTATTCACCCCCTCTGGTGCAACCAATTACCTTCAGAAGTCACATAATTAGTGAAATGATGTCCACCTGTGTGACATGATCTGTCATTACATATACACACCTTTTTTGAAAGGCCCCAGAGGCTGCAACACCTAAACAAGAGGCACCACTAACCAAACACTGCCATGAAGACCAAGGAACTCTCCAAACCAGTAAGGGACAATGTTGTTGAGAAGAACAAGTCAGAGTTAGATTATAAAAAAAACATCCAAATCTTTGAAGATCCCTAGGTGCATCATCAAATCTATCATAACCAAATGGAAAGAACATGGCACAACAGCAAACCTGCCAAGAGACGGCCACCCACCAAAACTCACGGACCAGGCAAGAAGTGCATTAATCAGAGAGGCAGCACAGAGACCTAAGGTAACCCTGGAGGAACTGCAGAGTTCCACAGCAGACACTGGAGTATCTGTACATAGGACAACAATAAGCTGTACGCTCCATAGTGGTGGGCTTTATGGCAGAGTGGCCAGAAGAAAGCCATTGCTTTCAGCAAAAACAAAATGGCACGTTTTGAGTTTGTGAAAAGGCATGTGGGAGACTCCCAAAATGTATGGAGGAAGGTGCTCTGGTCTGATTAGACTAAAATTTAACTTTTCGTCCATCAAAAAAAATGCTATGTCTGGCGCAAACCCAACAAATCACATCAACCAAAGAACATCCCCACAGTGAAACATGGGGGCGGCAGCATCATGCTGTGTGGATGCTTTTCAGCAGCCGGAACTGGGAAACTGGTTTAGAGTTGAGGGACTGATGGTGCTAAATACAGGGATATTCTTGAGCAAAACCTGTACCACTCCGTGCTTGATTTGAGGCTAGAACAGAGGTTCACCTTCCAGCAGGACAATGACCCCAAACACACTGCTAAAGCAACACTTGAGTGGTTTAAGGGGAAACATGTAAATGTGTTGGAATGGCCTAGTCAAAGCCCAGACCTCCGGAGACTGTCCGTAGGGCAGTATTCCAACATGATAATGACCTAAACACACCTCTAAGACAATCACTGCCTTGCTAAAGAAGCTGAAGGTAAAGGTGGTGGAGTGGCCAAGCATGTCTCCAGACCTAAACCCTATTGAGCATCTTTGGGGCATCCTGAAATGGAAGGTGGGGGAGTGCAAGGTCTTTAACATCCTCCAGCTCCGTGATGTCATCATGGAGGAGTGGAAGAGGACTACATGCCCACGAGGGTTAAGGTAGTGCTGAAAAATAATGGTGGCCACACAAAATATTGACACTTTGGGCCCAATTTGGACATTTCCACTTAGGGGTGTACTCACTTTTGTTTCCAACGGTTTAGACATTAATGGCTGTGTGTTGAGTTATTTTGAGGGGACAGCAAATTTACACTGTTATACAGGCTGTACACTTACTACTTTACATTGTAGCAGAGTGTAATTTCTTCAGTGTTGTCACATAAAAATATATGTGAGATACTGTATATATGTATATTACTGTAAATTACAATTGAATCTGGCTCTATGTACCTGAGCAACCCAGAAGATTGTTTTGAGGAAATTCACTGCTGTGATTTTTGAGTAGAGACACAGGGGAGGAAGGGGTGGGGGAGAGACATGAAATATTATACCGTAAGTTATGAAAAACAACTAGTTTATAAATATAAGCACTTAAAAAACAATTCTACAATGAAAAACTGTATTAAGAAAGCAACACAATCTATAATAGAAGAATTGGGAGAGGGAAGTACTATTTTTAGGTTTGTAGCTCAGATAAGATAGTTAATTGGTTGGATGCAAGAGCACTTCAGTTTTTAGTTTTTTTTTGTTGATTTAGTCTTGCGCATAAAGAGATTGGGCAGCTAAGAAATATGGTAACTATATATTAAATCCATATGGAAAATAATTTAAAAAAACAAATATATTGTCCTATAAAGAGAATAAGATAGAAAATATTACAGTTATTTATGTCTCTCTGGAGAGGAAAATGACTAAAGGCATTAACAATCCTTGGGAATTATTTTTCCCCTTCCTCCTCCATGTCTATACTTGTAAGCTATCTTACTATAGACAACACAATAATCACTATTATGCTTCCAGTTAGATGTCTTGGTGTTACACTTGACTTAGACCTCACCTATTTCCACCGCATTCTATCACTCTTTTCTGCCATCTACACCTTGTGAACATCTCTAAAATCCATCCCTTCTTCATCCGACCTAGAAACTACTAAAATACTAATCCACATTATAATCATGTCATGCCTTGACTATTGCAACTTCATCCTAACCTATGCTCACCCACATGACTTTTCAAGATCAGCCACCATTCTTTGGAAATCTTTAACTCATTTTACAAGGGTCTCACTAAGTCTTCAAATATTCAAACAATCTTTGAAAACTCCACCTGTTCAGAGGATCATACCACCTACCAACTTAATGATCCAGAACTTCATTTAAGATTATTCTTAAATACATACATCTCCCACATCACGGTAGAACATTGATCCATACAGTGGCCCCATTATCTCACGTGTCTATCCATATTACTTCTTGGATTGTAAGCTCTCCTGTGGGTTGGGCTCTCATCTCCTAATATACCAAGGTGAATATACAATGTGTTGTATTATCGTATCTGCCTTCTAATCTATGTAAATGTATATACATTGTTTATTGTACCCTAGCACTATGAAATCGACTTGACACTATAAAAGTAAAATAATAATAAAAACAATAAAAAATGTACATGCCCTTCTCTAATCCTCTTTGAATTTCTCATTTAGTGCTATTATAACAGATAATATTATGTATTGTTGAAATTTATCTTGAACTATTTGCATTTTAGTAAATACTATTTTTTCCATGAAAAAAACTATTTGCCCATAATTCTTTTTTTCTTTTGTTTGCAGATTCCTTTATGTTAGCATACATGATATATCAGTACAGTGAATGTACTTTCCTTCATGAGGAATAACAATGCATTGTATATCTTAAACATGGCAACCAATATGACATAAGTAAATAATGATCCTAAGGTTCAAGAAAATCACAAAGAATGAATACAAATTCTAGCATATCCATTGCACTGATACAGAGTCACAGCATAATGACAAAAGAATAAATTATCATTGGTCCTGCAGATTCTTAGAAATAAAATATTCTCGAAAGGAATCTACAGATCAGTGAACTTGTATGGTAGGTCCATGTTTCAGAAAGCATCGCTTTATATAATCTGAAATAAAACAAAAATTCATCAGGTTTTGGTTTTCACAGTGACTGAATGGCATTTACACTGCTGCAAAGGTGTTGGGCGTACAGCGACCAATGAATGAAACATAAATCCAATTCAGTTTAGTTTAAGCAGAAAGAAAAAATGCATCACCATCTGTGCATTTTAAATCCAAGTCATGCAGCTTATCTGTGGAGTTTGGCTGTGTCATAAAATATAGAAATAAAAGTAATGGGCAAGATAAATATTGGTAGATATAAAATAAAATCATTGCACTAGATCAGAATCAAAATAATAGCCATCCATATTAACCTGCTTGTAAAATATACAAAGACTTGAAAACGATGCTGAGACAAAATCAAAACAGCTACTTTTCAGACCACTAGTCACAAATTGCAACTGCTGATCACTGCTTTGTGGGGCTAGAGAACCGTAGGTAAAGACAGTGTTTATTTAAGTGCTAACACAATAGACTTCCACACATCTTTTTTATTTCAGAACAAGACTGCACTAGTATTAAAGGGTCGCTGAAAATCTCAGCAAATCTGAAGTATCTGGGTAAGCACCATTCGCTTCTATTGTAAAAAAAAGTCACATGTTTTTCAAGGATCGTATTATTGGTAGCATTGTGAGATAAAATGACTCTGATTAATTTAATGCTTATAAAATGTCAATTCAGTTTAGGCACGAAATGTTATCACAGTGTGCCAATAATACTAGTATGTGATACACTAACAACAGATATTAGAGAGGAGCAAAAAAGTTGGTGACAAGAGCAACAATGAAAGGGATGAGTGAGCCTCTCTGGGAACATGCCTGTATTACTCAGTAGTCAGATCCCAGGATACTTCCAGAGATGACCAACACCATAGCACTGAAAGTCTACGGGATTTAACATGTGGATTGCATGGTGCTGGACTGCCTTGGCCAAGCCAAAGCTGTAGAACCTTAGATGGGACTGGCACAAGACTATTTTAATACAACACACTTAGCAAATAAGGTTCATGTCAACAAAACACATGGAATGTGTTCTAGGGGCTGTTTCAGGTGTTTTTTCCCTTCATGTATAATGTAAAATGTATACTTCTGTTCCTTGTATTTTATTCTAATGCTAAACAAAGGGATGGAAAATTGTTTTATTATTTTCAATAAGTTAATAACCTTTGGGCTGAGCCTGTAAGCTGGGATTTCATTAATTCTCCTGCCCTGAACTGAATTGGCATGCTGGGCACTGAGATAACACAAAGTCACAACCTGAAAATCGTTCCTGTAACCAAAGCAGAAGAGTTAGGGGTGTTCATGGTCGCCTCATCTCTGGGTCGTGACAGTTAATATTTAAAAACAAGCATTCTTCCAATGGTTTTCATGACACATTGCTAACAATTTTGCATTTATTAGGGTAATAATCATTTTGCTTTCAAACAGTAACACCCTCCCAATGTGAAAGCATAGTAATAATATAGCAATGTAGAATTTAGTGTAGTGAATACAGAAAGACTCATTTCTCTATAACAAGCAGTCACAACTACCCCTTTGCCAACCCTTCACCTTCTAGTGAATCTGAGCAGTTGTTAAACAACAACCTTTTAGTTTATAATCCAATATAATGTTCTGTGTTAAACAGAGATACATGTCATTGGCCATCTGTTCTTTGCAAACTAAATAAATAATGCATCACCAATTAGTCTGTAAAATGTATCCCCAGAAAATATTGAAAATTAATTCTTTACAGCTGATGTTGCTGCTCAGTTATTTCTAATCTAAAACTAATTTTATCCCAAATAGATGTAATGCAACTTCTAAAACTTGTTCAGCTATATTCTACACTGTCACAAATAACAATTTTACATGATTATGTGTATTCAACCAAAACTCCATTGATTTACTCGGTATGACAGTCTAAAATAAGTTAATTCATTATTATTTCAGTTATCCTGACCTACTGCGATTGTTTTTGATATAAAAAATAGTGGAGGTAAAGACTGCTGTGTGATACAGTCAAAAAAAGAGTTAATCACTGTAGATAAATAGAAAAGAAGCAACAGTGTACGGCGACAAATGTGCAAAGATGAGACAACTTTGTTGATATGCATGGAGTGCCAAAGAGCAATGAACCTTAAGAGGATATGAAGAAAAATTTGTACATCATACAGAGTATATCAGGAAGCAAGCCAAGAGATTTCAGGAGAACATTTAAAGCTAAAAGAACAGAAGACAGTCATTGCTACAGGACTTTGAATGAATTCTAAGTGAGAGACGGTGGAAGAAAGATAAAAGAAAATGGCAAGAATCAATATGGAAGAGATCAATGGCATAAATTACTCTTTTGGTATTTGAGATGGAGAGGACATTGCATGTTACTGAAATGTTGTAGAATATAAAATGACAACATTTATTGTTTGGGAAGTTGAATGTCAAACATACCAGGTTATATTTTAACCTGGGTGACTAATATTGCTACTGATATTTTGGAAAAGGGAGTAATGAAACAATGTTTCAGAAGAGTTTTGGGGCGCTTCATCTTTTACATGTTAGATTTATAAGGCTATCCTGTTGGAGACTGAAGGCAGCATTTGAAGGTCATTTGAAAACAAATTAGTGCTAATCTACGGTGCCTAGCAAAAGTATTCACCCCCCTCCCTTGGCATTTTTACCTATTTTGTTACATTACAGCCTTAAATTCAATGTTTTGTTAATCTGAATTTTATGTGATGGATCAGAACACAATAGTCTAAGTTGGTGAAGTGAAATGAGAAAAATATATACATAAAACTATTTTTTAGAAATAGAAAACAGAAAATTGGCATGTGCATATGTATTCACCCCCTTGGTTATGAAGCCCATAAAAAGCTCTGGCGCAACCAATTTCCTTCGGAAGTCACATAATTAGTGAAATGATGTCCACCTGTGTGCAATATAAGTGTCACATGATCTGTCATTACATATACACACCTTTTTTGAAAGGCCCCAGAGGCTGCAACACCTAAGCAAGAGGTACCACTAACCAAACACTGGCACGAAGACCAAGGAACTCTCCAAACAAGTAAGGGACAATGTTTTTGAGAAGTACAAGTCAGGGTTAGGTTACAAAAAAATATCAAAATCTTTGATGATCCCCAGGAGCACCATCAAATCTATCATAACCAAATGGAAAGAACATTGCACAACAGCAAACCTGCCAAGAGACCGCCGCTAACCAAAACTCAAGGACCTGGCAAGGAGGGCATTAATCAGCGAGGCAGTACAGAGACCTAAGGTAACCCTGGAGGAGCTGCAGAGTTCCACAGTAGAGACTGGAGTATCTGTACATAGGATGACAATAAGCCGTTCAAGAACAAATTGATACCTTAGCTCTTCAAAGTGGTTTTCTAAGGTGTAATAACATTTTAGTAAATCAGAGTTTATGAAGATAAGATGAAATAGTGGGATGGAACCACAAGTGGTAACAAATTTTAATTCTGCAGGGCTTTAGAATTGATGACAATAGTAACTAGAATAAACAAGAGCCTGTTACTGATAATAGCCCACAATCTACCGACAAAATAGCAAAGAGTCAGCAAAGAATATTGACATCGGAAATAGCTCAGTTCATACTTTAAGTATGAATTTCTGTTGCATTGTTTTTACAATTTTTGTAACCTTGTTCTTTTATGCAAGCTTGATTAGCTTTGTTTTCTTGTTAGGTGTTTTAGGTGAGGAGGCATAGAAGGATATATGATATACGCTTTATGTGGCAACAAGCCTACTCTCGTACAATGCAGCCAATATTTTTAACCCAATAGCACGGGTTATATTTGTAGATTGGTACATCTTAATTAGAGATGAAGACAAAACAGTTTAGTGTCAGAGAGTGTGGATTAGCATTTAAATGTGATTCAGATGCGCTCAGCTAGTAAAAGTAGTAATACTTGTGAAGCAGAACTTCAAGTTCATTAGGTATAGCATACTCTTTCAAAGATCTGAAAATGAAAAAAATTAGAATGATGACAACAACCAAAACATTCATAATACAATAAGGGCTATATTTTATTTATTTTTTTAGCATCCCAAAACATTTTTTTTAATTATCAATCATAAGACTCCAAAGGAGCAAATGCCAATTGTGGGTCATTAGTGTGCCTTTAAAGTTTATAAAGATTGTTCACCATTCAAGTAACCTCTCTCTCTTCCATTATCTTGTTGTAACAGACACTGATAATGACTGTACCACAATTAAAATGTATATTATTAGCATTAAGTTAAATTTCATGTGTGTTAAAAAAAAAAAGGCAAAGAGCAGTGTTCCAGAATATACTGTGAGTATTAATTTACCTTGGTGTGTGCAAAGGCTTAACATGTAGGCAGAGGTACCGCTGCTGATGAAGTGGCAGAAATTTCTAACCAAAGCATGTACTGCTCTAGTGTGTTGATAAATGAAAACATTCTTTAATTTAGGTCATCTGCTTGTTAGGCTGTTCTGGTTGCATCTTCCCATATGGATAAGCCGACATAGCTCCATCTTCTTTGAGGAGGCTGGGTAAGGGATCCCATGATCAGTAAGCTCCTTGATCAGAATTGACACTGTACAGATAAGTAAAGATGAATGGCTACCTACAATGGAAGGTAGAGAAGAGGCTGTCTGAGAAAGCAAGCTTTCTGCATCAGAAAGATTTAAATCTACCATATTCCAAACAGACAACTTACAGGAATCTAGGGAATTTTAAAATAAAATGTTTCCAAAGTTTATTTAGAATTTGAATTGCGCCGCTATTAAAAAACAGTCCAATAGTAGAATATCTCAAGGGACTAATTTGCAGTCACTCTCCAACTCTTTTTTTAGCAATATATTTTCCTCTGTCATTTCTGCATCTAGAAAAAGTCTATAATCTAAGTCTATGAGAAAGCCACTTAGGTGGCGAAACGGCTGATAGGAAGTCTCCTAACTAGTTGGTTAAACCTAGCAATGAGCAGATGGATTCAGCCATGATGTTCCCTAATTAGGGCATATACTATTGTGTTTGTTAGATGTTACAACCTATGACTTTTTAGATCTGTCCAGTCCACACTTACTAACTTTTAGGGACTATTGAGTCATTATTTTTATATTTGTTTTTATATTGCAGTCCATTGCTTTTTAGTTATAGTAAGTGCTACAACACTCTCTATATTTTAATCGGTGAAAGTCAGAAAACTTCCATCTCCACAGTATGATAAATTAATCATGGTTTTAGTGGTCCTTTGATAAATGCACCTCTTTTTTCTACTATCTAGTAATAGATAGTCTAGCGAGTTTTGGGGCCTTGACTAGTGAGCCTTCGAAGGTAGGAGGACCCGTGGAGATCATAGGTCTATTATACGCACTTTATAAAGAGGGGTGGGAGAGAGATCCTTTCACAATTAAAGGTATATATATAGCGAGTAAGCTTGAGTAACAGCTGTATGATCATAGAATTCCCAGCTTGTGTATAAGCCAACCTTGGCTTTGCATAAAAGCTGTGTTTAAAATGGGCTATAGATTGAAGAGCGGGGCATTTGTGGGCACATTTGCATGTCCCTGCTCAGCTTCCCAGAATGCAGTGTAATAACTGTTTTTCTTGGAATTCTGAGCTGGAAACAGGTTTTTTAACTTGTTTTAGACATTTAAATGTGAGCACAAATGTACTATTTATTTACTGTACTACTGTACGCGGGAGGGCTTCTATCGCTCTTTTGCACACCATATTATAAATGATTGCTGTGGTGAACTACCTACTCATAAGGTCCTCAACACAAGCTGAGATCCCGCTCCATGCTGATGATAGCCAGTAAGATTGAAACGTGTATAGGATTCCTAGCTTTAGTATAATCCAACCTTGATTTTGCATTAAAGCTATGTAATACAGCAGGCATAAGCTTAAAGGAATCCATGTTTAAAATGGGCTATGGATTGAAGAGTGAGACATTTGTGGGCACATTTGCATGTCCCAGCTCAGCTTCCCAGAAGGCAGTGTAATGACAGTTTTTCTCTGAATTCTTAGCTGGAAATAGTTTTTTTAACTTGTTTTAGACATTCAAATGTGAACACAGATGTACTATTTATTTATTTACTATATATATATATATATATATATATCTATATATATAAATATATATATATTCATATTCAAACCAAATGGGCAAGCTCTCACCATGGTAACAGGTTTTGGAGTGTAACTGCTTGAGCCAACCCATTACATTGCCTGTCAAACTTCAAAGAAGTTTGGTTGGCTAAGATGGCTGACATCCATTTATTACAGATTCTCAAAGGATCTAATGGTTCCCGGTGAAAAAGATGGCCACCACTGTATAAAACATGTCGTCAGAAATCCAAAAGGACCACCCCTTTAGGGATAAAGTTTGAAATTTCCTATGAGAATGTTTAAGGGCTTACTGTAGTGGGCACTTCATGAGCACGCCTGTGTTGCTCAGTTTTATTCTGATTGTGCCAGTTGGGCTCATAGAGAGAGAGAGATTGACATACTAGACTTTTGACAGTCCTCATGGGATCAAGTTGCCTATAGAGAAGGCAATGTTTTTGGCTACAATGCAAAATCAATTATGGCTTGAAATATACACACACCAATTTTGAAGGTACTGTTTATTCCTAGACTTCAGGATAGTCCCATGCTTTTGTGTACTGCAACACACATAAGCCAGATTTCCTATTTTCTGCCTGCCAGCAGTGTCAGGATTATGGTTAGGATTAGGGCTTGATTTAGGGGTTAGGGTTAGATTTAGGGATTAGGGATTGGGATTTAGAGTTAGGGTTTATGGTAAGGGTAGTGGCTGATGATAGGCTTTACACTAACAAGAAACTGAAGAAAATCTTGGCTGCCCCACCTAGTGGCCGCTGGCAGTCACGGGAGGGTAGAAAACAGGAAATATATTTTATTTTACATATTGAGCAGTACTCAAAGAATCTGTGTGCCCAAAGTGATTGCAGTTCTATGTAGGTAATGTCTGTATTTTGGGTTGCTAATTATGTAATTAAATCAAGACTTGAATTCAAAAGAAAAGACTATTTTTCAGTATCAGATATAAAAAAAACTATTGGAAAAGACACAGGAGTCTTAGCATAGCTGCTTAAATTAAGTAAATAGACAAATGGGTTTTGGTTTAATAAAAAAAAAATAAGTTCGATGTTTTCTTCCTTTTATGGAAATAACTAAACATATTTTACAGTTATGTTTTAAATAAAACACCCAACTTAGAACAAATTGGCACTATATGCTCTGAAATGTGCAGTCTTGACTTCTGAGTTACACATGCACTATTGTGTTGAATATTCCAATGATCATGGGATTTGATTAAGAGATGAACACTAGAGAATTTGGAAGAATGTTTTTGGCATATTGTTTGAAAGATCTAAATATTTGCAATTCGAATCCTATTTATAGTTGTTTAAGCTTTTTATAAATTAGTTGAATGAGTGGTATAAAACATTCAATAACGTCAACAATAAGGCAATCAACCCATGCCCTGTCAGATTACTGTGAGATTTGCTATAGATAAATTAATGAGTAAAAAATATTGCATTACTCACAATCAGACTATTTTTTTACTTATTTTTGTTGTTTAAAAACAATAATTTAATATAAGAGGAGTGAGTGCCTTGTGTCTCACACAATGAATAGCGAAAAAATAGACGAAAGCACAGAGCCAAATGGCTGCAATCCACAAGTTCGAAAGCAGTGAACTCCCTGGATCATGGGTGTGTTTTTCAGCTTCTTTATGTATGCATTTTAAACAAAATAACATTTTTTTGCAACCATAAACATATAACAAATCACATATGGCTTGGCTTTCAATAACGATTGCAATACACAATGTTTATGCTAATTTATAATGTATTTTCTGCCAATTTAAAGGACTTCTTGACAATGGCAAAATGTAAAAAAATAAACACAGCCTTTCCATCTTTCTTTTTTATATGCAACTAGCGACTTGCCCGTCAAAAATGACGGGGCAATAAAATTGTAAGGCAGGTAATGCTGTTTGGGCCAGACATTAATTTTGTTGGTGGTCCGAGATCCTTCAGCACTCATTGCGAGGCTGTTTGTTTTTTGTGATAGGCGCTTTTGCTGTTATTGTTTGGTCGGCGGTGATCTGCTTTTTGCGCTTATTGCAAGACTTTGTGTGCTATGAGCAGTTGTCGCTCATTGTAGGGTGGTAAATGGCTTTTGTGTTTATTGTGAGAGTGTATTTTTTTTTGTGTATATGTTTTTTTGTATGCTAATTAAATAATAAAAAATAAAAAAATGAATATACTTTACCTATTTGGAATTAATATATGCAGGAAGCATTGTGCTGAAGAGCTGACAATCTGTTTCTATGTTCCTGCAGCATAAAATGTAGGTTTGCACTGTTGTGGAGCTGATGTGTAAGTGTCAGCAATGTGTGTAGTGTGTAGTGTAAATAGGCTGCGTGCGTGAGGGAAAGCCGTTAGGGTAGCTGTGTACTTCTGCAATCTGTAAGTTAGTGTTGTAAATTGGCGGCGAATGTGTATGTGGTACGCGGCTGTGGATGATGTAGCATCCTTGGTAAGAGTGTATCTTGTACCCTTTTTTGAAAAGCTGTATGTGCTTGGTAGTGTTTTACGTCTTTAGGGTGCTGTAGCCTTGTTTTCGTTTTTTTCGACAACTATTTTTTCTGTCGCTTAGGGGATTTTCGTGTGTCTAAACTCTTGAATTTGGACTTAAATTGAGGTGCAACTTCACTTGCAGAGGTCCTGGGTGTCCCACCCTTTGCTGTGGGTAAGCTTTTTATGTATGTGTTTTCAGGTGTGCGCGGTTCGGCTGTTAAGGTCGTATTTTTGCAAGGTTGTACGTTTTTTTTTTCTAAGTCCCACGTCTCGTATTTTTTTATGCTAAGTCAGTAAATTTTCCGTTCTAAGTCCCGCGGTTCGTATTTTTTTGTGTTAGTCCGTATATAGTGATTGCGTGTTAGATGTATTTTGGTAAAGTGCGGCTTGTGTGGGTGTTTGTAACCACGTGTGAGGCGCCGTAGAGCCTCCACCTCCGCAAATGCGGCATTTGCAGCCTCCGGCTCATTGCAGCCGACGTGGGAACCTCCACCTCCGCAAATGTGGACCCTCGCTTTGCGAGGGTCCGCATTTGCTGCCTGCAATAAGCCTTTGGCTCATAGCAGCTGACGTATAAGCCTCCACCTTCCGCAAATGCGGACCCCTCGTTTCGTGAGGGTCCACATTTGCGGACCAAACTGCGTCCCTCGCTTTGCGAGGGACGGAGTTCTTGCAAGCTCTCTTCGCGAGCTGGCAAAGCATGACAACGATTTGTAGTTTGACAACTATTATATGTGATACTCTTTAACTGCATGCAGGCTTCCATCTTTACTGAACCTTTACTGGACCATTAGAATTGAAAAAATCAAGTAATATTTCTATATGATGCATTCCCATTGTACAGATAGAAAGCTTACTGTGTACTGAAAGTCTCATACCACCCCAGGAAGTGGACCACTGAAACTAAAATGCTAGCAGTATAACTGCATAAATCACAGTAGTCTTGTAAAGTGACAGATCAATATCATTTAAAACTACAGGTGTTTTAGGCATTAATTTTATATAACTAGCAATTTTGAGATGGTTGAGCAACTATTTTAGAGCCATCCTTTGTCTCACAAATAAATTAAGGTATAACTGTAGATGGTTTCCATTCTATTTACTGGCTATCCTGTTGATACATTGTATCAGATGAAATGACCAATGTCATTAATGTCACTAAAGAATATACTTCTTTCTATTAAGAGTTCATAAATACAATCTAGTATACTGCATGAAATACTGTATTTCTAAGCTTTGCCATAATTATATATGATCCCACATGTCATTCATGATGCTGTAGATGTATCCTGTTGAGGGGCCATTGAATATGTCTTCAGTCATGTTAAAGAAACAATTCATAATATGCTGTTTATTATTTTATTTGAAACTATATTTGAACATTTACGAACATATTGGTTATGCATTTTTTTTATCTTGGATAACATGATCTTAGTGTACTAATATGTTATGAATACATACTGTACAGTTGTGCTCAAAAGTTTGCATACCCTGGCAGAAATTGTGAAATGTTGTCATTTATTTTAAAAATATGACTGATCATGCAGAAAAAAAAATTGTTTTATTGAAGGATAGTGATTGTATGAAGCCATTAATCATCACATAGTTGTCTGGCTCCCTTTTAAATCATAATGGTAACAAAATCACCCAAATGAACCTGATCAAAAGTTTACACACCCTTGAATGTTTGGCTTTGGTCCAGACACACAAGGTGACACACATGGGTTAAAATGGCAGTTAAAGGTTAATTTCCCACACCCATGGATGCACTGAGCAGACTCAATACTGAGCCATGGTGAGCAGAAAAGAACTGTCAAAAGATCTGCGTAACAAAGTAATGGAACTTCATAAAGATGGGAAATGCCAGTCAGTACTGTTCAATCACTTAATAAGCCATGGTCAGGTAGACCAAGAAGATTTCAGCCACAACTGCCAGAAGAATTGTTTGGAATACAAAGAAAAACCCACAGGTAACCTCAGGAGAAATACAGTCTGCTCTGGAAAAGGCCGATGTAGTTGTTATAATGAGCATAATACAAAGATCCTTGAACAAAAATGAGCTGCATGGTCAAGTTGCCAAACAGAAGTCTTTACTGCGCCAATGCCATAAAAGAGCCCGGTTACAATGTACCCGACAACACCTTGACACGCCTCACAGCGGAGTGACGGAACCAAAATAGAGCTTTATGGTCACAACCATAATCGCTGTGTTTGGAGAGGGGTCAACAAGGCCTATAGTGAAAAGAATACCATCCCCACTGGAAAGCATGGTGGTGGCTCACTCATGTTTTGTGTGAGCTCTAAGGGCATGGAGAATCTTGTGAAAATCGATGGCAAGATGAATGCAGCATGTTATTAGACAATAATGGCAGTCAATTAGCATTCTTATGTGCAAAGGCTGTGCATGCAATGCTCTTGGACTTTCCAGCATGACAATGACCCTAAGCACGAGGCCAAGCTGACCATCCAGTGGTTACAGCAGAAAAAGGTGAAGGTTCCGGAGTGGCCATCACAGTCTCCTGATCTTACTATCATCGAGCCCCTCTGGAAAGATCCCAAAAGCATGGTTTATGCAAGATGACCAAAGACTTTGCATGACGAAGAGACGAATGGGCAGCTATACCACCTGGAAGAATTAGGGGCCTCATAGACAATGATTACAAAAGACTGCACGCTGTCATTCATGCTAAAGGGGGTAATATACTATAAAACTTTTGAATAGGGTCACTAATTTTTTACTTTGTTGCCATGTTTTGTTTTATGATTGTGCCATTCTGTTATAACTTGCAGTTAAGTATGAATCCCATAATAAATAAAGGAAATGTGTTTTGCCTGCTCACTCATGTTTTCTTTAAAAATGGTACATATATTACTAATTCGCAAAGGGTATGCAAACTTTTGAGCACAACTGTATATCTGTAGCAAAAGGCAGTATATCTTCTACAAGTTAGCTGAATTCCACACAGTGATCTTATTTTTTAATTAGTTTTGTGAATACTGGTGTCATGACTACATTGTTTAGTGACTGTAATATTACCATTAATTATGGATATGGCCAAGGGCGCATGACATTGTGGCATTGCGATTAAGTATTATTGTTGTTTGGTGATATTTTGCCTGTACATTGTTATCTTGTATACTAGTTATGATATGTTATAGAGGGGAAAATTTGATACAGAACAGGAGAATACATGAGGAAAGGTGAAAATGTTCTGCACATAAGCTTAACTGCAGAACATTGCATCCTCAGACACATAGGCCTTGATAAACAGCAGCCAAGACAGATGCCTGCACTTCAGAGAGTCCTAAGCAAACACTGGAGATTATCATCAAGGTTGTTGCACCATCCAGTTATAGACACTTGTCATGTAGCATAGATAACTGGTGAGTTTATTTCAAGAACTTTTATAGCAACCAATGATGCAAGGCAGATGACACTTAGTTCTGACATCACACACATACACAAAGGTACACACAGGTATGTTATGGGAGATAGAGAATAAATATGTTGGTTCTATGATTCAGTTTTAGTTTCACATATCCACTGTGTGAGACTTAGTGTGTTTGTGTCCTGAATTGGGGAGTTGTCTTGTCGGGGGCCACTAGTAACCTGTATACAGTATTCTCTGCCTGTACCTTTGGGAGTTGTCCTCTTCAGAAGCCACCTTTTGGCCAGAGAGAACAAGAACCACACAATTCTGCTGGGGTAGGTTTGAACTAGGTTCATATGAAACCCCCTTGAAGACTTAGATTGTGACAACTGGTATATCTGAGAGTTCTCTAAATTTAATAGATTTTACAACATCTGCAAAATAAATTAGATAGTATAAATATAAAGTTAGTTAAAAATCAAATTACTCTGGAAAGGAGTTACTAAGAAATATACAAAATACTTCTTCAGATTTTATAAGCTGATTGCATATGCAGTTACTGAAATGTTATCTTCAAATATTTAAAATTATATCTTGAAAATCAATTGCTAATTTCTTTATTTATAACATTTATATCCCTTTTTATTTGTAATACTATTAATGTGACATTAATGTTTCTATACTCCAGATTAGTTCTTTCTGTTCCATTATCTTAATTATGTTTTCAATCAGTTACAGTATTAGGTGACCTTCTTCCAATTCATTTGTAGCTAGTGTGACTATTTTATAACAAGTTACCTCATGAGCATACCCAATGCATTCCACTGAGGTTCCAGTCCTAAAGGTGTGATGTAAGTGCATTGTGTTAAATATCCAGGGGTGTTGAAACTTGGGCGATGGAGGGGGCACATTTCCCCCCAGATTTAATGAATAGAGGATTTTTGGGTGGGGCTTGTACGCCCATGTGGATATTCATATGTTAAAAAGGGCCACTTTTATCCCAAATTGTTTCAGAATGTAGTGCTTCCTGCACGCTCAACAGAAAAGGAGGACACAAGCTGTGCTGTTCCACAGAGTACTAACACTAGAGATAAAAAGCTAAATATTTTGTTTGCAGTAAAATGGCACACTAAGTTATATCTCATAATAAAAATCCAGTTATATAAAGCTATCAATTATTGCTATTTTTAAATTGCCATGACTTGGCTCTATGGAGATGCCATGTTACCCCCTCTCTCTCACCTCCTACTACCTTGGAGTTTGTCAGGTGGGCTGCAAATGGTTAATCTCCACATTACAGCTTTTAATGCACACAACATGGTCAGAAGCCTCTTGTTGGTTCAAGTGATCATGTTTCTCCTGCTGATTCCTGAATTTAAAGGTGGTTCAAATAGAAAGACTCTAGCTGTGTTGTGAGAAGCAGAGAGAAGCTGAAACCTAGAAATAATTGATTGCTCTGCATAATTGGGCTAATAGAGTTCTCATTATTCTTGATGCAACCTTTAAAGGTTTATGACTTGTTTATCACTACAGTGTCACTTTATGGGATGGACAATTCACACTGGATAAAACAATAGGATGTTTAGGCATCATTTTGAATTAAAAAAAGGCCAAAGTGTTTTTACAATATAAAAACAGACTTTATACATATGGTAAACATGGCAATATAATGTATCTTCCACCACTCTCTGGAAGGTATGTTCTCTATAGTTACTGGTGCAGATGGGTAAAACAACATCTCATATTTTCTGTACATATTCAGTTATTATTCAGTATTTGTGGATGACAACATTGAGCCAAAAATGAAGTCCTATGAAACATTCCTCTAATTTTCCTATCCACCACACATGTATTAAATTACCTATGTGTTGTATGTCTGGTTCTCTGGTGTATGTTGTTTGAGGTAACAATTGCTGTAGCTGTATATCTGTTTAAGACTGAATTCTTTGATTATCCTATTTCTTAATTGATTAATGGCAGTTTTCTGTACATATTTCCTAATTACTCTGCAGTATAAATATAGCTTAGCTCACCAGTTCATAGTGATTTTGAAGATAACCTGACTTCATGGCTTCATGGTTCACTGCATTAGGTCAAAGTTTGGTTGAGGATGTGGTCCCATGTGACCCAAAAGTCCTTATTTTCTTGACATAAGATAGCAGTAAGCAGAATTGTTGTGACCTTGGGATTCTGGATGTCTAGCTTTACCCAGTGGAATTACCAGGTTAACCTCTTCTTTATTAAATAAAGCAGCTGAACTGGCTGCTTTGTCTCTGGTGTAGGAGGAGAGTAGCATGGTGCTATAAAGGTGGCTTCAAGTAAGACCTAGTCTTTGTGCACTTAAGAAAGGTAAAAATAACAAGTATCTGATTTACAACTTGTCAAAAGAGTGATATTTTCAAGAGACATCCTTTATGGCAGGGCAGAAATATGTGATGCATTCCAACACATTGATGTTATACTGATTTGAATTGCTTGCTCCATGTATTGTTTATCCCTTGTGCACAGTAGTGGAACGTAACCCTCCATGGGTGACAATCACATTTAAGTTCTTTTTCACTGTTAATATGATTATGTACCACTCAGTCTTTGGGATTCAGCTGATAAACTGCCTGTAAATATAATAACAAGTTGTTCTGGGATAAGTGGGCCTTGTATATTATATATTTTATATTATATATTTTATTTTTTACAACTGTTTTGTATTAAACACTTTTAAGATGTCATAAATATGTTCTATATTTTTTCTCTGTGGTTTGCTTTTCTTGGCGTAATTATGAATATGTTTTTTCATTATTTGTATAGTAATTGTGGTTCAAAGAATCCAGATTTAAAATTGTAATGATGTAACAGGAATTAAATACAAATCCTAAAGAGACTACCATCTGGACAAAAAATTCTTGACATTATGTTTATTTGTATATTATGTTTTCTATGCACGAAATCCTTTGCTCAGTTGGAGTCCGTAAGTTATTCAAGTTTTGGTTCATTATGAATGATTTTGAAATATGATTTTCGTTGGTAATTGGCATATTGAGGTTGGTGACCATCATTTTCATAAATGTTCAATATATGCAAAGTATATTTGTTACTTATTAGGACATATGACATGGATTTTAGTAAGACAAATACATATGAGTGTTAGATAAATACATTTGCTTGCAATAACTTATGCAATCTATTAAGTTAAATTTAAGTTTGGCTGTTTAATTCAGTTAATAAACAACATTTGGGGTTGTGTTATTGGTTATGTTTGAAATTATAAATATGTTGTGTATATCTTACATTAAAAAAATATATTAATTATGCAACAATTAGTTCTTACTCAACCGGTTAACATATCAAGAAGTTGTTGGAGCAAGATTTTGCTAGCCATCGTTCCTGTTATTCTTTCTATATTAAGCTGGTGAGGTAGTTGATGAATTGATATGTTGGTAAACTTTTTTTATATGTTGAGTTTGATTTGGTCATTGGGAGACAGAATTGGTGGTCATGCGGCCCGCAGATACCTCACGGATGGAAAGAATATAGACCCAAATAAATGTGACAACCTAACAATGGTAGAAACTACCGGAGTGGATTTACAGAGTACAAATAATGACTCAATAACTAGCTCCTAATCCAAATGATAAAACATTAGGATTTAAAACGGAAATAATGGTTTAAGGCAGGTAAAGAGCAGAGGAAAGCTATTAAACTAGGGCTATTTAATACAACCCCTTCTGGATCGCTACCTTGTCATGGTGAAAGGCTTATGCACCTCAGTGAAGCTGTGAGCTATACCATGTGGTGTCACCCAAGATGGGCAGGTCATAGCAGAGCGGTCAGACAAATCACGGTTTACTGGAGAAGAAACTGGCAACCCAATCCAGTATCTTTGCCAAGAAAACCATATGGATAAGCACAACCAGAAACACAGACAGATGTGTCTGGCATGCTGCATCTATATGGTCACAGAGAGTCAGCTATGACTGAAGGACTGAACAACAACAATTTAATACATTTAATACATTTAATATTTTTTTAATTGATTTGCTTAATTGTTGCATTAAAATGTGTGATAAGATGTGCGTATTTAAAAAAATAGACAAGAATTAAGTTATAAAATAAGTCAGTGACCTTTACTAGATATAACAAGTGTGTATCTCTCTTGAGAATCTGAATCATAAATGAAGCAAACAGATGGAATATTGAGTAAAGGTGTTAAGAAAGCAAGAAAGCATACAATAGTCCTTCTGTGCCTGTATAGATATCTTTATAATAGCTGGAAGGGTCTGAGTACTAATCATTGATGACCAAGCTTGGAGCAGTATACCTAGATGTAGGCGTCTTTTGACAAGTCGCAATGCCAGGTATACCTTAGCCTTGTATGTCTGATGACTTGGTATGAATGGAGGGGTCAGGATCAGTTGCCAAATGTTATGTATTTAAAGGAAGAATGCAGCCATTTTATAAATAAGTAAACTAGTCATTATGTATGATATAATAGCATTGTGGCTGTGGCGAAACATTATATCACAGTAACTGTGTAGTCCAAATGACATCTAGATAACTAGTCCAGTATGCCAAATACATCAGTGTTTTCATTATAGCACCGTTATGCTGTGTCAGACAGTAATCAAGAAGCATTTGAAGCTGTTAAGTGAAGAAACATGTCTTGATAAATCCTCCTGATAAAGATAAGATCTAAAGAACTGAACGCAAACAATACTGTTAACATTATCTCCAGAGCAGTGGAACAGGAAATATATTATTTACTATTTCTTTGAATTAAACCTAGATGCATTAAACACAACCTAGTTTTTGCTTTGCTTGACTCAACAATAGGAAACAGGCACTGCATGCTTCAACCATACTAATAGATTAAGCTGGTTTCTTTATATAATGCGAACCGTGACTAAAGCTGTAGAAAGATAGCAACATACTCCTTAGTATACTGAGTTAAAAGCTCCAGTGCTTCACTTACTGTACTCCCAAGCAATGCAAATACACATGGGTGACAAGCAGATAATGGTTTCTTTTGTTCTCTACTCGTGAAGACCTCAGCTGTGCTTTAGTATTATTACACTCTAAAAAAGATTACTCTCCTATTAAAAGATGGATGAATCACAAGATAAAATTCATAGCCTCAGCAAGGTATTTATGAACTGATGCAAATTAACACTCATGATTATATTTACTATGTTTCCAAAATATGAGGCATGGAAGCACAATACACAGAGAGATTACTATAACCCATCAGAAAAACAAAATTAAAAGTGTCATTGCCATTATCTCAAATCAGCTATTGCAATAACATACCAATCCCTTGGCTTAAAATCCATTTGGTGCCAGATGAGTCTGAATCACAATGTTGTGCAAAATGTTTCCTGCCCTCTGTAAGCCAATTTAATATTATATGATAAAACTGCCATATTAGATTTCTTAACAAAAAACAGAAATGCATTTGTAATCGACAATCCTCGTGTAAATGTTTAAAAATAATTTGTGAATTCTGGGGTTTATTTAACCTTATGCTTTCAGAGCAATAAATCATACTTCACATTAATGGTTATAGTGAACCAGTTCGTATTATATTAAAGAATCCTGGAAAGTGAGGAGGAAGATGAGGTCAAGGATGCTTCCAGAGAAGAAATCCGTTTTGTATTTATGAGACAGATAGTTTCTTCTGATTAACATTCCCATGTTGTATTAAGCAGGCTTAGCTTATGATACAAGGTTGGGATATTTATTTTGCTGCTGATTGAAATGTAGAAGATATAAACTAATAATGGTATTAACATGCATTTATTACAGATGAAAGGAGGAAGAAAATCTGCCAAACTGAGCACACAAGACAAACATATGAAGAAGGGACAGTTTAAACTCTGGTGCAGAATATTTCTATATATTTTATATATATAGTGGAACCTCTATGTTCATCGGATACTATATTCGTCACAACCACAATTTTTCTAGCAAAAAAATGATGCTCTGATATTTGTCCATAATTCCACTATTTTTCATGAAAAGTCACCCACCACATAGTAATCAAGACATTCATTCTATTCAATGATAATGTAATTCTATATTCGTCTGATTCACTTTTTTGGGAACGGATCTAGAAGAACATGAACGGGTGATATAGTCAGTCTCACAGCATCTTAATTATTTTTTAACTCCCCTTTTTAAACTTAAGCTAAATAGAATAAAAAAAATAAAACATATAGATATTGCATCTGTTCTTTGTGTTTAAGACAATAATCAAAGGATGGAAATGTGCTCAATAGATAGATAGATAGATAGATAGATAGATAGATAGATAGATAGATAGATAGATAGATAGATAGATAGATAGAAGATAGATGAGAGATAGATAGATAGATAGATAGAAGATAGATAGATAGATAGATAGATAGATAGATAGATGAGAGATAGATAGATAGATAGATAGATAGATAGAAGATAGATAGATAGATAGATAGATAGATAGATAGATAGACAGATAGATAGAAGATAGATGAGAGATAGATAGATAGATAGATAGATAGATAGATAGATAGATAGATAGATAGATAGATGAGAGATAGATAGATAGATAGATAGATAGATAGATAGATAGATAGATAGATAGATAGACATGTATAATGATAGAGATAGATAGATAGATAGATAGATAGATAGATAGATAGATAGATAGATAGATAGATATATGAGAGATAGATAGACAGATAGAAAGATAGATAGATAGATAGATGAGAGATAGATAGATATATAGATAGATAGATGAGAGATAGATAGATGAGAGATAGATAGACAGATAGAAAGATAGATAGATAGATGATAGATAGATAGATAGATAGATAGATAGATAGATAGATAGATGAGAGATAGATAGATGAGAGATAGATAGACAGATAGAAAGATAGATAGATAGATAGATAGATAGATAGATAGATAGATAAGTAGATAGTAAAAAACTAATACATTTGTGTTCACATTTAAAGGTCTAAAAATAAGTTAAAAAAATCTATTTGCTGCTCAAAATTCGTAGAAATACAGTTATTGCATTGCAATCTGAAAAACTATGAAGGGACTAATTTTTACACATTCAAATGTGAACACAAATATATTATTTACCCCCCCGTGGTGGTGGCTAGAGTTACAGGTAGAATGCTCTTGATATAGGGATATTTTACTGTATGCATTATATAATTGACTTTTTTTAAAGTTTGATCAATTTCTTAAAATTATCTTTTTATACAAAAATATTTATTGATTTTAAGGGAGGTACTGTAACAGACTTTAGTATAAGTTCATATGTAAAACATATGTAAAGAACTCTCTAAAAGTACCACTCTGATCGAAAAAGGCAAGTGGGCTTGAAAAGGGAGAATGAGGATATTTATATAGATACAGGTACAAAGAAAATATATATATAATATATAAAAACTTGGATTTGACTATACAGCTTACAATATGAAGCATGTTTGTGGGTGAGAGACAATGGTTATTACTTACTAACCAAACATGAGATGGTGGAATCCTAGTTGCCCATTCTATAAGCCCATATATAACAGGAGCAAGCTGTGCTTTTGAGGTAGCCAGTTCGTTAGTATTGTATGGTGCTTTTTAGGACCTGAGGGAGCAGGAAAGCTTGACAGGCTAGAAGTGAGAGGCAGTAATAGTTTAATGAACTGATATCTCCTGCATGTCAGTGTGCATGGAGGAGCATGGTAGTGCTCACACTGTGAGCTTGCCCATGAGCTCCCTTATCTTGTTGTTTTACTATAACTTGCTACTTCACTCCACCTTTCTAACAAAGAACTTGTTATAAATCCGGCAATGGTAATAACAAGTGGAAGTATCAGACAGCTGTATGAAAACTGGCCAACCATAAAACTGGACAAGTCGTAAATAGTGGGGTGAAGGGCACGGTGACCTGCACATATAAAGCTTGTATGATGATATGTAGACTAGGTTTGAGGATATGTAGAGTAGGGAAAAGTAGATTGACACATTAGGTGAAGTATAAGACAAACCATATATATATTGTAGAATGGGAACAGCTAATGGTGTGATTTTACTAAACTATCACAGAGCCTGTGAATAACTGCACTGGTATTTTGCCCATAGCTCATATACATTGCAGCCTTCAGTGGCCTGCTTTGAAGCTCCTTAAATGCTTAGTGAAATTAGGGAAATTAGAAAATAGTTAAGCGGTGAGCCATACTGAATAGTACTAGAAGAGTTGTACCCATGCAATGATGTATACAGGATTCATGGTATATGAAGAAAGGGAATATTATTTTGTACTGAAAGCATTAGTAGTATATACAATAACTGAATAATTCAGTAGTTTTGTTTCCCTGCCAAAGAGATTATCAAAAGACCAATTGAAAGGTGTTTCTTTACCACTGTTTGTATTGTAATTCCATTTGGACATATTACCCTAATCTATCTTTCAAGTAAACATTTTTACTATGGTTCCTATTTTTCAAACTATTTTGATGCTAATAAATCTGTTTACAAATGTTTTGATAAACAAATGAGCTCTGTCCAGTTCCCTCTCCTGTCTGTCAGACTGTTGAATGAAAATGCATTTACTGCACAGAGACAAATCGCATCCCTTCTGACAGCGCCAGTTACCAGAAGACCCTGTCCAGCAACACGTCAGCAGAGGAGGTGGATGGTCCCTGTTACACATGACTGACAGGTGTGAATACTGTATGTTAGTTTCTCATATGGAAAGAAAACAGCAGGAGATTGTTGGGGGAAGAAGACATCAGGTACCCCATCTGGCATAAGTCTTCTTAATTTTCTCCATAAATAGCAAAAAGAAATAAAATGATTGAATTAATGCTTTAAAAAGCATAGCATATTATCTTGCACCTGGCCCACATGTCTTGGAACTATTCCTGATCAGCACAGTGCTTAGCTTGACATCAAGGCAGTAAATGGAGCATTTGTGTGTGTATATATATATATATATATATATATATATATATATATATATATATACATATATTATAATTGCTGTAAGTTAATTTATAAGTAACAGTAAACTATTTTCTATATTATTATTATTACATACGGTATGTACCAAATCTATTGAAATTGGCAATATGGAGAATATATTTATTAGGGGAAATGTGATAAAAAAACAAAAAATGCTGCAATAGTGCTTTAAAAATAGGATAGAAAAAATGTATAGAATCCAAATTGGAAAAGTGTCAATGCTTTACTTGGTCGATACCGAGGGAGTGTATTGAAATACATCTGGGGAGATCCACGTTGGATCAGACATTAGTGGTAGTATCTCAATAGAACCAATACCATCCAATAGTACATAAATATCCAAAATATTTGATTTGTATGTTATCAACATACCTTAATCCATACAAAAATCCCATGAATCTATAGCATATTAATCCTCATATATAGCAGATCCTGCTAATCATTGGATTATACACAACATTTAATTGTTTAAAAATGGAGTGATGTTAAAAGCCAACATAGGGGGAGTGAGGTAAAGGACTAGTACAACCAATAAAGACAAGTATATATATATCATTTTGTAAGTGCTTTCAAAGTCAAACCCTTATACGCATTCATTGTCAAAAGACATATACAGACATCTGAAGGTCTGTGTTTAATCAGCAAACACAATACTTGCGATTTCTTTAGGCTGCAACTGCCAATCTGGGTGACTGTGCAATTAGGCTGTAGTCCCCCTCAGCTCCCCCCGAAATCCCCGGAATATTGAATTGAATAGACCTAATATAGGATCTGCGATATATGAAGGTTAATATGCTATAGATCATAAAACCTTTTATTTTTATTAATGTCTAATAATCCCTCTAATGATTATGTTGACACCTCCAGGGGGTGTCTACACAAGCCTCTGATCCTCACCCAATCAGCATGCCGCATCAGGGGAGCAATATTAACCTACTATTTACCTGCTGTTGCTTGTTCAGCCAATCTCCTTGCAGCTTCCTGTCTTTATGTCAGCAGCAATACATAGCACATATCAGTGATACACTACATATCTCAGCTAACCTGATTGGCCAAAACAAATCATTTTAAACTTGATGCTAATTTAGCCTGGGTTTGGAGGGTGTTAACCCTAATGTTCAACTGTCAGAAATTGCAAGAGATTTTGCTAACGTTAATGTAAGTGTTTAAATGTTTATTTCGTGATTTTTTTTCATGCAAAAAAATGTTTACATACACTACACATTCTCCTCAATCAGACGCATTCATAATCCCGCTTACTTAGATATCTATTTTATAAATTTGATAGTTAATAGTACTGTTAGTGACACACAAAAAAACAATCTCTGTTGTATAAATTATAAACAATACAAACCCTGTGCTTAGGTTACACGAAATATAACAGTAATGGGCAACAGGTAGCCCAGGGGCCACATGCAGTCCTCAGACACTTCCCATGCAGCCCTAAACTATTCTCTGGAGTGGGAAAGTGTGCCCATCTTCAACATCACAAAGTCTATTATATCCCTCTATATCAAAACAGTAATACCCAATTGTACTCCTAAAGACTTCTCGTTATCTATACCTCTATTGCCATTTAATTATTTTTACAGAGTTGTTACCAATTTGCGTTGGATCAAATATATAAGGCTAAAAGCACTGTAAGGCCCTTTTCAGGACTCATTTGAGGCCCTTTATGTGAAACAAGTTGCTCGTCACTGACTCATTTGTACATGTGACAGCTGATTAGTGAATCTTTAGTTCAGTGCACCAAATATCCTTTGTAGATGAGGAAGGAAATAACTGTTATAGTAGAAAGGCTCTCTTAAATGGACATTGAAAGCATTTGATTATGTTGGACAGTGTGTTTCTTTTTTAAAAATCAAGCTCCTGGAGCAGAATATACTGATTTGAATGTATAACGGTCTTTGTGTGTTTGTCCCCATGAGCCAATGTGCAGCAATATAGCTGTATAAGTCATAAGTGTCTGCCAATGAGATCTAGAAAGGAAAAAATATATTTTCTGTGGCATTTTTTGTTAGATTCCAATAAGTTTAAACAAGTTTTAATAAATATGTAGTCAGGAAAAAATAAACTTGTATAATGTATAAAACCCGCTCTTTTAAATGCATGTGCTTTTATCTACAAAGAATCATACAATACAATCTCCTGCACAAGCACATTCATTATTGAGTATTAGTAAAGTGATCTCCTTCCTCTGCAGCATGTGGGGTTGCAACCACTTGCAAATCACTATTGTATTCAGGACTGCAGCACATTACAAAGCAAATATAGGGCCTCATTCAATTGTGATTGGCCAATTGAATGAATAGGGCTCTATATAAGCACAGAGCATATTTATTTTACAGAAGTTTTTAGTTAATGAACTTCTATCCAAAAGCAAGGTCTTCCCTAGCTAAAAACTTCTGTAAATAAAATATGCTCTGTGCTTATATAGAGCCTTTTAGAATTGGCCGAATTCCAATTTAATGAGGCTGTAAATATGGTTGTTTAAATAAAGAGGCAATGAACATAGTAATGAATGTGTTGCTCAAAGAGCTTGCAATCTAGACAAGTCAATGGAAACTAGTGTAATGGGAATACACTACAGCAGAAAGTAGGAAAACTTTGCTAATTATCAGATCCTTGTGCACAAGTTTAAAGCATCAACGGAATGTTTTCCAGTCAAGCGACAGTAACTGGCCCTTGAGTTGCTAATCTGTTACCATATTGAGAAATTGATTTACAAATTGCTTGGTGTGTGTGAATCTTAAGCCCCGGCAAACCTACCACTGCTTCTCTGGAGGTGTTATATAGCCTCTAGCTGACACAGCTCATTTCCCCCAATAACGGGTCTTACATGTTTATTGCAGCCTGCTGTATAGCCCACAGAATGGATGGGAGTGCTTCCTTCTCCATTAAAGGATGGCAGTTCAATTGTTTTATTAGATGAGGAAGTGAATAGGATACTAACGCCTAATCAGTTACAGAGCCAGCCAAGCATGCCAGATCTCACTCAGAGTCATTTAATTCAGCTTTTAACAAGAGACACCCACACGTCAATGAATGACAGGACCATGTTAATAATTTAGAATATTGTACGGGAATATTTAAAAAATGCATGCAGTCCTGGGGTACACAGGAAACAGTTTACAATACTGAGCTAGAGGTGGTGTGTGTGTGTGGCGGGGGGGGGCGGGGGGTACTAAGCATCTCAAGTGGCTGAGATAATAGGAATGGGCTGTAATCTCAGTCCCCATAGGAAATAGTGCATAGTAAATCAAGAGATGCACATCTTTAAATTCCCGCAATACGACCTATTACTGCCTTATTTAAATGTCTCAACATTGTGTGACTATGAACATCTATGGCAGCACTACAAACATGTAGAGAAGAACAGCAATGGGAAAAGAAGACAGCAGACACAGCGATGCACATTCCAGCACTTCCAATACTTACTAAATCTTCCTTATAACTTATTCTGCTCAATGGGGCCGATTCAATTGCCCAGTTCATAAATTTATACACACTTAAAATCACTCTTAATATTGCTACACATTTGGCAAATAGTACTTATTGGCACTAATGAATTCTTAAGATAATAAACATTTATAAAAAAAACATCCAAAGCCAAATTAATGAGTTCAAGGCATTTGCAAGTAGCTTAAAGAATATGGCCCTATGTATTTTCATACCCTACAATATTCTTAAAATGCAATGTACATCTTGAGATTCCTGAGCTATAAGTGTTTTCCCACTTTATCAGGTAAATGTTTACACAAGTTTATTATTTGCTTAATTTATATGCATTGGAACAAGAACAACAGCAACAAAAAGAGAATACAAAAACAATTCATAACGAAAAAGCATTTCATATCTATAGAGTGTAAATGTGCGAGTTTTAATCTTACAAGGTACTTTAGGGAAAGTACTATATACGCTAGATTTTAAACTCAAAGACAGCGCCCTCTACTCATCTGCAATGTGTTAATATGTTGGCACTTTAGAATAAAGGATAATAATAATAATAATAATAATGCAATAAATCATTAATATAGTATTAGCAGATTAGCCAAATCCTCTGTGATTCTTCCTTGGATATGTTATATTTCATCTTGCTCACACAAGGATGATTAAAGTATCCAGAAAAAAAAAAGATCACAAAGTTTCTCTACCGCAGCAACTGCGCAAAGATGTTTATTAAGAAACATTCTTATAACACATCATGGGGAAAAAGATCTCTTGATTTCCTCCAAGGAAAATGTTGTTTATATTTGTTATAATAGTGATCACTGCTGTTTAGTTATTAGTTTCCTTTTCGGGATCTTTTAGCATGAGAAACTAGAATTAGGATTAATGGTGGGAGGTTCAAACATATTTTATAAGTACTTGCAATAGTTAGGGGTCAATATGCATTAACATCACGCAGTTAACCAATAATTATTGATTAATAATTTTCTGCAATTTTCTCTGAATGAAAGCATTAAAAGAGAAGTGTAATTAAGTTGTGTTTTAGAATTTGAACAGTAGTCAAATCTGATCATAGAGTAGTCCATTTGGGTTAAGACAGGTGTGTGCATATCTATGTGTTGTTTTATTCTAATATGAGATTCAAATGGAGTCTTTATGGAGTAATGTATAGACTGGACTTCACGTGCTAGTTTTGGGATGAGGTATCTCTCCAGATTCACTATCCCCAGCAGTCTGTCTATCAGACACAAGCCCTGACTCCATATCCATCACTGTCCTCTCCAGGCTCTCTCGCCCCTTTGTTCTCTTAAGGTGGATTATTACAGTTGTTAATGAGTAATCTAAATAAATGTAGCTTAGATTGACACTATCATCAAGAAACATATTTTCCATGATGCTAAAGTTAGGTTTTCATGCCAAAATAAACAAAACAGTATGCAGATGACACTCTTTATACTTTAGGCTATTCATAGTCATTTAAACGCCAATCAGACTTGTCTGGTTGTTCTGTTTATGCAAACCATTTATTGCTCAGGCTCCCACAGCCACATAAAATTCCCCTAACGTGTAAACTCGTAGCTCGTAATGTAGCTCTCAAGACTTACGGCTATTAAATTGGCTTCTTAAACCAGCCCACCGAAGACCAGTGGGGTAGGAGCGGGAACACCCTACGGGACGTGAGAATTCGTCTTGTGAGCTTGCAAATCCTTTGATCTGTCAAGCCCGTAACCGTTATGCTCCAATTGCGCTATAAAATTGCATCAAAATCACTGGCGTTAAACCCCGTAACTCGCAAATGGAGCCAACTGGTGGTAGATAGGACCCACAAGGGGGGTAATGTCCAATCCGTAGCATTGTAAATGCACATATACACACACTACTGTACTCTTATTAATCGGGAAAGTGATGTTAGGTCTTATAATTAATATCACTACATGGTCAAGCTTGCAAATCGGAAAAATAAAATACTTTATTTCATGTGTAATTTCCGTGTTATATCGATCCCGGCAATCAATGTGTTAATACATATACTGGAACTCGCATGTAATAGAATATCATATTTACGGCTTTATCAATATTGCATTATATCTGGAATGTGGGTCAGATCGTAACTCGTAATTGAACCCTGTAACATTTTGACTTCCAACCTCCATTTTTCAGTGATGTAATTCTGAAGATCTCTGTTTCCATTGGCTCCATCTAAACAAAGAGTTTAACTAATTGATCACGTTCACGGCCGCGCATCCAACGAGCAAGAAATGATTTACAGGGTTGCCTCTCAAGCCTGTAACTTGCAACATGTTCTAATTTAATAGCACCGTAAATCAGCAACTTTAGCCGTAGCCCTTGCAGGTCTCATGTTGCACATACAAGCTTCTAATTTAATTTGGCTACTAGTCACATATAAGGAGCCTGTCAAGTAGTGATACAGTTTCTATAGCCATTACTCTATATACATTATTTAAAAGGAAATTATGGATTATATTTGTAATTGAAATGATTATAAAGAGCCGCTCTGAACTCTTTATAAGAATTTCTTACTTTTTACGTTTTTCTGCGACCATTTAAAGAACCAAAACAAACACTGACTTAATCATAAGAGTAAGAATTTCCTGATTAAAGTTAATTGATTACTATATTTTTTTTATCCACATAACTGATATTATACTGATTCAAAATCACTAGCAACATATGAGCACTCTTGTAATCCAAGCTTATTCAAGCTAAACGTGCAGGCACAACATGGAATTTAATACTATTTTCAGATTCAACAAGAAGGAAAAACTCCAATAAACCAGGTGTCCTTGGGGTACTGGCTCAGTATACTTATCGCCCCCTGTCTGTTGTATCTCACCATACACCTGAGATGATAAAATACTGATACCCATTATAGTGGGATTTTACAAATGTGTAAATAAGTACTACATTTTTCTCTACATTTAAAAATGACATTGTTTATATAGGATTTTAATATATAAACAAAATATTTTTTTATACATTTGAATTATAATCTGTGAAAAAGGTTTCTGAGTGCATAAACAAAAAGATACATTAGGACATTTTAATACAATTACATTTTTTTCAAAGGATAACACAGATGTTGCCTAAATCAAAACATGCATACTGTTTTTCTCAAAAATAGATAAATATAAATAAGAAAGAGTCTGATTTTTTTTCACGTGTGCATTTGTATATACCATTATACATATATACTCTGACTGAGTATATGTGTTTTGTTGTCCTATAGAATCTAACTCCAAAGGATATTATAGGAACTGTAAGGTTTCTCCTCGAAATATCCAAGCCCTCTTAACCTTATGATTTCAGCCCAGTGTGAGGTAGCGATCTGTAGATGAAGGTTGAACTGGGGAGAATAATATGTGATAAAGTGTAAAGCTGTAAATAGATCCAGCAAGATCTCTGAGCAGAATTACAGGTTTATCACCCAGAAATAAAATACACATATTTTGGGTAATGCATGGTAAGATTTATGTAAGTTCCAAGACTAGATGACAATGAATGTTATAATTAACCAAGTATCTGGATGCCAGGCATGCCTCTGGCTCCTATTCAAATATAATTTATTTTCTAAATAGTGTTTCAAATCACTTCCAGTTGGTATAAAAAATAAGAGTGCAATGCTTTTATGTTTATTTGACTAAGTATATGGTAATTGACATTACATTTTTATTGCAATGTATTTTGTTACAACTTCATTTTATTCACCATTTATTTTATTACATTTAATATATGCAAAATAATAATCTGTTACATTCAACATTGTGCAAAATAGCATATTAAACAACACTTTAAAATTGATCATTTAAAACAGAAAAATCTCTCTATATAGTCACTTCTTGACTTTGCGAAAACCATGTCTTGTGTATATATTCGTATTTACATTGAGTTATGGGACTCAAGACAAAGTAGACAAGAGTGGGGGCAGCAGCAAGTTTAAAGATAGGTAGATGGTAGAGGATAATACATTCATTTCTAGAGTATATATCAATGTGATCATGTTACAGATTGTAATAGAATATCAGTATATAAAGTGACATAAGCTTGTATAATCATCAAATACCTGACATAATAATGCATTCTTTAAATGATAATTTATTTACTGTGACACTGAAAATATATTGTTCATGTGGTATGATAGACATTGGAATAGATAGATAGATAGATAGATAGACAGATAGACAGATAGATAGATAGATAGATAGATAGATAGATAGATAGATAGATAGATACATACATAGATAGATATATACACAAACTATAACTATAATTATTTTTTTTAACATACCTTATTGATATATATTAACATACACCAATATCAATTATCGTCATTACTGCAAAAGAAAGAGGCTTGCTTCAGATTCTACTTTATGTTAGTATACTAAACATTAATATATATATATATATATATATATATATATACATACAAATCTATATACAGTATATATATATATATATATATTTATTTATTTATTTATTTATATATATATATATATATATATTTATTTATTTATTTATATATATATATATATATATATATATATATATATATATATATATATATATATATATATATATATATTGATATAGGTGTGTCATTTGTGTGTGTACACGCTCTATATATCCATCTGGGTTTCCTTCTGCCTTGGGCATTTCAGATTTGTATGACCCCATGCCCCAGTAGTTACTCTTCCTTTAACCTTTCTTACTACACATATATCACATATATTTACAGTTACATAAATATATTACAAAGTGACTGCAAGCATCAGTAGCATAAACAGCAACATATATCATGAAAACAGCAGAAGTTTAATTCCACTTAGTACACCTCCATCTGAGTGGGGGAATGTGTGTGTGTTTAGGCCAATGAGTCCCAGGCCTAGGGCAGCACATTTTCAGGAGGCGGCAGGGCTGTATATGCACATAAATATTTATATGCAGAGATCTGTCATTGTACTTGACACTTCCTGACATATATATTATGAATACGTTTGTCCAATAAAAAAGGTATCAATATTCACTGCAATACTCTGATTATTCGACTGGATTACTGGATATTAATAGCTACACATAAATTTATGGATTGAGTTACAGAAAGCGGAATGGTGGAGCTGCAAGTGAGCACACAATGGCCTAGGGTAGCAAGAAACCTAAATACACCCATGGGTTATATATAAATGTAAGCACTAGCTGCAATGTAGTTGTGGACCTCATTCACACTTTTGATTGAGTAGATTTGTGACTTGTTTCTGGAATTGTTATTGTGCTTAGCAGTAACTTCCCTAATCCACCTTAAGTGAACTAAGAGTAGAGAGGCGGGGAGGGGTTTGGAGGGGAATGCACGTTCACGAGACAGAGGGAGAGTGGAGCAAGAGGCCGGGCTGCAGTCACAGGCTTGCACACTGGTGCTGAGCACATCACTGGAGAGCCTACAGCAGGAGCAGCATCCTGTGCACAGGAATTCATTGCCCACTACCATGATATAGATAGAGAGCAGCACAGAGGAGCAGCAGCAGTCTGTACAGACTACAAGAACTTCAAGCACACACACACAAAGAGTCCTTGTAACAGTAGCATCTCATCCAAGTCCTGCTCAATGCACCATGATTCCTCATGTTAGGCACCCCTCCTGGATTACCTTATGTTTCTGCTTGTTTGGCTTTGCACACACAGGGGAGGCACAGTCTGCAAAAGAAGGTAAGGACCTGGGCTGCTAAATAAACTTTTATTTCTATTTGTTCTGATCATCTACAATAAGAATTCTAGGGGCTTCATAGAGAATAATGCACAAGTTATCATGGAAAAAGATACTTTTATAATTATTATGATACTTAGTCTTATTATTGTCATTGTTATGATACTTAGTCTTATCACTATTTGGAAACTCTTCTATACCACGTCATGGGAAGAAGCATCAGCATCTATCTTTAGAGCTGTCCCCAGAGGAAAGTGCTGCTTGTACTTATAATAAGAAAGATCTCTATATTTAATTTTCCTTTTGGGGACATTGAATCATGAGAAATATAAACTATAGACCATTACAGACAACAGATTATGTTCAGAGATTCAATATCTATAATAAATATGATATTTTCATTTACTAAAATATATACAGATGGGCAGTCTTTAATATAACTTTTCACTTAATAAGGAAGAAAATAAAAAATTATAAAATTAAATGGTTATTTTCAATAATGGCCAGATTTGATACTGAGTGAAGAAGTCAAAATAGGTTAAGACAATGCTTTTGTTTGTAAACGTGTTTATGTCAGTCTGACCTGAGACATAAAGTACCATCCAGAGCCTGTAGAAGGAGCATAATGACCAATCCAATGCATTCTGCATGGAGAAAATAGACTAAACTTGGTGTGCCAGTGCTGGGATGCGGCAGCACCCTCACCTTGGCATCTCTGGTCTTAGTGCACTTCATCATTTAAACAACACATCCAGATTGCTCGTATAACAGCAAAAATTTGTTTTATCACAAAAAAATATTGTAGTATGGCGATGCTATTTTATTGTCATTTTCATACCATTGTGATTAATAAAAATATAAATTTAAGGGCATCAGTAAATTATAAGACAGCGCCGATAATGTGTAAAAATAGATTTTTTTGGAAGAATCAGTGTGCAGAATATGAACTGCAAATGTGGGTTTAGAGATGCTGGCAGAGAGGTGTTAATTGAACTTTCAGTAGAGTTGGACACAATAAAAGTAAAAAAGAATTACAGGCCAAGGTGTAGGTTGGGTCATAGGTTCATGAAAAGTAAAATAAATCTAAAAAATAAGTGTGGATATAAATGTGAGTATTACAGAACACACAGTGCCCCCAGAGTCCTGTGAATACATTATGCAGATCACAGCTCTGTGTCAGCAGCGAAGATCCAGCCAACAGGACACAAACTGCACAATCCAACAAGGTGCCCCAGGCGCTTGCACACAGAGATAAGGAGATGTGGTGCTCTCCTGGAGCAGGTGGAGATGGGAAGTCCTGAGATCCTAGTAGAAAGATCAGTCTCTGACGCTTGGAGGCGAAATATATCTATTTCTTCTGCCCAAATCCACACATCTCATTGTACACCCATTACAACCAGTTAGTGATGTGGAAATCACTGCTTTGGGGGCTCTACTGACACAAATACAAATATTCAGCAGTGATAATCAGGGCCGGGGACAAAAATGATCTAATATAATAGCAGCAAAGTGTTTTATGTATATATATAAATATTATAAAATGTTTCTATAAAGCTATTTAAGTAATTCTAATGCTAAAACACTAATCGTGAAATAAACAAGTGGAATCTATAAAAATGCAGCAGTATTTGCATTTTTTAAGTAGCACACAACCAGATGATGAAAATAATATTAGTTAAATATCCATAGTTCCAAAATAAAACCATCCCATATTGATAGATATATTATGGTGTGAGTGGATATGCTTGTTTTTTTCCTTCAAAATATACTATTTATAAGCTTTGGTCTCTCAGGCCCATAAACCATTATTAACAATGCCAATATAATACTATAAATGTTGTAACGCCTATAATATTTATTGGATGGATGTCCTAAATTAAAAATATTTTTAATGTTTCTATTTGTTAAGGCAAAAATGAATGGATGTTCTGGACTTTACCTGTTAGATTTTGGATTATAACATTTTGCTGGTTGTACGGCAACAGATGTGAGAATTTTATGCAGGAATGTAGGGGAGGTGAACGTGTATTCTTGCAGAATGTCAGCCTCCTTTTGAAAGGTTAGCTTTCTCAGTGTTTTTTGCATACTGTGTAGTTTGTTTTGTTGAAGGAATGGGACCCTGAAGGAAACCAGTGTGAGATTGCCTGTCAGCGGCTAAATCTCAGTATTGTGCTTACAGCTCAGTTTGGGACTCTAAACTTGGATACCTTGCAATGGTTTAGGATTGATCAATAGATAGTGAGATCACAACTGTGTTACATCCTTATATATATGTTAATGAGTCCTAAACATATGATTGTGCACTCACACTTTAATCTAAGACATTCTATACCCTCCTTTATATTTTTACATAGCTGCTCTTTGTGATAATGCATTTTTTTCTGTCTAAGTGTAGGTATACACCTTAAACATTTTAATATTAGGTAGTCATATAGTTGTGTTTTCTAATGTTTCTTTGCAATTTGGAAGGTGTGTACTGTATAGCCGTTCTCATCCAGTGGCGCAGATGTAAAATACATGAGTATTGCAGTACGTAGTTATACATTTTTTATTACATTAACTGTCAATTCAGGAAGATTAGCTTTCGGGATGTACTTCTTCCATTTATGAAGTGTGCAACACATATATGTGTTTATATATTTATTATTATAATATATATAATTTGAAGATGTTACTGTGTGCATATCAGGGCTTATTAAATAGATACATATTGGACTGATATGTCCCAAGTATACAGAAAGATTTTTCTGATACCATTGTCTATGTACAAATAAACAGTCTTATAGGTATTAGTTGATTTCTAGTACATTTGACTAAGTTTATGTGCTCGTGTAAAAATCAATGCATAACTCAAATTATACATGAAAAGTTAGTGAAAATAATATGAACTATTCTTGTGATAAAGCTATTTTATGGAATATCTATCTATCTATCTATCTATCTATCTATCTGTCATTTAATTTTAGCTTGTATGATTTTGTAAACAATATATATTTTCCTTTTGCCTTGCAGTTATATTATTGGATTCCAAAGCACAACAGACAGAATTGGAATGGATCTCTTCTCCTTCCAGTGGGGTAGGTTTCATCATAAATTAAGTCAGCAGGAGATATAATTATATATTAATTCTTGCTTATTTTCCTTAGAGAAATATGACTTTAGTAGTTTAAGAAAATTTGACCAATTTTGGAGGGTCTACTATTCTAATATGTTGGTTGCATTACACAGCTCTGTATTAACTGTATTATTATTCATATGCCCTTTATTAACACTTATAATTCATTATCAAGGCTATTAATGATTGGACTACATTGATAAAAAGGTTAGGCCAGTCAATAGATATTTGAGTAGAGCTACTTCAAGGGACAAGTTGTGGCCAAAAACATCTTCAAAACAACTATAGCTTACATTAAAACTATACTGTGGATTCACTGGTAGAAACAAAGTTCTCCATTTTTATTGGAGACAGGGGACTGAGACTTTATACAATGCAGTTTTCTGAAGATGCATATGTTGGCATTAAAATAGAGGAGAGAAAGGGCAAGTGAAGGAGAGAAAGGGCAAGTGGAGGACTGTGAGTTGGGAGGCAAATTCTCTCCTGCTCCATCTACACAGCATGGGGCCTGTAGACAATTCTCTAAAGGAATCCTGATGTCTAGCACTGAAGCAGAGCCTAGATGTCCAAGTATGGGACTACACATTATGTGGTGGTTTTTTACTGACTGACAAAATTGACATATTAACATGCTATTGTATAGTTCAGTCCTTAATAAATAATTAAATTGAGCTAAAAATTAACTGTATATTGTTATCTCTAGGTAAGTTCAGAGAGGAACTCATTATTCTTAAAATATTCAGGGAAATATTTTCCAGTTAATGACTGACTGTCAGTATTTGCGTATATTGATCTTCATATTAATACAAATGTATACATTGTAATATAAAAAGATGAAAACAAGTAAAAATATATTATTTCAATATCATGCTTCAAATGTTTTAACAATGGTGGTCATGTATGTTTGTTTCTAAAGAATAACATACAACATATCATTTTTAGCATATTTTATTACTTTAGTGTTTTTACTCTATTCTGTGAGCAGATACCTCCAATCAGTTGTTATTTGACCCACAGAATATCACTGAGAATAGCAAAGTTAAATCCTAAAACATTGTTTGCCTTTCTAGAGCGGATGCCCATGGATAAACCTTAAAATCCCTTCATTGTTATAGAGGCTTTCATGATCCGCTGGAAATATTTCATGTGTTTCCCCTACTCTTTATCTTAAATAAAGAAGGTGACATTATTTAAACTGGGAAAATACCATAGAATAAAAGCTTTTGAAACTATTGATTCCTTGACGCTATGCAGTTTATATTGTCACCATGGTTGTGCTCATATCTAAATTCATTCATTTTCTCTTTTCTTACAAAATGGGGCTAATATGTAGAACATATAAGAACAAAATTAAAAAAAAATTCACTCAGTAGCGGAAAAATCCCATAGGCTCCTAAAATGTGTAAAATTGCCTCCTAAATATTTTTCCAAATGATAAAGCCTCTCTATGAAGGGCTTCATTCCAGGCTCCTAAAAAAACCTGTGTGGCTCCTAGAAAATCTTCCTCCTAAACTTTAGACATCAACCTCTGAATAAGGTACATGGAATCAAGCAACAAAGCAAAATTTAATGGCAGATAAATGCCTATATTACTACACTTATCTGAAGTGTAATAGGAGATATTATGTGGGCACAGCCATTTCATTTTTGAAGGTTTAAATACATGAGGACAGATAGGACCAAAACAGATTTATCACTGAAATATATTATATATATATATATATATATATATATATATATATATAAAATATATATATATATATAAAGTATGTGCAATGCAACATAGATACATAGATATATAATATACCATATATTGTCATGTGCAATAAAGTCCAATGTGCAGAAAGAGATAAACATATACAACCTTATTGAATTGCGATTCAGTAAATTTAAAAGTGCTCTATTTAAGCACATAGCATATTTTATTTACAGAGTTTTAAGTTAGTGAAGACTTTGCTTTTGGATAAAAGTTCACTGACTAAAAACCTCTGTAAAAAAATAAATAGAGCCCTTTTAAATTTACTGAATCGCAATTTAATAAGGCTGATAATATTGAATTAACTAACAATGTATTTTAATACATAAGCTTTTGAGAGGTGATTCCTCCTTTATTAAGTCTTAATTTATACATTATATTTATTTACATTTTTCAAGTCATATAGTTATATAATGCTGCATCTAAAATTTAAATATTAATAAAATCTTAATTAAGCAACACAAAATAAGTTGCAGAATTATTAGGAAAATATAATGTGTTTGAAAAGAAGAGTTGAAAAAAACAGTGTTTCTGGCTGTACATAATGCTTGTGAGACATTAGTCGTTGCTTCCTGTTATTGTGCTCCAGTCCCCTTTATTCCCTATTCATATTTTTAGAAGTACAGCTTGAAATTCTTTTCCCTTAAGCATCAGTAAAGCTCAGGTAAAATCCCCCTTGTATTTCCATTTGTCATATGTCAACTCACTAACTGTACTATATTATACAATTACAGTATTCTTTAACCACTCAATGATTTATCTCCTTCACACTTCCCTGTGGCTTGATCACTATAAAGGCAGAATGTAATATTTTTCTTTCTTTGGCCTCACATAAAAAAAAAAAACGTAAATTCAGTTGCAGGCGTAGCAATCTGCAAAATTACAGTGCATTGAAGCTAATTATAGAACTGGGCTATATTATTCATTTATACAAGGTACATTTGCAGAGATTTACAGCTCTATATCAATAAGCAGTGCATTAAATCCATCATTGTGGAGTGCACAACCTCAATGAAAATTCATCTGGCAACTCGTTGATGTACAAACATACAAAAATGTTTAATTTGCCATATGACATTGTGATAACTCAATTTGTATGACAAAAAAGGAATTGTTTTTATTTTTGGTACATGTTGTATTTTTTTATGATGTACCTAAATAATAATGCACAATAATATTAAAACAGAATACATATCATTCACGTGGTAGTCAGTAAGCGGACCTGGGTCCAAATCAGGGCCTCCAGCCATTTCTTCTGGACCTAAACTGCATTATTACATTTATAATATATTTCAACTAAAGATTCCAAATCCTAAAATAAGCCTGGTTACTTTCCTAACTTCCCTTCTCTATGCGAATATCCTTCCTGTTCCTTTCTGGATGACATTATATTAAAATAATACCATGTGCATTTATAAAAAAAATATTCAGAACCTTGACTTAATTTTTGTTAAATTTTTTGGACCTTGATGAATTTTGTAAATGTATGCAAAAAAAAACCCACTGTCTATTCCTAATATAGATGTCTCTTTAAATGACATGATAATACACTACTATAGTCACAATAGACAGTAATACCAAATAGTTTTTGTTCTCAATCTTCTCACATATTATTTTGGTACATACTTTGTCATTGTAAACATTTAGTAATATATTATCTATAACTTCCTATGGAAAAAGTTA
Source organism: Discoglossus pictus (assembly GCA_027410445.1). Taxonomy (NCBI): domain Eukaryota; kingdom Metazoa; phylum Chordata; class Amphibia; order Anura; family Alytidae; genus Discoglossus; species Discoglossus pictus. Next base: position 252,279,938 of record CM050165.1, read on the forward strand.
ACAAAGCTTTTAATTCTTGCCTAGTTTGTTAAAGTTACCAAAGCTTTTAATTCTTGCCTAGTTTGTTAGACTACATCGTATACAATATAAATTGTATATTCATTAAATTTAAAAACTGTTAATTTTGTTTTGCCCTTTTTATGTGGATAGCTGATAACACTAGAAAATAAATGCAAGCAGAGCACTTGATATGTATTAGAATACATTCAAAATGTCACAGTTTATATTATTTTTCCAGGCTGTTAAATTAAAAATATGATGCCAACATTTTTAATCTGATTTTTTTAATCAGTGTTAAAAACTTATAATAATATCAGTGTCATCTATGTAATAGATAATAAGTAATGAGGCCTGCACCTTGCTGTATTCATCTTCATTGGTGGAGGATTATAATAATGTTACCTTTGTTCCATTTTGATGATATTAATTTCATCTATTTTCAGTGGGAAGAAATCAGTGGATTGGATGAAAATTACACACCAATTAGAACGTATCAGGTATGCCAAGTCTTGGAGCCCAACCAGAACAACTGGCTGCGGACTAACTGGATTGCCAAAGGGAATGCACAAAGGATTTTTGTTGAGCTAAAGTTCACATTAAGGGATTGTAATAGTCTTCCTGGCGTACTGGGAACTTGCAAGGAAACCTTTAACTTGTATTATTACGAAACAGATTACGATACTGGCAGAAACATGAGAGAAAATCAATACGTGAAAATAGACACTATTGCTGCAGATGAAAGTTTTACCCAGGGAGATCTTGGGGAGCGTAAAATGAAACTGAATACAGAGGTGCGTGAGATAGGACCTCTCTCCAGAAAAGGATTTTACCTGGCATTTCAGGACGTTGGAGCCTGCATTGCTTTGGTTTCTGTGAAAGTTTACTACAAAAAGTGCTGGTCTATTATAGAGAATTTAGCCATTTTTCCTGACACAGTAACTGGCTCTGAGTTTTCCTCATTAGTCGAAGTGAAAGGAACTTGTGTAAGCAACGCAGAAGAAGAGGCAGATAATTCTCCCAAGATGCATTGCAGTGCGGAAGGAGAATGGTTGGTCCCTATTGGGAAATGCATCTGCAAAGCAGGATACCAGCAAAAAGGAGACACTTGTGAACGTAAGTTGGATTTGCTTGACCTATATTTTTATTTTTTATGTTCAAAATCTTTTATATACAAAATAATGCTACTATTTAGCATACTTTGAGATATATATACTCTTCTGCCATAAAACACTTGTAGCCTAGTCCAATGACAACATAAAATAATAGTTCCTGTTCTTTAGATCTGAGTCAAAATGACCATGGGGATAAAGAATATATTTTAATTGAAATATGCAACCTACATCTTAGGAATGCATTATTTCTGATACAATCAAGATTGTTGTTTTTCTTTTGCCTTCCTCTTCTTTTTACCTTAGATTGTATTAATGTTGAGCCTCTTAACTATAGTACAAATATTAAAAAAGTATTATCATACTTGGCATACTTGGGAAAAACTGCAATGATCCTGAGACCAGTCAGTATAAAACTGATCTCAGAACCCATACAAATACCTTAGTATTCCTCAGTTAGCTCATTCATGTGTACTGACCATGAAATATAACACACTGTTCAGTATAAAAGACAACTCATACCATGATTTGTCATATCTATTTTACTTATTAAATAACTTTTAATATTACAAAATTTCATAATAAATATGTGTCTCTTCAAGTAGAAACATTTTTTGGATTTGAACCTCACGAAGTGTTAAAGAAATCCCCCACTAAAACTAGGTTGCATTTTTAAAAGACTAATATGGCTGTGACTTCTTTCATACTGCAATATAAATACAAGATATTGAAAATCCCATGCTACTTTTTTGTATTATGTGACGGTTTGATTTATTACCTGCTTAGCAAGCAGCATATCAACAAAGCTTATGCTATTTTCTCTCCCAGATGGTATGACATTAAATGCAACAAACATTTCTCATAGCCCTTGTACATGCATTGTCTTCTTGAAACTCAATTTTCACTATAGGAACTTCCACAAGGCCCGTGGCGAGGATAGCTTAAGAAAATGAGATAGTGGCGGGGCATAATAATCACTGATTAAAAAATTGTACAAAAACAGAGAGAAATTCAGTTCCCATAGCACCAGCACTGGAACTGCAGACATATTCATCATGTAGTGCACAGTTTTTCCATATACCAGACAAAATCAGGACAGGCTAAAATATAAAAACATGTGAGTACTCCTAGGGTACTATTGATCTTGTATTGTGCCGTGTAACATAGTTGGCTATGCCGCATCCATACCAATTGATAGTAAATGCTATGTATCTAATATTAGTTACCTCCCAATTTGTTCAGCAACCTATAATAATGACAGGAAACATGTAGTATGGCTAATGAGCAAAACATATTTTTGCATCTTTAATTAGCTCAAAATTGCATTTCCCAAAACTATACTATATCAGTTTTATTATGTATACCCCCCCCCCCCCCAATTAAATTCTCTGTAAAGATATTTTGTCTGCAGGAAATACCCTAGGAACTGAAATACATCAACATATTTAAATATCAGTTGTTTAATAATCATCTGAAAGAAATGTCAGCATAGATTGCCAGTAATTGTGGAGGCAGCAAGTGCTTTGTGTGAATAATTAAAAGTTTCCTTGAAAAAAATGAAAATATCACTAAAGTGCTATATTTAGGTAAAAAAAAACTGTCTTTCATTAAATGTACTATCTTTGATAATGCTATACAGCAGTGTCTAATCCTCGTGATGCTAAAATGACTTTCTTTAATAAGTCTTCATCCGTAATTGCTAGGCTCTGGTGGGTTTCTGCACAGTTGCTTGCCAGACACCCTTGTGGCTGAGCACTATTCACTTCAACATGTGTAGGAAAGAAATTGAAACCGAGATTTTAAAGTTGAAGGATAATCTTGTTAGAAATAGAGGTTATAGGTTGGCCAGTCACCTCAATCATTTCACTTTGCTGTGTCTAAGCTGCTAACAGTATTAAAGTCATGGTATCCTATTTTAGATCCCCTTCAATTTTATATTTAGGGCAAAAATCATTGTAGAGCGGGATTTGATCAACAGGCATTTTTCTTGGCTCGAATTTAATTTTGATTTAGCATTCAGATCTCTTGGATACATTATGCCAAATTGCGTCTTATAGCAAAGCTTCTTTTTCTTGTAAAGCAAATAAAAAAATAGAACAAGGCACTTATTTGTGAGTTTAGAGAGGACGACTTTATATTTTCCTGCCATTTATTCTGGAGTGTGTTGCCGTGTTAATCTGTTTACAAGAATTCCTTTTTCTGGCTCCAGTCCCAAACAACTGCAGTAAAAAATGATTTGCACAACAAACACATATCAAAACTTTCCTTTTGTGTTGTGAATCTGATTTCTTCCTGGCAGCCTTGCCACGAATTTCTTTTATCCACCACATTTTAGGTCACTTGCCAATGCACATTGTTATTGATCTGTAGACAAGCCTATATTCATTGGCATCTTATTTTCAAATATGTATTAGTATTTTTGTAGAAACCTAAACCTTTTGGTCCTCCTTATGCCAAGTGTATTAATATGTTTTGATACAATGTAAGACTGAAATAAATGCAAAATTGTTCTTTATCTAAAATTTAAATCTGGCCAGTTTATTTAAACAGATGAAATCTAAGCCTGTGGAAAAACAGAAAAGCGTCCAAATTTTTGACAAATTCTGGAATGCATTACACAAGGAGTGAGCATTCGAGCAAAATGTAATTATTTATGGAAGTCGATTAAAATAAGTCATTATTAAGTCATCACTTGGCTGATAGCCTTGACATTGAGGTATGTTTGCTGCCTGCTGGTAAGGTTGCAGTACATGGTATACAAGATGAACCTAGGTGCATCCTGTTAAAACCTTAACTCCTTTCTTGCCTACATTGATTGATAGCTCATGCAGCAGAAAGCCATTATAAAGCCAGAGCTTTTCCTAAATCCCTGCAGTGTATAAGTATTCTGTGCATTATCTAGTCCTAACAGAACAAGCTCATTTTGTGTACTTGTGTCACTATATTTTCAGTGATTAGTTTAATTAATTTGGTCATATTGCCTGTTTTAGTAGCTTCTCACCTGGGAAAGCAGGCTTCTTCTCTACATGTTTATCAGGCCCTGCAGCTATGCATGCAATTTATATATCACCACAAAGAACTATAGTGCAGAAATCAATTTGCCTAGAGCATTAATAATTCATGATCATATTGCTTTCGTCAATTCCCCCTTCCTAGTGTTTTCTTGTTAGCATAGTGTGCTAAAATAAATGTAGAAAAATAGTCATTAAAACAGGACATGGATTGGCCTACCGCAATAATCAGTCCATGGACAACATCAAATATAGTCGACAAAAAGGTTGTATTTTTATCGGCTATAAAAATAGCTGTTGTTTCGTGTTTTAGGCAGCAATTTCACAGGAATTAAACTCACATTTAAAAACGGTTTAAAATGTAGCAGTGGGACATCTTGAGTGAAGAAAGGCCTGGAAGCCGTCTTAGAAATTGACATGTCTCTTGCTCTTTCTACAAATCAAGAACTGAATAAGCTAAGTAAACTTCCCAAATACATATTGGAACATTTTAAAGTGGATGCTAAGCTGCTGTCTCTCCAGATCAACAGAGCATATGACATTGCAAACGTTTCTAGGGATTTCCAGAGTTGTGCTGTTTGATTCAGTGGTGTAGCATGTATTGTATATCCAAAAAATGGACAAAATATGCTTAACATGGGTTGCAAAATAATTGGAGATGGTTATAATGGAAATTTTCCATCTAGAACATTACAGTGATCCACTTCACAGTCCATGTGAAGCCTAGTGATGTCCCAATGTTGGGGAATCTGGCCACTATAGTCTCATTTGTTAAAGTGTCCTTTTCTTAATTAAATACATTTTATAATGGCCAAAATATTTTTAGAACAAAAGTACAGCCTTTCATTCTTAACTCTTATATGCATTTACTGTTTGCTGCGGGCAGCCATTGCCTTGTATGAGTTGCCTAACTGAATGTATTTCTCAATTAAACCAAATTAATTAGATTTCCATTAGTATTATTAGAGCACTGGCACTAAGATTTGCCAGCTATCTTTTTCAGCATCTGAAAGCTTCCTCTACATTTAAGGTCTTCTCCTGTTAGTGGAATCATGGTGCATAAACAAAAGTGACTTCCACTGCAATATAATTGCCTATACAGTAATAACTAATAAATTAAAAGCTTTATTATAATGATGCTGATTATTATTAGATTTTATTGAAATATGTTGTCCTTTTTCAAGTGTAGTTCTTCAAAAGAGCATATTGTAAATATGGGACCATATGGATAGTTTAAACGCATACTACATTTAAATTAGTAAGTGGATTTTGTATTGGTTGATAAGCACAGAGGAAAACTTTATAAGTTTGTAAAAAATAAAATCATACATGATACCCAAGCCATATAAAGATGAGCTGTAACCAAATTGTATTATGATTTAATCATTCATCAAGAAAGAGAAAGGAAAAGAGAGGTTTCAGTTTCCTTCTTTTATCCTCGAAACAGAGGACCGCTGTTAAGGTATAACTTGATAGCTGCTCACAATGGGGCAAATTGTTCATTTTCTCTAGCTGAAGGTTTATGTCATTCTTTCTGAATCTACCCAAACAGTCCTGGAAATTAGAAAATGTGGAGCAGGATTTCTACTATTTTCTTCCTATTTTTGCAGGCGTGTATAATCTATTGTCTGATATCCATGTAACCCTGTGCCAAGCTTTTTTTCTACACAATCTGGATATCCATTTACATTTTACTTCTATTTATTATTTTTAAGTCTGTTTCTGAAATGTTCCAGCATTGTTCCATAATTATTGGTATGGTTTCCTAAATATAATGGGAGTTTTTAGTTCGTAGTTCCTGCTGATTGTAGTGGTGATTTTTAGACGTCATTTTTTTTTTTTGCTTGGATTAATACAGCTTTGTTCTCACATTTAGAATATATATCCAGCAATAAAAACGTTATATTATATATTCTTTGGCTTAATAGCATATTTGTTCTGTGGGACAGATATTGTAAGGGCGGCCTAGTGTGCCTCATACTGCTTTCCACAACCTGCTGTACACCTTTTCAAACTAAAATTCACTAACCTTCGAAGGGGCTACACAATAGCTTGTCTATGATTATTGTTTTTTAGGGAAAATTGCCTTTGCAAACCTCCAGTCAAAACAAAAATACAGCAATAGAAAAATATAGATTTTCTTCACATGTACTAGTATAACTTGATTTCACTATTCATAAGTCTTAATAAATAAATAAAAGCCACTTCTTTAATTAGATCAATCCATAGAGAATATTTTTTTTTTAGTGTTGGATGGCACCAGTAATTGTACTTCATGTACATCAAAGGGCACTGATAATGTAAATATCCCACTGTCCTTATCATCATTGTTACAGCCAGGTGCTAAGGTCTTTTTTCAACCGCAATTACTATGTCACTATATAAGGTAATGGGTATGGAGATGCAAATATTCAAATACACTATGAGCTTCATTTCTCTTCTATGTTGTGTTTATATGCAGTACATAACTATTCAAAAACTAATGTACAACAGAGCCACCAAATAATCACTGAATCAATGTTAACTAGGACTAGAATTGTAAGACATTGGGGGAATTTACTAAGCACTTTCTCAACTGAGATGAGGAAAGAAGACCTAGGACAACATGAAAGGGCTGTTCTTCAGCATATGATATAATATATAATAAATCAAGCGATAACGTAAAATCCACTTGAGATGCTTAGTAAATTCCCCCCCTCTGTGTTTTTGTTTTTAATCAGTAATTTAAAGCATTTCATTAGAACTGACAGAATTTAAGGTCCCAGCATTCTATGTTTAATACAGGTCTTGTCAAATGTAAATGCCACATTGAAAATGGCTCTTAAAATATTATTTATGTCCTTTAATATTTTCGATTATTCATGTACTTTTACTTTTCTTGGTTTCTAAAAACATCTGGATAGCTCCTGTCTTGCTTAAATGGCTCTTAAGTTCGATGTACGTTTGTCATCCCCCATGCTAATACAAAAAAGTAATTATGTAGCGAATGGGTATTCTCAAATCATGCAAAGTAGCCATAGGTGATTTGTGCTTTAGGTAGTACTGAAATTGTTTATAAAACTAATACTACTTAGGAAACCGTAAGATTTATCTTCAAGGAGAAAGTCGCAGTGATGCAGAAAGTGGGCAGATCACATCTTTTTACATTGCCAAGGAGATCTATTGTGTCTTCTTTTGGGCATACATCCATGTTACTTATTGAAGCAATGAATATACTAACCAAGCTCAACTCAAACATCTTGCAATGTGTTATGTCAAAACTCTGAGCCATCTTAAAGCTGGCAGAGATCATGGGGCACCGAGTACAATGTGGGTCATGTGCTAAAGATTCACATCTCTTTTAGTACATACCCACATCCTGAAAATGAACGCAAGTAAATACATAGTTGTATCTCTGTGCTACCTTTGGCATTGTTCATTACACATAATTTTGGATGAGTCTTCCACTATTATTATTTTTCTAGAATAAAATATAAAATTGAAAAAATATGCAAAACACTGTTAGTTATATTCAGTTTATATGGAAAAAAAAACAAAAAAAACGAGCATCTATCTATCTATCTGCATTTGGAACTAATGTGTTTTCTATGTGTTTGTTTTCCATTGAAGTGTGCAAATCAAATGAATAATACACATTTTAATCCCCTGCTGGCCATGTCACCATTGTAAGTATATATGAATATGTAGTCTGAGGAGGAGCACTTATTATTCATTATCATCCAGATGATAACTGACTACAGGAATCCCAGAGAGCAGTGACATTGATTGATAGACATGCTGTGAGAATATGCACAAGCCATTTAGACACATAATTCCAATGTTGCCCTGCAGCTCTATAAAGCATCATGTTAGGCATCTTCTTGACTCTTAAATTGTGTCAAAATCATTTTGATTAAACAGGTAATTCTCAGTTTTTATACCATTTTTACTGATTAAGTGACTATTTTACTCTTCTGGTTAATAAAACCCCCCACATTTTAGCATATATCGTTCATAAGATGTGATACAGTAAGTTCTAATTAGGTTCTTTCAAACTAAATAAAATGCACTAAAAATGTTAGACTTGATGATTAAATTGGCATTTGAAACTCAATAGAGTTAGATTCACTGAGCATTGTTGAGCTATGAAGGGCTTAGCTGAGATTGTGATGGTCATTTTCTACATAGAAATTGGCCAGCCCCTGCAAGGCTTAGTATGTTGTACGGATAATTCTTAGATGAAGACCTCACCAGTATAAGTATGGCAGGGAATATGTTGGCGCGTTACAAATTAACTATAATAATAATAAATATTGATATATTTCTTCAAATTGGTTAAAACTGATTCCTTCCAGAGTTTCTACGGCATCATATAATCCATGTGATATGCATAAAGACTTCATCGAAGTGGTAGATAATCCCTTCAGTCTGCATGACCAGAATTGCAAGCCTCGGTGGGGTGTTTGGACCAAGAGAGATAGCATTTCCTCTGTACTGACTCTGCCGTCTGTTAGAAATTGGCTAATTTTAAACTGGAAACTAGATAATATCAACATTAAAGGGACTTTGTCGCCCCAAAATCAAGTTGTTTATTTTATGGTATTCAAAAAGAGCATGCAAAACTAGCATTGTACTAAGCATTTTTGTTCTAAAGCAAATCCCTGAGATATTCAGCATTGTTTCCACTTCATTATACAAATATGCATCTTCCTAATACTAATTAGATGCTTTGATTTGTTAATTAATAACAAAGTCTGCTTGTTTGTTTATGTGATAGCAAAAATGATGTGCCCCAATATTATCATGCAGTTAGATCCACCATACACACCCCTAGCAAATACGCTGAACTACAATTTAGTATATTGAGCTGCATATCAGCCTAAAAAAGCTGCACAATCAAAGAATAATATACTATAGAGAAAGGCAATAAGTTCAATGTATAGACCGTTTTCAGCTTTCTTCTAGATTCTAGAAGAAACCGACTTGTTGGAATGACAGTGTCCCTATCCGAATGTCTGATATTGGATAATATCAGCATTGGCACATTTTTGGTGCTATCCATAATGTATACAGTTTTCACATTTCCTAATTTTGGTTGTATAAATGTGATGTATTTGTTTTTGAACGTGTTTAGGTTTTATGAAAAAAAGGAATTTATTCAAAGCAACAGCCTTCTTTTGTCTTTTTTTTAACAATATGATAAGGTTGTCTTGTGTGTTATATGCTTTTAAATAGGTTTGCAGATGCACAGGGATTTTTTTAAACAACAGACTTCTGCCTTCTTGTTTTGGGGCTGGGGTTGCTGGAGCCAAGGTCAAGGAAACAAAGCTGTCTCAATTTAATTTAGGTCTTGGACAAGCAGAAGATATTGCATTGCGAATTGTCACAATTTATATTACAAACCTAGCTAAACCTTGAATAGCAATTTTCTCGCTGCTTTGATGATTTTTCAAGCAGCACTGTAAAGCACATTTTATATTATGGAAAACAGCTTGATTTTGCAAAGAAAAATGTTACCATCCAGTGCCTTAATTATTGTACAGAACATGCAATAACAGTAAAACAAATGTGACTGCATTTGATGTCTCAAGTCTAATCTGAATACGAGACAATTGTATTATTTCTGACTGCACAGATGACGCTGTTTAATGTGACCTAAATGCAATCTGAAGCTGCAACAATTTGCTCCCAGACTCAAATATACCATAACCAACTGTATATAAATCGCCTACCACAACACATTTTTACAGATGTCACATGATATTTTTCCAAATCAATATTCGGAAAACAGTGTCTATATATTTGGACACTTTGCTATGTGTTCTGGGTTGGATAAAAATAAAACAAACCTGCCAATTGTGTGTATCTATCTATATCTATATATATATATATATATATATATATATATATATATATATATATATATATATTCACACATATATTTATATTATACATATATATATATATATATATATATATAAAAATATATGTATGTGTATACACACGCATACATATGTATATATATATATATATATATACACACACACACATATATATATATATATACACAAATATATCTATATCTATACATGCACACAACTATATATATATATATATATATATATATATATATATATATACCTTGTACATTTCATACATGTAATGGTTCCGAACCAGAAGTAAAATCCTGAGTTCAGAAGGGTTATCTATATCTTGGTTTGTATATTTTATATCTGTATATTGATATCTGCTATTTATTTTGAACCTTTTGGAATACAGCCATGTAAAGTGTCTAGTTAGAATTCCTTGTTTTGTATGGCAGAGGAAAAGATTAGTACACAGCAGGTTATCAAGTGATTAAACATGATAGGAAATCAAATGTAATTATGCAAAAATGAAAAATGATTGGAAGTGAAGTCCTGATGTAAAAAATAAAATAAAAATGTATCTTCTTTGTCTAGTTATTATTATTAGTGTCATAAATTTATAAAAAAAAAATAAAGCAGCAATATGGCCATAAAAAAGATTTGTAAGGGTTAACCTCTTCAGGCTAAACACATATCACTTTCTCTTAAATGCCACAGGGAACCTGAGATAAATGGTGAGGCATTTTCTGTGTTGACGCCGTGTTCGCCTGTCCGATCGCATCCTTCCCAACAGACAGCAGAGAAGCAATTACAAAAAAGACATCTGTGCCAAGGTTTAGCTCACCAAAGAGGGCAAGCTCTTGTGTTTAAGAGGGATAGAATCAGATCGATGAAAATGTCTGGACCTGTTAGCACCAATAAAGCTGAAGGCCACTGGGAAGCTATGAGGGGGGCTTTTGTTGTAGAGATACTGAAGAGACTGAACTGTGGCTCACTGGGGGGAGCGGGAGAAGGGTCAGCTTGTGCAATCATCCATCTTCCTCTGTGGCAGCTTTCTGTCACAATCTAACTGTGCTCAACTGAAGAGGCACATCTCTATTGGTGACACCATACAAACCTCAGCCAAGTGTAAATTAACTTAATATTCACTGACCTTATGCAAACCAATGAAATACTTTCATGTCACCTTGGATATAATGTTATGTGACATGTCAAAAAAGCTAATGCTGCCAGGTTTAAAGTTTTTGTGAGTAAAAGCATTGTATAACTGGCTTTTTCTGGTCCTAAAATCAAATTATACATTTCCATGCTTTTAAATATATTTGTTATGTGGGACCCCAGCGGTTACTTTGTATATACTGAAAGTATTATTTTTACAAAGCCCTGGATAGGTCTGTATAGCTAAGTGCTGCACTTTTCTAACTAAGATCAATTTTTCAGAACACATTTTATTGAGCATATTTAGGAAAAAATTAATATAATAGTTGTTACCGTGTTGACAGAATCAAAGACAGTTTTGGATTGTTTCAATTATAAAAAGAGGAAGTAGACTTTTCAGAGAATGGTAATATATTATGTTACCAGACACTCCTTAGTCATCAAGCAGATATTACTGACATATTAATATGTAATATAGTTGAAATACTATCTGCTTCTCTGATATAGTAATTACCTGAAGAGTCATAACTTGTGAAACTTGAATTTCCTTGAGGGATTCTGTCCAAGAAATGAATGTGTCTGCCATTCCCTCACCAAGAGATGATATAGGTACAGTATGTAAGATTTAAGCCTGACTGGAACGACTTCCATATTCCTTCTTTACATGCTTCACACATTTATAGAAAATACTTTTTATGCAGTATTTTCTTAGTTGAATAATTGAAAACATTTAAAAAACATATTCAAGATATTTGTCATATCATTTAACTGTTAAAGCAGATTTTATGTTAGCTATGTATGATATTTATCACGTGTATATTAAATAATGTTTATTGTTGAACAGTAATATATTCAGCGATGAAGCTAGTGTTTATAGGGTTCCAATGCAGAATCATTTTGGCAGATGAAAAAAAAAATAGTTAACATTGCTAGTTTTAGAGAAGATTTATATATATATATATATATATATATATATATATATATATATATATATATATATTTATATATGTGTGTATGTATATACCGTATATATATATATATATATATATATATATATATATATAATAGCGACTTGCCCATCAAAAAATGACGACAGTAACATTTTAAGCCAGGCAATGCTGTTTGCCACACAGTGCGAGGCTATGTCCCCTCTGAGTTCCTTCGGTGCTCATGGCGAGCCCTGCAATGAGCGGCTTTGCCTTCTGCGCTCATTGCCTAAGTCCCATGGCCCTTATCTTCACCAGCGCGAATAGCACTTTCGGAGCTCATTGCCTAAGTCCAGCGGGTTGTCGGGATGAGCGCCTGCAGCTCTCATCTCCACCAGTTCTCCTTGCCGGGGGGGGGGAACTGCTGCGCGAACCCGCAAGTTTAACTTTACGATACCAACAACTTTTGGCAACCCCGCAATTATGACAACTATATATGTGATATCACATATTATAATTGTCTAACTGCGATTCGTCGTCACGCTTCAGACGAATCGCAGTTAGACAATTATAAAGTGCTGCGCATTGCGCAGAGCGCGGCGCGAGCCGCGCTCTGTGCCCGAGCCGCGCTTGCGCAGAGCGCGGCGCGAGCCGCGCATGCGCAGAGCGCCGCGCTCTGCGCCCGAGCTGCGCATGCGCAGAGCGCGGCGTGATCCGCGCATGCGCAGAGCGCGGCGCAAGCCGCGCGGCCCGAGAGCCGGTAAAAGAGTGGGGAAGGGGGGGGGGTAGAGGCACAGAGGGAGAGTGGGGAAGAGGGGAGGGAGAGTGGGGAAGAGGGGAGGGAGAGTCACAGAGGGAGAGTGGGGAAGAGGGGGGGGAGAGGCACGGCACAGAGGGAGAGTGGGGAAGAGGGGGGGGAGAGGCACGGCACAGAGGGAGAGTGGGGAACAGGCACAGAGGGAGAGTGGGGAAGAGACACAGAGGGAGGGGGGAGAGACACAGAGGGATAGGTGGGAAAGAGACACAGGGGAGGTAGAGGAGGGGGAAAAGACACACGGGAGGGAGAACATGGAGAAGATACACATGGGAGGGAAATGGGGGGGGGGGGAGAGGGGAACAGACACAGGGGGAAGGGGGAAAGAGACACAGGCCAGGGGGGGAACAGGCACAGAGGGAGAGGGGGGAAGAGGCACAGAGGGAGAGGGGGGAAGAGACACAGGGGGGAAAGATACAGAGGGTGAGGGAGGAAGAGACACAGAGGGAAGGGGGGGGAAGAGGTACAGAGAGAGGGGGAAAGAGGCACAGAGGGGGGGGGAACAGAGGAAGGGGTGAAAAGACACAGTGGCGAGACACACAGAGAGAGGCGGGGGAAGAGGCACAGAGGGAGAGGGCGGAAGACACAGAGTTGGGAGAGACACAGAGGGTGAGGGGGAAGAGACGGGGAGGAAGAGGCACAGAAAGAGGAGGGGGAGAGACACAGGGGAGAGAGTGCAGGGGGGAAGATACACAAGGGAGGGAAATGGAGACACGAGGAAGGCCGTAACAGACACAGGGCTGAGGGGGAAAGAGACACAGGCCAGGGGGGAACAGACACAGGGGAGGGTTGGGGGAGACACAGGGGAGGGTTGGGGGAGACACAGGGGAGGGTTGGGGGAGACACAGGGGAGGGTTGGGGGAGACATAGGGGGGGGGAGAGATGCATAGGAGGGAGAAGGGGGAAAGAGACACAGGGGAGGGGTTTAGAGACACGAGAGGGAGGTAAAAACACAGGGGGGCAGGAGATACAAAGGAGGTAGACGAGGTGGAAGGAGACACAAGGGAGGGAGAGGAGGGGGGAAATAAGACACGAGGGAGAGACTCGCAATGAGCTCCAAAGGGGCTCATTGCAAGGCCTGTGATGAGCGCCAAAGGCGCTCATCACAAGGCCAGTAAAGTAGAGGGGGAGAGGCTTACATTGTGTGGCAAACAGCATTGCCAGGCTTCAGTTTTTATTGCCGTCATTTTTGACGGGCAAGTCGCTAGTACTTATATATATATATATATATATATATATATATATATATATATATATATATATATATATATATATAAAATCTTCTCTAAAACTAGCAATGGTCCCCCTACCCTGTAAACATACCCAGAGAGAGCGTTGTTAACAAATGTTAAGATAAGTGATGAAAGATAGCAATAGACCTGTGTGGTGCCCTTACTGTGAAATTGCAATCATTTTTTGTTTAACTTCATTATGTGTATATCTGGTAACCCTTGTGCCTGCCAGTAAAATGAATCATGATCACACCACACAAGCAGAGAAGTGTAAGATAAAAAATATAGGACAAGATGTAAACCAAGATATTACTGAATGCCACACTGATAATTTGCAGTTAAGAATTATGTATTTTGTATTGTTTGTAAAGAGGTTTATTATGTGCTATATTTGATTACTGTTTTTTTTCCCCATGTTTGTTTAATCTTCTGCGACATATGTAAAAACTTAAACTTGCTATATGGAATAGGGTATCGAGTATGCAGAAAACATAAAAGGGACATTCATGTAGTCCTAAATGCGTAACCATTAGAATACATGTATGTATATATTGAAACTTACTTCATCATAAACATGTCCTCTGATTTGATACACAATATGAATGTAATGACATGGTGTGTGGTAAAAAAAATATGTAATATTATAGGATGTGTTAACTATATTATGAAAGTCTCTCCCTTTGATCCGCTAAGCTTCACAGGGGCTGCAAAGTACTTTGATGAAGACTACAATGGATATTTTCTATGGGGAAAATTGCCATCCCAGTCCTTAACTGTCCTTTGCGGCCCCTGCAAAGGCTTAGAGATTCTACCCCGTTGTGTCAGCTTCATGCCTTTTTTGTATGGTCACTTAAAATGTGTTGCTATGGATCAGTAATCCTGCTTACAGGAAGAGAGGGCACTTAAGATCCTGCTCGCTATCTGCAGTTTCTTACGGAGTACGATGAACACTCAGTAACAATTAAAAGGCTGCTTCCTTCACTATAAACCTTTTGTTGGTACACAACTAAACAAATATTTTGCTTATTCTCTTTATCTCTAGAGGTAGTTGAGCGGCATCACTCAAGTATTCTCTTTTTCTATACCGGAGACAGTCTCTATGCAACAAGAACTACTCTATATTTTATCACCTCCTATATTCACTTCATCAGTTCTTCTGATCCACAACGGGAAAAATTTACTAAGCATCTCAGTACATAGTAAATAAGTAGATAACATGAGATGCACTTATTTGCTATGAGTAAAGACATCCCTTCTCATGATATTTCATCTCTTCTCAACTCACCTCAAGTGAGAAAGTGGTTAGTAAATTCCCCCTAATGCTGGTATTGGAGCCTCATTAATATGCACAAGGGTCTGAATTATACCAGAATTACTTAAGAACATGGAATATGATAGCACAGGGTAGTCCACCCTGCAAGGAAATGGCTTTGTTTTATATTTATACACAGAAGACTGTCTTTAAGTAATTGGCTATACGCTTTACTCTGAACACTACTGTTAAACACAAAGGTGGTAATTCTTTGTAAAGACTTTGGCTTTTTCTCTAGTTATCCTTTGTTTAGAATAAAAGAGCCCTGTGTAGTACGGATGTTTTATTTTCATGCAGCTTACAGGGAGTATGAATAGTGATGTTGAAATGGCTTTTATTATTTGCATGTGTTTGTGGCCAGGCAAGCTAAAGTATCATTTATATTTGCATGCTTGTAAATGCTGGGAAGTCAGGTTGTGTTTTTTCTTTGTGGTACGTAGCTTTTAAATGGCCACACGGCCAAATATAGGGTTGAAAAGCATGTGGAGAAAGCATGTATTTTTATAATTTGCTATTAAATTGATGAAGTTATTTTAATTTCTGACTGAAATGTGTTTGAATCCATCCCTTATCTGTTATATATACCATTATGAGGCTGCACCAACTGAGACAGAGGAACTACTGCGTAATTGCTATTTAATATTTAAACTTAACATGGATTGTTTGTACCTATAGCTTAGTCGAAGGAATATCAGCCTTCAGTGTAACAGTTAATATTGGTTATTGCTCTCTGTTTTTTTTATATTTTTATTGAGTTCACAATATAAAACAAAAGTTATTACCTATATAAGGCCTCTAAAGGCTCTGCAGTGCACTCACTCTCACTCATTCCCATGCTAAACACTTACAAAGTATCCTGCTATCCATCACTTCCATAGAGCTGACACAGAGTAAATTATACAAAGTGTGTGTATATGAAAGCTTATGAGACACAGAAGAAGCTAGGACTATTGGACCCTGTGGCTTGTCTCTCCCAGTGACACAACACATGTCCACTGGATTGGCTGCATGGCCAAGCTTATATCTTCATTATCAATGCAGGTGCTTGGCTTCTAGAGCCATACCAGCATTAACTAAAATGCCTATAACCAAGTCAATACTTGATTCATTTGAAAAATGTAAAGAGCTTTCCTACATTTTTACAACATTATTTGAGCAGCTAGTGAGGTCCATGTTCCTTTACACAGTCACAGAGTGGTCTGAATTTTCTTTTTGTTCTAGAATGAGTTTTTAAGTTTCCCGTTGACCCATGACAATGTAGGGGCACTTTGTTACTTGAGTTAAGCACCTCTCTTAATTTATTAGTGTAATTTTTTTTATAGATCACCCTAGGGGTGATTTGACCACCTAATATATATTAATTGTCTTCTTTATTGAGCCTATACAGAAATCTACCTTATATAGAGAAAATGAAAGGTGGGCCGCAAATTATATTCTGGGTACTAGTGCTTTAATATTATTGGGGAGATCCACTAAGCTACCATGGGGCAGTGAAAGTCTGCAATGGCAATTTTCCTCTTGGAAATAGACATTGCAGCCATCAGCAATCTGTTTTGCGGCCCCTGAGACGCTTGGGATTTGCATGAAATATTTCAAAAGAATTGTTGTCTTAATTTAATGTATAGTAAAATCATGTGATTTGCACACTAGGTTGAAGTTAGACTGTATACCACATGTTAATGTGCATTAAAAAAAAATGTAGCACATAATGACAATACTGCTGCTTTAAGTGCATTTTTTATATTTGCATTTTAGTAGTTACAACGTGAGCTTTTTCCAGCTCTCTGATGGTATTTTCAATGGCTCCTTGGTGGAGGACATCTTTCTGTCTGTTGTTAAATTCCCAGGATATAATAGAGAAGTCAGTATCTTCAAAACTGCTAAGTAAACAGGACTTACAATAAAGCTCAAGATTACCCATCTCATAAGATTGATGAAGAAAAATGTTGTTGAACCAGTTCTTGTTTGTTAGAAAGCAACTTCATACATCCAAAAGAGAATGTGCTTAGATAGCATTATAAGGCATTTGTATACGACAAAGAAGTAAACACAGCAGAGAAGGTGTTTGATTTAATTGTGTATTTGTATATATTTGCAATGTCAGAAGACAGCTTCTTTTGTGCTAAATGACAGCGTAAGATATATTAGCCAATAGTGACATGTCATGCTGTGAGATGTGGGTGTCAAGGATGTGTCTGTTTCTCTATTGTTTCTGTCTAAAGGGAAAAATAAGACTTGGCAAAGCTAACAGCTGGT
The DNA here is from genome assembly GCA_027410445.1 of Discoglossus pictus. Taxonomy (NCBI): domain Eukaryota; kingdom Metazoa; phylum Chordata; class Amphibia; order Anura; family Alytidae; genus Discoglossus; species Discoglossus pictus. The sequence goes on from CM050165.1 coordinate 252,297,602, forward strand.
TTAACATTGTCACTGCGTCCAGCTGTTCCTGTGGAGTTACCACGTAGAGGAGCATTGGGACATTGTAGATTGCATCTACCATGGGAGACAGAGTAGTTATTGTCAGATTAATCTAAAGTGGAGGGGGGAGCGCTTTAGTGATTGGATGTGTCCCACTTCTATTATTCAGAATAATGGTTAATTCTCACCTCTTCAACCGCTTGGTCTGTGAAGAAATTACTTGTATGGATTGAAGTTCTTATTGTATCGCATTGTCAGCATAGCTGAGAGATCAGTTGTCAGAGCATACAAGAAAAAAAGGGAATTCATCATTAAAGATTGCTGTTTCCAACAGAGATGAAGGTTTTGTAAATGATCATATTTTTCCTATATAATGTTACTAACAATATAAGTTAGTTGAACAATGTTATGGCTTGGATCTCTGATTGTAAAAATTATACAAATTTAGAATTTTTTTCGAATGCAAGTGTTACACATTAGGCGTGTTTACTAAGGCGTTCACATCTGAGGTTATGTAGATGAGCTGAGATAAGGTGAGAAGGTCTGGTTTTCCCAATAGGAAATAATGGATAGTAAATCAAGAGATGGCGTGAGATGCACTTAGTAAACTCCACCCACTGTTTTTCAACTCGCATGCCAAAACCTGCAGTTCCATGTAGATTTTAGCGCTTTACCTTTGTACATTGCTTGGAGCAGATTTCACTCTCAGTTATAATTGTGCTGCAGAATATGTTGGGTGATATATGCAATATGGTCATACCAATATGTTAGTGGAATATATTATGTCCTTATAATTAAGTTGGTTATATGTTCAATCCAATATCTGTTCTGTTACGGAATGCACATTAGCACTTATAAATTTGCTACTCTAAGCATAGACTCAAAACCAAATTTTTCGATCAAGGAAAAAGTATTTTTGTGTACTTACTAAAATATTACCACTGTATTGCAATATACATATATGAAGAATGATAATAATCCACAGTTTCAGCACTAGTTTTTTAATTAGAACATGAACTTCATGCATAATGTTCAGTGCTCAATCATTTGAAAGGCCATTACATAAAATGATGACATTTGGCAACTCTAATTTCCTGGCTGAACTGTGTGCGATTTTCAAATGATTTCATAATATAATAATACCCTAATGCCTTTTAATTTTCTAACAGTTTTGCAGCAGCAAATAAAGACATCACCTTTTAAATCCAGGATTAATTTTTAAATTTAGTTTTGTTTATTATTTTTTTTTTATATCTTGTGGATTTCATTAGTGATGTGCTCAGATATGAAGCTAGGTTCATGTGTATTTCAATTTTCCTTTGAACTCTATGCTTGTATATGTATCATCTGTTAAATAAAAATACTCAATTTCAGTTTCCATGCATACCATTGTTAACAGTGTAGTGAAACGTCTGATTTTTTAAATATTTTTTTCATAACATTTAACAGTTCTGGTAAGATGTTTTTAAAAATTTGCAATTTGTGTGAGTGAAGTCTTTTTAACATCTGATCGTACAGCTTTTATACTTTACTATTGTACTTAGCCTGGCCGTTAAATAGAATTGTGACACGCATAGTGGGAAATGTAGACCGGTTGCAATGCAGCACAACAATGGGAAACTATGTATTCTGATTACAAGCATGAGCTCAAACTAGACCTATGTAAAATGGCATTGAAACATGATGATGGCTTAGGGAAAATACAAAACATTTTTTTATATGAACTTTCTATTAAAAGTACCTGATCATAGCTAATGATGGTGTCTTAACTAAGGCTTCCAACACACCTTTACCTGGACTGTTAGTTTTTTTCTTATGTATGAGTACACTAGTGAATGAACCATTTGTCTACAAATGTACAGTGATCTGTGACATGCTTGTTTGTGCTGTTGGAATAATATACTGATTTTGAAAAGGATGAAAAGAACGGTATTCTTCTTTTCCTGCCTTTTAACTTCTTGATACAGAGCTTCCCTTAATTTCTCATTACCTTTGAGTTTAACCAGCTCTCATTTCAGTTTCACCCATTCTCTACAAGAATACATTTCTGTTTTTCAAGCAAATTATTCATGGACATATGGATCAAATTAATTTAATTATATATTACCAATTTAATATGTTTACGCATTAACCAAAACACTTACATTTCTGTCAACTGAGAATGTTATCGCTTTTATTAAGGACAAAAAACATTCCATTTTACAATCTGAGGGCATCTTAAGCATACAAACCTGGTAAGAGTCACGGAAATTGGTTTAAATTGAGATCGAGGGGAACATGATGTTACGAAATGGGGAACCAGGGAAACATTTGCAGTAAAATGGTGCAGCTGCCTGGTTGGTTCTCACTACTTGGTGTTTGCTAATGTACTAACAATGTGTATGTAAGTAGCCAGGTTGCATTTTATCACCAAATTATCATATCATTCCTCATGGCTTGGGTATATGTCATAGATCACATACACTTATATTGTTAATTCTGATACATATATTAGGTGCATGTCCCATGTATGTGTTACCATATACCTGAGACCTGTTCTTAAAATGGACCTTTGAAGTTTTAGATAGCATGCTGTTTTACTTGGGGTGCAACATAAAGAAGTGCAATACATTTTTATATTTTGTTTTGTATACTGTCAGAGGGAGCTGGCATCTTTCTTTTATTGGCATAAGCATTCATACAGCTCTATTAAATTCCCCCAATGTGAAAACCTGTAGCTCGTAACGGAGCCCGCTAGACTTACGGCAATTAAATTGGCCTCTTACAGCTATCTGCAAACGATCTGCGGAGTTACATGTGGAAAAACCCTACGGGCTGTCGATATCGGAACTCCGTTGCCGCAAAGCCTTTCATCTATCAATCCCGTAAATATTATGTTCGCGAATCACTGTTAAATTGCTACAAAACTAATGGCGTTAAAACCCGTAATCCGCAAATGGAGCCAAAAAGCCTACAAGTTCTAGAGAGGACCTGCAAGGGGGTAAAAGTCCTATCCATAGCACTGTAAATGCAAATATCAACACACAGCTGTATATAAATTAAAGGGAAAGTGAAGTTAGGTATTAAAATTAATAGCACAACATTCTCAGCTTGCAAATTTGCAATATAAAATCCTTTTTTTTGTTATATCGATCACAGCAATCAATGTGTTAATACATATAATGGAACTCGCATGGACTAGAATATCATATTTACAGATTTATTAATATTGCATTATTTCTAGAATGCGAGTCCGATCATAACTCGTAATTCAAACCCGTAAGCGATTGAAATATTTTCAGTGACGTAATGATGACAATCTCTTTTACCATTGGCTCTGTCTAAACCCGTAACTACGGGTTTGACTAATTGATCATGTTCACAGCCGCACATGCAACATGCACAAGAATGGTTTACGGGTTTGGATGTCGCCCACGTCTGTTTCAGGCTTGGCTAATGTAATAGCTCTGTAACTTTGCAGGTGTACCGTGCTACGGGCTTGGAATTTAATATGGTCCTTAGTGTTCTAAATTACCATATATCTCCCTCCCATGTTTTCTTAATATCCCTCTCAGAGGAATTTAGCCTGGTTTACGTCCAAGTCATGGCATCACAAGCCACACTTATCTGTCACTCTAATCAGGAAGAGCTTGACAGTGCAAGTTGCACTATCATGACTGCTCTGATCGGTCACATGTCTGCTCAGCATCCTCCAGTTCATGTAAGGGAAATGAATAGGAAATGAGAATGAGGGGAGTGTATTAGAAGTGTTTTAGGACTTTCTATCTACCTGGGGTAATGGTTACACAGCTGACTGGCCACCTAATTTAAATACTATTTCACTGTATCCCCAACATTTAGTTGTATAGACTGAAAGGTGAGATACTTTTTTTTTATAAATGATAAAATAGAAATATATTTATGTATATTTAAACATATATGCAGTTTTTATTATTCTAACCATTGATGTTTAACAATACTATGTATGTGTGTATGTGACCCTTGTATTATATCTTATATACATGTCTATAATAATAACAATATTGTTGTGTATTTGTATTTCATGAATTTACAGTTAACTTACCAATCCATACTCCTCTCCTCGTGCTCCTCGGGAATGCCTAAAAACACATGTAAATGGAGATTTCATTCTTAAGCTGCATTACAGATACAGTTCATGCGTGAAATTAACATTCACCTTAAATATACTAGTAGCTCCACTGCTATGATTAATGTTACCCTGCCACTATCTTAGCTTTAAGTGTTATGTACCTGATGCCAACCTTAACCGTCCCCTGTGTGATCAATGGCAATAATATAAAATTGTACAATAAAATTATGATATTTGGGGTTTGGCGGGCAACATTTTCTTTACTGGTATGTTCGTATTAACTAATAAATAAACATTATGCTTGAAAACATTTTGTATTGTCGATAAACATACCCTCGGTAGCCCTTTAACAACAGTATTCCTGAGATCTGACTTTGCTCATCACAGTTTCTATTGAAACAACAAATGATCAACCTCTTTCATTTTATTGTATCTTTGATTCTGGCCCATGTTATATATACTTGTATATACATATACACTTTGCTATTTACGGTCTTTGTAAACATCACCTGTACATCATTTTGCTTAATCCTTCCTTTTGTCGTAGGTGATACAATATATATGCAAACAAGACACAACACTATTTCAAGCCTCATTTGAACCTGCAAACTGCTAATGCCGTGACTGCACTCTTGACATCCTTTGTATTCCGCCTCAAGTAAAATTATAGTATAATCTTAATTAGATTGAATCCAGAAAGCACGCTCTTGCTTTCAGATTGTATAAATGTTTCATTTGCATATTTAGTCATAAAAAATTAAAAGACAAAACTTTTATTCCTTTAATACTTCTTAGAAATGAAAAGATGTAGGTAATGACATAAATAGTGTTTTAATGCTTCAATTTAATAAATTAATTGGCAAACTGAAGACAATATTGAAAAGATGAATTTAAAAGTGGAAGAAGTGCGTGCAGAAAGGATTATATGGGAATCAAATCTTCTATTAGGATTTATAAGGCGCTCTGATCCCTCATTTTGTCAGTGACCTAAATTGGGGATATTATTTGTTTCAATTACTGGATTACTGAACTGAGGCCCTGCCCACTGAAGGTACTGTTTTTTAGGCTTAAAGGGTTGGAGAGATAAAAAAAAAGATGAATATTGAGAGGTTGAAATGTAAATACCATTCTACATAATCAATCCGATTAGTTGTCACACTTTACACCCACATAAAGATTAAAATATTTGTTTCCCAATTCAACATTTTGCAGATCAACTACACTCGAATGGTTTATAGGACAATGGAAGGCTCATATCTATTATAATGTTCTTCTGAAATAATTGAGGATTTAAGAATAAGAAAATATTTTTAGAAAGTTTAAAAAAAAATAACTACACCCATTAATTTGTAACTATTATGTTAAATGTTGTTATTGTATGTGGGGGCAGTTGTTTTTCTTAAATGATTGGCCATTTGGTACAAACACTGAATGCAAATAAGCTCTCTATTAAGTTCTATTTGTAATGCTACCACAATGTTGTAGAAATTAACAATATGATTAAATAGAAGTGCAACTCACAGTAGAATCACCCCTCCCAAGACTCCAAGCCAACACGCAGTGTTCTAGAGGTCCTATATGTAAGCCCCTAGACACAACCAGAGTCTGCTAAAATGAAACATTTCTCTAAAAAAAAAAAATTATGACCATGGTTTAAATAACGTCTGATGTAATCTAAGTTATTTTTTACTGTCTGATATCTGCGCCTGCACATTCGTTCTTATTTACCTTGTTTAGTGCAAAGCCACAGAAATATGAATCAGATACAAGCTTTAAATCTGTTTGATATCATGTTAGTCATCATTTTTTTTTCACATAATTTCTAACAACATACCAATTATTTCTAATACATGTTGATCTGTTATTATTGATATTGCAGATTTGTTTTGGAAAATCCATAATATCCTGTGTAGATTAGAAGTTATGAGTCACTTGGTTTTAGAAACGTAAAATACTTGAATGTAATGCTAAGTTCAGTCGCGTCTTGTACATCAGTAATGAACAGAAAGTGTTTTTTAAAGAAAGGTATAAAGGAGAATTACTGGTGTCAGAAAGCAGACACACTTTGCAAAGGAACAGCTTTTTTATACGGCTTTGTTAATTTAAGGCTGTATATAAACACACACATCTATGATCAAATTAATCAATCTTTTAACAATCAGAGTTAATTATATTCATGTTATTTACGTGTAATCTTCATTGTGTTACATAGTAATGTGATATGAGGAAAACTTTCATAAACAAGGTGCAAGTTACTGTATGAAGAACTGGAGGTCAGGGGAAATAGAGCACTTTATGAAATATGAAAGCAAATGGAAAAATACATTTTTATTACATTGATAGAGAACATATAGTTCTTTGATTAGGTGTGTTTCTTGTGCAAGACCATTCCTTAATGGAAGTCAACATCTATTGGCAAACCCATATGTTCTCCCTATTAACACTCTCATACATCTATGAACTAAGTGACTTTGAGGCAGACCATGTACTGTTTCCCCTTAATATATTTTTAGGTTTCTTTTAGAAAGATGAAGGAAAGGCTGTAAACGAAAGTGTGAAAATTATATTTTCATTGTTTGGTGGTATATAGTTTCCCATACATATTTACTATGCATCAAAGGCTGCTTGTTTTGCAGAATCCGACAACATCAATTTTTTATTCTGGAAATTGCCATTGTAAACCTTCAAGACCTCTAGGATGTGAATCTACCCCATGAACTGTTTTTCCTGCTGACCTGGAGCCTCATTCAATTTGGGGCCATAACTCGATCGTAAGTAGCTGTTTTCCTGCGATTGAGTTGCGCAAGTTAGGCGTAGGTTGCGAGAATCGGAAACAATGCTATCGGCAGTAGCATTTGCGGGCTTGAACATGATTGCGTACGCAAGCCCGTAACTCGTGGTTCAAGCCCGAAAAATCGGAGCACTTTAAAAGCAAATAAAAAACCAATCCAGCACTGTAAATGATGGGGCACACAATGGGTGACATTAGAATTAAAAGCACAACAATCTCAAGCTTGCACATCGCCAATATATAATACTTTATTTCATGTTTAATTTCCATCCAAAGTCCTATGACTTCCAAGCCCGTAACCCATTATTCAAACCCATAGGACTTCAATGAAATATGGAGGTTGGATTCCAAAGCCCTACAGGCTTGGAGGTTGAAGCCCGTAGGACTTTGGATGGAAAATAAACATGAAATAAAGTATTTCATTTTTGCGATGTGTAAGCTTGAGAATGTTGTGCTTTTAATTCTAATGTCACTCATTGTGTTCCCCATCAATTACAGTGCTGGATTGATTTTATATTTGATTTTAAAGTGCATCGAATTGTCAGTAAGCCCTTTGCAAGACCTCCTTGGTCCCAGTAACCTTTGAATAGCGATGTGTGAAAGATCAAAGGCTTGGAGGGAAGCAACTTGCGATTTTAAGAATCGCAATGGATCGCAGCTAGCAGCATGTAACCCAATCGGAGCCCGCAAACGGAAGGCATTTGAATAGCTAAGTAACTTGCGATCTCCACTTGCGAACCTGGATCTCTAAAAAGTAGCAATTGAATGAGTCTCCTGATATGGAAGAACTCAATAAGGGACTTCAACATACTTTGCATATGCTTTGGGAATAACCTCAATAAAAATAGGCTGAGGGCAAAATAAGAGTTTAGTATTCTAAAGAGATAAGAAATTGTTAAGATTAGATGTACCAAGCGGTTCTTAGCTTCAATATATTTCTGTGTTTCTACATTCATTGCAAACTTGAGATGAACTCAGTTACTATATTTAAGAAGATTACTTTAACAGTATAATTTATTATGTCTTTCGATAGCTGCATACTTTTAGAAAAGTATATAATTCCCCCAAATTGTTGGCATTCTTCCCATTCTAAGCCCTCTGTTAAATCATTCTTGAAACATACACTGGATCGCATCATTAACAAACTGCAGATGTTAAAATATTGATATTGATCCATGTATGAATACAGAGATATATTTTAACAATATATTTAATATTGATTTGCTCTGTTATTTACTGTTTGTGAAGTGTATGCTGACAGATTAACTATACAGTTATGTTCACAAACTTTATGCACCTAATTATGCATTTTCTGTAGCTTGGATTACTTCATAAAGTTATAGTGGGAAGTAAACTGTTATTGCATTAATATGTATAAATTTAGAGCAAATGATAATGTATATTGTCTCCCATAACACCCTGTATTTCAATGTTGAAAGACCCAGTTCCTTCAGTTTTTTTTTGCATTTCCATATGGCTAATAATGTAGGCAAATTGTGTTACAGAACAAACCTTGATTTCCCATGAGCCTATAACACACGATTTAGGAAGCACTGAGACAGCCACATCTATGTTGTCCCTGCTAAGGCAGCATCTGCCTATATGTTATGTTACAATGTATTATATGGTTCTGCTTACCAGGTATCGTATCCATCACCAATAGGTTGCTATATAACAAGTCCTGGGTCCCTATTCAATTGAGCAATTGTAAGTTACGGAATGGAGCCCCCTAAACTGATTTGCTATTCAATTGGCGTCTTTTCGCTAGCCGCAAACAATTTGCAGGTTAGAAGCTCAAAATCTCTGCGGTTGTTAAAATCTTAACTCCGACCCAGCTAAGCCTTTGATCTTTCAAGTCTGTAAATGTTACAACCATAAATCGCTATTCAATTGCTACAATTCCTCTAGCCCGCAAATGTTTTCACACCCCTAAATGGCAAATGTAGAAGAAAATCCTGCGAGTACCAGATAGGACTCGCAAGGGGGTTAAACGCCTGATCATAGCACTGCAAATAAATAATCAATACTGCACTTTAAATAACAGGGAAAGCGATGAAAGACATTAGAATTAATTGCACAACACTCTCAAGCTCGCAAACAAAAAATACATATTATTTATGTTTAATTTCCATGTCATATCAATCTTGGGAATCAATGAGTTATGATACATATCAGGCCACCCATATGGACTAGAACAGTATCGCCATTCATTTTTATTATTTTGTATATTGCCAGATTGCGAGTGCGATTGACATTTAACCTCCATGTTTTACTGACCTAATGATGACGGTCTCATTTACTATTGGCTGTATCTACATCAGTAGTTACGGCCTTGCTTAATTGATCATAATCACGCTCCGAAATGCTACATACGATTGCATGATTTACGGTTTTGTCTCTTGGCCCTTAAATTGCGGGCTTGTTCAATTGAATCGCTCTGTAATTGTAGCAATTTTCAAGCCTGCGGCCTGTATAACGCAAACTGGGCTTGCAGTTGAATAGGGGCCGTGGTTGTTTCCTATCCAGGCAGTGCAAAGTCCTCTCATACAAAGTCACCCAACATCCATTTTATGTACAACAAACCCTTCCAAGGGCTTTGTCCTGTCTTTAGTTTGTATAATCAAAAATCAAATACTTAAGTATGAAAAAAGTTGCTCTTCACGTGAGGAGGGATAAGATGTAAGATGCTAAAAGCTTATCTGATTCAACCAATATATCAACAAATCCCTCATCCCTTCCGATCTTTGTACTCTAGAATATATTAAAATATATCCATATACATCTCCAAACCAACAGGAAGTGTAGATGATACAAAAATGGAAGCAGAGTCTGTAAGTAAATTTTTTAGCCAAAATGATTTTATACTCCTGGTTTACACAAATGCTAATGTAATTTTCTTATAGACTTTGCAAACTTGTAAAGTTTTTACCAAACTACATTGATACAACATACTGACTATAAAGATTTGCAAGCCATCATATATCAATAATTGACTTCAATATGTATCACATTGCCAGGTACGAAATAAAGCAGAAAACATATTTGATTAAATTAGTCATATGCTGAGACACAACAATTGCTCATTTTTCCTTCATACAGGCACAGCGAATACTCAGTATTTGTTAAAGATGATGTCATGCCAATTACTTCAGTTTACATTTAGTTACAGCAAAAACCCTTGGCAAATACTGTATTTATTCAGAAAACAGATTTGTAAAGCTTACATAGACTTCTGTTCCAAAACAACTAGTTTGATTGCTCCCTTTGCACCACTAGTAGGTGCCTTACGATATTTTCTGCAGCACTGGTTACAGCGCTCTCATATGAATCTTTTTCAGTAAGAGCCACCACTTTCCAAGTTACCTGGCACAGAATAGGTCTCATTTATTGAAAAAATTAAACATACACATACAAATAAACATAATTGCATTTGTAATTACATATTCTAAGTGACAGTGCCTCACAGTTAATATAGTAGAGATGTTTAGCAATGAAACAATTAAAATATGATCGTTAAATGTCTCTGTGACTATTCCATTTTTTCAACTGAGTATGCTCTTCTTTATTACCTTCGCTGCTAATCGTAATTAAACAATGAAGATAAAGCCATCATTTTTAGAACTTGAATCTTTCAGTTAAAGGACCACTGCACAAAGATAAAAATATATATGTTTAAACATTTCAATATGATCAAAACCTTGAAAAATATCGATGAAGTTCAGGAAAGCTAGAATTTTTAAGATGAAAAAGGGAAACACTGACTGAGAGGCCATTCTTAAAGGATAACTGCCCAACATAAAAACATGTGTTTGAAGCATAAATAAACAGGACAAAAAGTCATACAGATAGTTTTTAATCAGAAAACATATATATACATTTTGATGCATCTGCAGGAGCCTGGAGGGATCCATGATACATTTGTGGAAGTTGTGTGTGTGAGAGGGGTGTTTACATTTCTGGAGACCTATGGATGCAACTTCCTACTTCTGGGACAATGAGGGGGATGTGGTGTGGTGTCAATTTAAATCTAATCCAGGTATGGATGCAACTTCCTTCTTCTTGGGCAGTGAGGGGGAGGGGTATGGTGTCAATTTAAATTGTATCCAGGTATCCAACAATGGCTCTGTATGCCTGCCTGTTGCCTCCTCCCCACCTCTCCCTCCACTGATAAGTACAAAGCACCCCAGCTATCAGGATGTCATGTAACAAACACAAAGTGGATATCTGTACTCAAACAGAGTTTTCAAAAAAGTGCTTTATGCCCATGTCTCACACCTCTACTAATATTGTTAGTTTGGTACATACTTGACAAACAAGTGCTTTTTTTTTTCTTGAACCACAGTGTTCCTTTAATTTATACATTTCTGTTTCCAAAGTATCCCATTTTTAGACAATGCACACACAGTAAACGCTGAACTCTCACTTTTTAGTATAGTAGCTTTCAGTGTCCCTCAGCCTGTCCATTAATCTCTTTGTTGGTGTACTCTTGCAGAGTTGGAGAAGCAGGCACCACCATTCTGCTTTTTATGCTAATATGTAGAGTTTCTTGCTGGGACATGTGTGTGCTTTCATGCATGAGGTTGTGACGTCGCTTATGATGTCATAGATGCCTCTTGTCAATGTATAGCAGCAATGCTGATATTAGTGCACTCTGCACATACCACACCATCAGTATTCTTCTAGATAATAGCAGTACCCATCCAGTATCCAGACTGGGAATTTACTGCTAGTATTGTGATCAAAGAAACACAAGGCTTTAATTATCACATTAACTCAAGTGTATCACATATTATAATTGTCTAACTGCGATTCGTCGTCACGCTTGAGACGAATCGCAGTTGGACAATGATAAACTGCGCATTGCGCAGCAGTAGCTGCGCTTGCGCAGAGCGCGTCACAAGCCACGCATGCGCAGAGTGCGGCGCAAGCCGCGCAGCGCGAGCCGCGCATGCGCAGAGCGCGGCACACGCTGCGCATGCGCGTAGCCCGGCCCGAGCCACGAGCAGATGGGAGAGTGGGGAAGAGGGGGGGGGGGGGGGGGGGGGAGAGGCACAGAGGGAGAGTGGAGAAGAGGCACAGAGGGAGAGTGGGAAAGAGACACAGAGGGAGGGGGGAGAGACACAGAGGGATAGGTGGGAAAGAGACACAGAGGGAGAGTGGGGAAGAGGGAGAGTGGGGAAGAGGGGGGGGAGAGGCACAGAGGGAGAGTGGGGAAGAGGCACAGAGGGAGAGTGGGGAAGAGACACAGAGGGAGGGGGGAGAGACACAGAGGGATAGGTGGGAAAGAGACACAGGGGAGGTAGAGGAGGGGGAAAAGACACACGGGAGGGAGAACAGGGGGAAGATACACATGGGAGGGAAATGGGGGGGGAAGAGGGGAACAGACACAGGGGGAAGGGGCAAAGAGACACAGGCCAGGGGGGAACAGGCACAGAGGGAGAGGGGGGAAGAGGCACAGAGGGAGAGGGGGAAGAGACACAGGGGGGAGAGATACAGAGGGTGAGGGAGGAAGAGACACAGAGCGAAAGGGGGGAAAAGGTACAGAGAGAGGGGGGAAAGAGGCACGGGGGGGGGAACAGAGGAAGGGGTGAAGAGACACAGTGGCGAGACACACAGAGAGAGGCGGGGGAAGAGGCACAGAGGGAGAGGGGTGGAAGACACAGAGTGGGGAGAGACACAGAGGGTGAGGGGGAAGAGACAGGGAGGAAGAGGCACAGAAAGAGGAGGGGGAAGAGACACAGGGGAGTGAGAGGAGGGGGAAGAGACACAGGGGAGAGAGTGCAGGTGGGAAGATACACAAGGGAGGGAAATGGAGACACGAGGAAGGCCGGAACAGACACAGGGGGAGGGGGAAAGAGACACAGGCCAGGGGGGAACAGACACAGGGGAGGGTTGGGGGAGACACAGGGGGGGGGAAGAGATGCATGGGAGGGAGAAGGGGGAAAGAGACACAGGGGAGGGGTTTAGAGACACGGGAGGGAGAGGGAGGTAAAAACACAGGGGGGCAGGAGATACAAGGGAGGTAGACGAGGCGGAAGGAGACACAAGGGAGGGAGAAGAGGGGGTAAATAAGACACGAGGGAGGAAGTAGACAGAGGGAGAGACTCGCAATGAGCTCCAAAGGGGCTCATTGCAAGGCCTGTGATGAGCGCCAAAGGCGCTCATCACAAGGCCAGTAAAGTAGAGGGGGAGAGGCTTACATTGTGTGGCAAACAGCATTGCCAGGCTTCAGTTTTTATTGCCATCATTTTTGACGGGCAAGTCGCTAGTAATATATATTTAGTATTCTAGATCTGTATATTCTCTATCACACTGATACTACCCCCCAGCTAGGAGAGCACGATGAACACAGATTATATGAATCTCCCAAAATCTGTTAATAATTCTTCAGCATTTTTTAATTTTTTAATTTTGATAGGACCACATTTTGTTTTTTATGGTTATATAAGTGCATAATGAATATTTGCTATAAAACAGTATCATGCTGTAGATACAGTATTGTTTTTAGTAGAAATACAATTTAAGAAATATAACATAACAAGATGTTCTTATATTTTGGACAAATACTGACATTTCAATACCTAATTGCTGAATGTAAATAATGTTATCTTATTGTTGTAAGGTGTTGAAATGTTAGACAGCTATTAATAGTACCACGATTAAATGCACATCTTTTCTTCTCCAGTCACATTTCAAGGCCTGGATGTGTTTAGGACACTAACAAGCACATATCACCACCCTCAAGCAGGCAATAAATATTTGCAGTTAGCACATCCTTTTGTGTCTTACGGAAGCTTAGCTCATGCTATGGTGATGGGAGATTTGCAAATGTGCATATCATTTAATTATATTCATGATAACTATATCGTGTCTGCATATGTAAATACATTTTCAAGTAGTTTGGGTATTAAAATGTAAGATAATAATTAAAACTGTTGCTGGCCAAAAGGAGATCTATATATATATATATATATATATATATATATATATATATATATATATATATATATATATATATAGGAGAGGTTTTTGCTTAGTGCATAGCTTGTGACATCACACAGGAAGTAGCACTTATTTGTGAGACAGGAAGTGAATGTTCTTCTCCCATTTGGCTCTGAGATCTGTACGATATTCTAATTATGTATTTAATATCCTTATAAAATATTTGTATATTCCACAGTGCAAAACAATGCCAATATAAAATGTGATTCTTTACATGAGTACAATGAAAAAAACTATTCTCAACTGAGTTTTTTTTATCCATATAAAATGTATAAAAACACCAAATATGTTGCATGATTAAGATTGATAATATATATATAACTAGCAAATTGCCCGTCAAAAAATGACGGCAATGAAATTGTAAGTGAGCTAATGCTGTTTGGTGTATAATAATCAAATATATAATACATTAATAAATGAATATACTTTACCTATTTTGCTTTGTGTTGAAGAGCTGCAATCTGTTTTGATGTTGGTGCAGCATTAGTGGTGTGGAGCTGCTGTGTAAGCGTGATGAATGTGTGCAGTGTAACACTGTGCGTGCGCGAGACCAAACCGTTACCGTAGCTGTGTACTTCTGCATTGTTCTAAAATGGCGGCTAATGTGTGGTATGCGTCTGTAACGGAATATCCGTAGGTGTTTTGTAGTGTTTTGCATGTTTCTTGTGGTGTTTTGCGTGTTTAGAGTGCTATAGCCTCATTTTCGTTTTGTTCGGCGGCCATTTTTTCTCTCGCTCAGAGAATTTTTTTAGTGTTTAAACTCTTTAATTTTGAGTTAAATGAAGGTGTAACTTGCTTTTTGAGGTACTGGAATCTCCCTCTTGCTGTAGGTAAGCTTTTTATGTATGTGTTGTGTGTATTTATTGTGTTTTTAATTTTTTCATGTCCGCGGGTTGCGGACGATTTTTGCGAGGTCGTAATGGGTGGTAACGTGTCTCGTATGTTGTTGGCATTACAACGTAAAGTTTGAGAGGGTCGCAGTTGCTGGCAAGGAGCGCCTTCGGCGCCCCTTGCCAGCAACTGTGGCCCTTTCTACGCGAGCCCGCAACCGTTAGCAACAACTCGTATGCTCACAACTATATATGTGATAATACTGGTGGGTCATGAATATATTTTACTTATGCCCTTTTAGTTTAAAGCAGGGGTCCTCAACCTTTTAATACCTTCCACCCAATGTTGATGGTAAAATGTCTTTACTGCCCACCTGTGCCACAGTAACTCAATTTACCCTCTCTAGTTTCTGGTTACATAAATCATATGACCCTAGCTATGTATTGCCCTGTACTTACTAGTGATCCGGTCCTGAGTGCTGCCCCTCTCACCAGCTTTCCAACCAGCTATGCTTGATGCTGCGGGTCCCCAGCGTGTGACATCACTCGTCATCAACGCCATCTAGCGTTTACCCTGCCCCCCCACCATGAAAGCTTAAATCGCCCACTAGTGGAGAGTAGGGACCAGGTTGACTACCTCAGGTCTATTGGGTCATGTTAATATTAAATACTTTTAAGTATCAAGTAATCAAGTAAACAGCAAATAGTTGTATTCAATAAATATTATTAAATATAGTTTATATAGCATGCTGGAGGCATGGACACACCTGCCACGTATGATTCAGATTTCTATCAAATACATAGTGATCACAACTGTACTAAAGGATGCAGGAGCAAATATGTTTTATTGTGGTAAATTTAATTAGCATCAACAACATTTTGATCATTTATTTATACTCCTGTATCATCAAGTTGTTGTGTTTAGTTGTTCAGTCGTGTCTGACTCTCCGTGAGCCTGTGGTCCGTAGCATGCCAGGCACATCTTTTGTCAGGTACTGCTCATCTAGATTTTCATAGCAAAGATCTCTCTGCTATGACCTGCCCATCTTTGGTGCCCCTACATGGTATAGCTCACAGCTTCATTGAGGTACACAGGCCACTTCGCCATGACAAGGTAGCAATCCAGAACAGATAAAAAGGTAATTAATGTTTTTTATGTTTTTTTCAGAAAATGAGTGATTACAATATAGAGGCAAACCTCATTGCGTGACTTAAATATACTGCCAAATAATACATTTATGAAAAGCAAACCTCTTTGCTTAGCATTAAATGGTTAGTTTTTTTAATAGAGATAAATTCTACCAAAAATGTGACATCCTGTAGCATCCATTAAAAGCCACTAATGTTGTGCTCGCTAATTTCATAGTGAGTTTCACATCATTATTTCTTTCTAACATAAAATCTGAGACTTTGGCGCTTAAATTGTAATGCAACCACCTTATTACATGATCTCACATTTGTAATACTTGACCTCTAAAGGAGGCTTATTAAAAGGAAAGCTCTTTTTGTCTAATAACTCAAGTGTGGCAAAAACATTGATTTCACACCTCAGATCGTTTTGAATTAATGTAGGTGGAATAATGTGTCTTAGGAACTTCTCTAACAGCCAATCAATATTTGTCATGGTCATTTGACTTTGAATATCCTACGTGTTGCATATGAATTGCACAAATTCGCACAGAAAATACATTCATGATATATATTTATGTGTTTGTGTGTGTGTATATATATATATATATTTCTTAAAAGCAAAGTGGAGAGTGTTGAAATTATCACGCATTGCAAATCTGTGTAAATCTGAAACATTATTGATGACATTAAATGAAACATTTAGTAAAGGACACGCTATCGTTTTCAATACATTGTAATCTCTACACTGGGCTTTAAGTGAGGAGCTGTATTTTTTGGCCCCACAAAAAGAGGCAAATCATTTATTATAATATACTATCTAATTGCAAGTGCCATGGTTGTTACTTGTATACCGGAGCGTGTGCAGGGTGTTTAGGGAACCAATGTATTTAAATGGACCCAGTAAAGCAAACACATTTGTTATATCAGGGCAGGGTAGTCATCTTCGTTAGTTTTAGTTTAGCAGTAACAATTGTTTTTATATATTTGTTAATTAGGATTATTCATTTATTCTAATCACAGATTTATACTGCATTCTCCCCTTTAAAGCAAAACAAAAACAGTACTCCGCAGAAATGATTGAATTCATTTTATTTAAATTGAATAAATTATTATTAGTGATTTATGGAGATTATCCATTTGAACCAATTACTGATTTTTTAAATAAAAAAAAAATATTCTCCATAAAAGGACATTATTGATCCTATTTGGGCAACAGTTATAAAATTCAGAGTCTTTATACAATTAAGATAAACTGCAGTAACAAATATATTAGTCAAAAAAAAGTATTTTTTTTAACAACTAAATAATATTAACAAAGAAAAAACGAAAAATGTGTATGACCCACTTTTGTATCTTTACTATTTCTTAAATAACACCTTATATTCTGTATTCCTTTTCTTTTTGCAAAATCACATAACACAAAGGAAAATTCAACATTGTTTTTGTGTGAAAACGTATATAAGTACATATCTTGCTCGTCGCATGGGGAGATTCTGACTTGTTGGCTAATGTAAAAAGAGAAACAGAGAGAGGTTTATTCACACAT
Organism: Discoglossus pictus; assembly: GCA_027410445.1. NCBI lineage: Eukaryota > Metazoa > Chordata > Amphibia > Anura > Alytidae > Discoglossus > Discoglossus pictus. Next base: position 252,314,992 of record CM050165.1, read on the forward strand.
TTGGTTGGAATAAGTGTTAAGATGTGCGACTCCCATTATCAAAGAGTAATATCAACCAAGTGTCTTCTTTAACCAACTAGATCCTTAGGGCCTTATTCAATTTTGATTTGGCCAATTGAATAGGGCTCTAAATAAGCACATAGCATATTTATTTTAAATAAGTTTTTAGTTAGTGAAGACCTTGCTTTTGGATAGATGTTTACTAACTAAAAACTTCTTTAAAAAATATATGGTATGTGCCTATTTAGAGCCCTATTCAATTGGCCAAATTGCAATTGAATGAGGCCCTTAGCCTTTATAAAGCCTGACATTTTGAAAAATATTTTGAATAAACACATTGTCCTTTACATATGTTGTGAAATCTGTACACCCTCTCACATGCAAGTCCTTGGGGACAACAAAGCTTCCAGGAAATCCTTATCTTTGTATCCCAAAGGTCCATAGATAATTTGGACAATTCACACCCATCTCATCCATATGTAGCCTTGGCTAGCAAAACAATGAAAACTGTCCTCTGGAGAAAGCAACATCTACTTTATTTTCCACACTCAAAATTGGCTGATCTCTACCAGTAAAATACATTTATTCTGGAGCATACACTGAAACCAAAGATATTACTTCAAACATAACCATATTAACTGACCTAAAAAGCAATTATTTGCTTTTTAAGAATCTGCATTAAACATAATTTATTGTAGAGGTTTCTTAGAACAGTAAATGACTAATGAAACCTGGATGAATATAATAATCTGATCAGCCTTTAAGTGCAATTTAAGCATCCATCACATATAAGAGTTGTCAAACTGTGATTCGTCATCACGTTTGCGAGCCGAAGGGTTGCAACTTCGAGCCTCACATAGGGAGGCAAGCCGTTGAGGCACAGAAGTCTTCCGACCTCGCACGATTTAGGCGATGAGCGCCGAAGTGGCTCATTGCCTGCGAGCCTCCCGTAGCGAGGCGAGCAGTTGAGGCATTGAAACTCGCATCACTTAGGCGATCAACCCCTAAAGGCGCTCATTGCCTGCGAGGCAAACAGTTGAGGCATTGAAAAACGTGGGACTTAGCCGAAATGAGCGCCAAAGGGGCTCCTGCGAGCCTCGCAGGCACGCGGGACTCAGGCTACAAGCACTTAGAAAACACAGGATTGCATTACGCTGCAATCATTTGAGGGACTTGGCACTTAGAAAAAAAAATTACGAGCCGCGGGACTTAGGAAAAAAAACATGAGGTCACAAAAACACGCAGTTAACGTCCGAACCGCGCAAATCGAAAAACACCAAAAACACAAAGAAAAACACAATAAAAAAAAAAACACACACAGCACGGGGGGACAGCCAGGACGTCTGGAAGTAAGGTTGTACGCGAATCTAAGCCGAATGCGGAAAAAAATGAAAACGAGGCTACACAACCCCGAAGTGCGCAAAACACTGCCGCACTATTATAAAGGACAGAAAATACTCGAGAACCACGTAAGACATACACTATCGCCGCCATTTCACAACACTAACTTGCACATGCACATTACCACATTACGCTTTTGAAATGGCTGTTCTCCCACCTAATCAAGCGATTTGCCCTCGCGAGCGCAGCCTATATACAATGCACACTTAGCACATTGCTGACCCTTTCTCTTCAGATGAACAACAGTCTCCCTGTACATTTTAAAAAATACGCCAAAAATATTGCTAGCTCTTCAGGCTATTGATTGCTGCATATTAAGTACAAATAGGTAACGTATATTAATTTATTAATTAATTATAGTAAGGTATATTAATTTATTAATTAATTATAAAAAAAAAAAAACATCTCATATTTTACACTGCCCTTACTTTATGAATAATGCTCATTGGCTGACAGGGATAGGACACTTTAAAGCAGTTAAATATGTAAATCACTTTAGTATGCTCTGACACCTGATACATTTTCATGAGCCCACACGTGGGCCTAAGGCACTCTATGCAACATGTGAAGGCGCTCATTGGACTGTGAGCCTTGCAAAGCGCGACATGCAGGACTTACGGTATAGCGCTCATTGCACTGCGAGCCTTGCAAAGCAAGCAGTTGAGGCATGCAGTAATCGCCGTTGGCTGCCCATAGGGCCACAACTGAGAGTCTCACAAAGCAAGGCGAGCTGTTGCCTTGCAAAGCGAGCCGACATGCAGGACTTAGGGTCTTTGGCGCTCAATGCACTGCGAGCAGTTGAGGCATGCAGTAGACTCCCATTGTGTGACAAACAGCATTTCAACACTTTTTTATTGCCCCGTCATTTTTGACGGGCAAGTCGCTAGTAATAACATAATGCCGCAGACTACCCTCATTTTCATGTGAGGTGTTTATTTTATATATCTGCCTGTAATTGTGACTAGCCATAATTATTAATATACATGCTCAGTATACATCAAACAGTTTCAATAATTTGTTGAAGGCTCACCACAATATAAGTCTTGCAACAATATAAGTCTCGCAACAATATAAGAAACCACTAATTCCTATAGTATACAAGTAAAATTAAAAAATATATATATTGTTATTTAAAATATAATATGCATATATTTATACATAATTTATTTCTAATTATGATTAGATTTTCTGTCACTTTCCAATATAAAACAGCAAAGCTTAGTCAACAGGTCAATTGTCAGAGCGAGAGATCAACAAAGAAACAGTGTATAAGACAGACAAATATATACCTGCAAACATTTTTTTATAAAAAAATATAAGTAAAGTAGCATCATGTACACATTATACTTATACCTTTTTTTAAAGTAATATATACAGGGTATATACAGAAATGGGTCTTGTCATGCCCAGGGCCTGACTGGACTGTTTTGGACCACGGCCTGGGCCTGAGCTGTCAAGAAATGACCCTGTTTTATTGTTATAGTTATGTATTTTGTATTAGTTTTGGTTAAAATGACATCTAAATTGTATGTATTGTGATTATGTTACAGTATTGTTATCTGGTGGTGACTCATTCAGCCTCACCTAAATAAACAAACACAGGGGGGCTTGATCAGATAAAAAGTCTGAGTGTTTACAGCAAATGGTGATAGGTAATACAATCACCAGTATAAGATCATCAGATGTACAGGGTTTCCCAGTAAGCAGGGGCAGCCTATTATGTTAATTGGTCCCTCTTCAATGTACTTAAGGATTGAGCTTACTGTAATTCGCCAGCCTGTGTGCTAGAAAATTGTATAAAATGCGACAATTAATAAAGGTATGGCAGTTGTGTCTGCACTTTCATAAACAAGGTGTGAGTGTCATTCTGTGCTTTAATCCTAATTCTAAGGGATTATATGGTGGCGTGGTTCCTGTGTATGGTCCATCTTCTGCTATCAGAGGTGTAAAAGGACTGCAGGATTCTGCTGGATAGGTTTGAACCAGGTTCTTACCAAGTCCAATTGAAGTAGCAGACCATGACAGGTCTCATAAGAATGTTAAAGTTATAAAAGCTATTTTACCTCTTATTGATCTGAGAAGTCTGTATTTTAGTTGAGATAGGGTATGATTTGAGGTAGATGTAAGATCATGCAATCTAAAACTAATTTGAATTCACAGCTGCATTGGCTTTTGTTTTTTGGGAGCTTCTTTTTGCTTAAGCTGCATTTGTCCTGCATTACTGACTAGTCATACCCCTGAATTTAGGGATGGCAGATGAGCCATATTATGACCTGTATTGAACCACATTTGGCAGTAGAGCCTTATGTTGCAGACCTCTACCATAGATCAACAATAAAAGCAAGCTGCAGACATCTAGAAAGAACAGGAAAATTGGTAGCACAAGAGTATATTAAATCAATGGATAGAAAAAAATATCACCAAGCAGAAAAGTGTGGATAAATATAATAAAAAGGATCAAGCAGAGTTTGAAGCAGATACAAAAATAGTCAGGTTAGATGAGAAATCGCTTCTTATTTGGCATTAAATTCTATAATTGTATCACTGATATATATCTTTGTAGTAGAAATAGCAAAGGCAATAAGATCTAAGGAATGAAAAACCTCCTGTGAATTCTGAAGGGTGCCAGTTGAGATATAGAGAAAATCCTTGGTAAGCCCTTAACATGTTTTCTTAGAAGACGAGAAATATTCCACACAATTGGCACAATGCCATAGTTATCCTCATTGATAAGAGACAATGAAGAGCTCAAGAACTTCTATCCAATCATTCTGTATTATCTTATTGCTGCAAAAGACTTGTTTTCACCAGCCTAGAGAAATAGCATGAGCAACGAGCCGCATCTAAATTGCACTTGAAGTGATTTCTGTGAGTAATTACGTAATCTACTTAGTTTAGGGAACATAGATTATATGAATGGAATTGGTACCATGTTCACTTCAGCCATTTAAAATGCATTGAAAAAAACAAATCAATAAAGAAAAAAGTATCAATATTTTATGTAAAGGGTATAAAGATCATTTATTTTTCAGAAAACAATACATTTCAAAATCACTAAGAAGTTAATATTTTTGCCAGATAGTATGCAAAGCTGCAGAATACATTTGACTTTTCTAACTAAACTGTGATTAATTATATTTTGACCAATCTTCTTTTGTTATTACAATATTAGGAGTGTCTGTCTAAGCATGTGCCTTTGCCGCACTGTCTCACTGTATTCACTAACTTTCCTTATTATATTGAAGGCTATGTTGACTCCTTATAACATTTCTGATGTACTTTATAGGTTATAATTTATAGGTTTCCTAAGTCTGTATGCAATTAGATCTATAATTTCTAATACAATAGAAGCATCAAATTAACTTAGAATTGTTTTCTCATACATAGCTTATATAATTTGGTTATAGTACAAATCACAAACCTAATCACCCATGCATTTAGAAAATATTAATTAGACATGTGAATTGCATTAAAATGTAATTTGTATATTGTCTGCATAAATTATCATTAATTAAATAGGTTATATGCTAGAGTAGGCTAGTGTGGTTGCTTGGCCCAACTTTGGGGTTCAATGGCAACTTTGGAGCCTCATTCAATTTAAAGCCTGCATCTCGCGGTATATATGCTGTATGTCTGTGGGTGTGCTGTGGTCTCGCACTCAGCTACAATTACTTTGCTATTCAATTGAACAAGCCCGCAAGTTACGGGCTGAAAGCTAAAACCGTTAACCATGCACTTGTACGTAGCATTTCAGGGCGGGAACATGATCAATTAAGCAAGGCCGTAACTACCCATTTAGAAACAGCCAAAAGAAAATTAGACCGTCATCATTAGGTCAGTAAAACACGGAGGTTTTATGTCAATCAATTAGCGTTTAGAAGTCCGATATGCGATCAGACTTGCATAACACAAAATAATACAAATGAATGCTGATACTGTTCTAGTCCATATGGGTGGCCTGATATGTATTAACTCATTGATTCCTGAGATCAATATAACCCCAAAATGAAACACAAAATACAATTATTTTTGATTGGAGATTTGCGAGCTTGAGACTGTTGTGCAATTAATTCTAATGTCTATCATCGCTTTCCCCGTCATTTACAGTATAGTATTGAGTTTTTATTTGCTTTTAAAGTGATATGGATATGTCTTTAACCCCTGTAGTACTCCGTAGGATTTTCTTCTGCATTTTCCATTTACATGTGTGAAAACATTTGCGGGCTTGAGGAATTGTAGCAATTGAATAGCGATTTGCAACTGTTACTCTTGCGGACGTGAAAGATCAAGGTTTGTAAGTTACGGTTGTAACAACCGCAAGGATTTCAAGCCCGTAACACGTAGCCTATTTGCGGCTTGCAAAAAAAACGCAAATTGAATAGCAAATTAACTTGCGGCCTACATTACGGGCTACTGTAACTTACAATTACTCAATTGAATGAGGCTGTTGGTGAGGTATTTTAGAACACAGCTTAGTGAATTCAGCATCTCTTTAGATTTATTAGAAAAAAAAGGTATTAAAACGTATTCATCAAGGTGTTTTCCATTGTTGAGTCTCCCTCAGGGACAGGGGCTGATTGTGGATTTTTAGCCTTGGAGGCAAAACCAATGACCTAACCGATGATACAGTGGCTCAACTCAACATTTATGATCTGAGACTGGTACACACATTATCCCAGGGAACCGATTCATATCCTGGAGCTTATTTATAGAAAAAAATCCCCTTTTGTGACCGTTGACTTGTCTAGTTATGGTAATAGCTGCAGCAATTCTAAAATATGTAGGAATGCTTCTTTTCTGAATAAACTGAGAAACAAACAAAGAAGTCGGTGAAATAACACAAGTATAAAACAAATGTCAACCATTATGGTATCCACTTAAGATGGATACATATGGTATTCACTTAAGATGGAAACATATTTTATTATTGTTTTCATATTAAAGCTTAAATAAGCATTTTAGTTTTGGCTCCATACCAAGATATTTCTTTTTTTACTAAATTATTAAATCCAAATACTATTCCCTAGCTCTGTGGGGGGCAAAACTGTACAAAATATACATGCTTCTACTGGAATTCGATGTGAAATCATTTTCATATTTTATTTGTATGATTATATTTGCAGTATAAACCTCGGTCACTAAGCCTCCGGCTTTGGATACCAGGCATTTTAAGCCTTTTAGTTTGGCTCATAAATCTCAATATGCATTTTCTGATCTGTGCTATATCATCTGCAGTTCAATTTCAGTATGAAAAATTGTATTGTATGTGAAACAGGAGGTCTGGAATTGAGTCTGATTGTTGTAATTACTCCCACTGTGGAGCTGTCAATATGATTAAAATAAAGATTCTGGACCTGTCCATCCCAGATGAGGTCAGCAACACTGACAGTGGGAGTACTGTTCCTGCAAGCTGTGCTTTCAATGCTGAATTATAGCAATGCAGACACTAACATGACAGGAATATTTGAAAGCTCACGTTGGGAATCCTAGGCCTTTAGTACTTATGGTTTGCCATATGCGCTGTTTCTATGCTTGTAATTGTCTCGAATAAAAGCTCTCCATTTGTTTCTTTCACTTTCTCGCTCAATCATAAAACATCAGAGCTAATTATACCCCAGGACAAACCCTTAGATCGTATCACCTTTTCTTTTCATTCTTGTTTCCTCTGCTATTAACAGATATAATGAGCTAATAAACATTTCACAGTGTTAGTCCATGGTAAAATACAACAACAGACTTCAGGGGTGTAGGAGCCAGAATATTTATTGGGGGGGGGGATACAGCTCATTGTACGCACAGGCCGTAAAATAGCTCATTTATACATGCATAGAAACATAGAAAAATCTGGGGGGGATTTGTCCCCACACCCCTCCCAGTTCCTACACCCATGACAGACTTCATTGTTTATCTAAAGTGTAAATTGGCTTACACAACCATTTTAAAAGTGTTCCACATCATTTTGAAGCTTTGGAAGACTAAGACAATAATTATAACAGGATTGTTTTTTTGTACCTAAGGGAATGTTTGAGGCAAATACAAAGAAAAAACAGGTGGCAAGTATCATTTGTTGAGCATTTATGAATATAATTTGTCCAAAAAGGGAAAATGTGTATTTGGTCCCCAGTTAATTCTATGGTTCCTATTGGTTGTATTACAAATTAAACTTTACTTTTGCTTTGTTTCATTTAGCATGGAAGGTCGTTATCCCTCAAGGATATTACTAAGTACTGTAATTTCAGTGGCAGTACAATGCAAGCTTTGGGACACTTTGTTATGGGGCGTTAGTTTGAAAATGAGTGAAATGCATGATTTTGTTTCTCGACTGCAGTCCTTTCCCATCATCTAACAAATAGCATCAATCGGGTCTTGGCTGAAAAAAATAGAACAAAATGAAAATAAAGAAACTGTTCTGGATTTATGAATCGAATTCCATGGCTTTCAATGGGTCTTTATCACTTCATAAATCTCCTGCAGTTTGTTTGCGACAGTTTAACAGTCTTCAGTGTTTGATAAATAGGACACGTTCACTTTTAGGTTGTAGGATTCATTATGCAAGGCACGAAAAAAATTGAATTGGCCAAAAGCAAGAAGGCGTCCTTTTCCAGTAATATAGACACAAAATAGCTCTATTCATCAAATTACAATTTTCAAACTTTGTTTCAATATTATTAAGACTTTTTACATTAAGGGGAAACTGACACTCAGAAATGGAGTGGCTTTATAATGAAACCATAATGTTTTAGAGTATCAGCTTTCCTTTAATATACTCCAGGACAGAAACTGCACGGAGTCTTCAATTATAATATCAACCTCAAGCCTAGATTATAGTTGAATAAGTTGGCCATTCGATAGACGATACATTTATATAGTGAGTAAAGTAAACAAGGTGTACATGTAGGTTCTTTTCATCTTACTAAAACATTTTTTTATATTTCCCCCTGTAGGTAGGGATTTATACCTTTTGTTAGAAGACTTATATGATCACGTATACGCACCTTTTGTACCTGATACATGGGAGTGGAGCATTAAGCAATTATAAGAACACAGCCTTCCATTCTTAACTTGCTTTGGAGATACAAATGTGAACACAGATGTACTATTTATTTACTGTACTACTGTACGGTGGAGGGCTTCTATCGCTCTTTTGCCCACCATATATTAAATGATTGTTGTGGTGAACTACCTACTCATAAAGTCCACATAACAAGCTGGGATCCTGCCCAAAGCTGATGATGGCCAGTAAGCTTGTACATGGATAGGATTCTCAGCTTGTGTAAAATCCAGCCTTGGTTTTGCATTAAAGCTGTGTAATACAGCAGGCATAAGCTTAAAGGAAGCCATGATTGAAAATGGCTATGGATTGAAGAGCGAGGCATTTGTGGGCACATTTGCATGTCCCAGCTCAGCTTCCAATTCTGAGCTGGAAGCAGGTTTTTTAAACTTGTTTTAGACATTCAAATGTGAACACAGGTGTACTATTTATATAACCTAGAGCTATGTCCAAAATGAGTCAGAGTAATATAAACTATTACTAGTTTTTGCAATATGAAAAATATATAGGAATCATGGAAAAAAGTAGAAATGTTCAATTTCAAAATGTAGCATCAATACTGGCAGATGGCAATTTCAAAATGTAGCATCCATTTGGACATCACTACAGTTAATTTAAATACAGATATGCAAAGTTTTCATTCCTAACAAAAAAAAACAGTACAATGTTTATCATAATCATTGTGGCGTGTACAGGAGGAGACAAAAGATTGCTTTCTATATTGAGCCTGCATTGTGTCTGAAGGAAGATGCCATTTGTATTAAACTCTTTCAGCCTTATTAAATTGCGATTCAGCAAATTTAAAAGGGCTCTATTTAAGCACACAGCATATTTTTTTTACAGAAGTTTTTTCTTAGTGAAGACCTTGCTTTCGGATAGAAGTTCACTAACTAAAAACATATGTAAAAAAATATGCTATGTGCTTATATAGAGCTTTTTTAAATTTGCCGAATCACAATTTAATAAGGCTGAATATTTTTAAATTGACTTTAAAGATGACAATATAGAATCAGAGGCTTAATGACTGATAGGAACCCAGTTATATCCCATTGTGCTTGAAACCATTACTGTATTGGTCCCTACGTCTTCTGCTGAAAGGTTGTTCCATTTACCTTCCACCCTTTTTGTAAATTAGCACGATCACACATTACCAACAACCCTTCAACCTTTTAACTTCAAATCATGACCTCTTTTTCTCTTCTCTGAAAGAATACACTTTATTGTTAAAGCATTTTAGTGGAAAATACAACATTGAGATTTTTTTTAATGATTGTAGTTTTCAGCCATAATTGTGTATTTATTGAGCTAGATTTACTAAGCATCACAAGTGGCTGTGATTTGTATTCCTGTAGTCATTATGTACTATTTCCTGTGATGTAAAATGGCCACCAAAACCCTACACACCTCATCTTAGCCTTACTATTGACTATTTGCTGTGTCCTGTGCTGGCCAATCGTCAGTACTTTGCTGTACTTCTCATGCCAGGATATTTCTTAAATCATTTTCCACACATATACTCATCTTTCTTTAACTACCAGACATGCACGCAGAGCACATTTACTTATATGATACAGGAAAACATTTTTTGTTATGTCGCCTTAGTCAGGGTGCGGTGGTTAAAGAGAGTTTGCAGTGCTTCCCTACACATTCATTATATTCCTTCATATAGCTTAATGTTATGTTACAGCATACATGTCCTTCATGTTTTGCATTTCTGAGCATTTAACATTATCAGAAATGTAGTTGTCATCTCTATGAAACCACATACATGATATTACCTCTGCAAGCAGTGACATTTTATGATTTAAATTAATTTGTTGCCTTGAGATGACATTTTATCCTGGGATGCATCAATCCATATGACATGTTTTGCCTTTCAAAATGTTTAAATTAAAACACTAATAAATATACATACTTTCCTTCTACAAATGTATGAGAGGCTGCGAGCTTATGTTCTACAATTTAGTGAGTTTGCTTTCTGCAATTCATGCATTTTATAATGTTCCTAAAGCCAACTTAATATTTAGCACAATGTTATTGTAATAACCTGTGAATAAATAATGCAAGTCTAAATACAACAAAATTGCATTCTGCAAAGATCTGACTGCATTTTAAACAGTGCATATTTGGTTTCCAGGTGTTTCTCTACCAACGTTTCAAATATAAATGTTTTCATTTACATAGGAAATTTAAAATTCAAGAAGCTTTGGCATTTTTTTTAAATGTTAATTTCCGAAAAATAAATGACATTTCACCACTTTGATAGTTACTTTGGCATATATAGCACAGTATTTAATTTCATATATTCATGTGTTTCAAAACTGAAAAGTTTACATAGAACTGTGCAGCATTTCTCAAATATTCAGTTACATTGCATGCTGATTGATTATTGGGCCTTATTCACCAAAGTGTGATCTTTTTTGTGATGTGCAATCTCTTTAATTCCTGTGTTTATTGTGTACAACATTGATTACACTTAAGTGAATAGACTCCAAAGACTGTGGTCTCAATTTTTTCCTATACAAAATAGTGCATAGTAAATACAGTGATGCACATGTCAGCCACTTGAGATGCTTAGGGCCTCATTCAATCGCGATTTGGCCAATTGAATAGGGCTCTATATAAGCAAACAGAATACGTTTTTACAGAAGTTTTTAGTTAAAGCAAGGTCTTAACTAACTAAAAACTTCTGTAAAAACTTGTTCTGTTTGCTTATATAGAGCCCTATTCAATTGGCCAAATCACAATTGAATGAGGCACCTAGAGTCAAATCTTAAAGGTGTAAGGTGTATTAATGGCTAAAACAATGAGATTAAAACGGTAACTAGAATATCATTGTATATTTTTTTAAAACCTGCCTAAAATATGTGTTATGGAAAAACAGAGTAACTCATCCATTTCCAGTGTAGTATTTTTAGACTTTCAGTTGCAGTTGGTTTTCATTACTAATGGGAAATGTGGTGTTCCAGTAAAGTGTTTTCAGCTTTATGGATTGTCATTGAATAAAATATTTCTGTCAATATTGAGTCTGTATAACTGCAGACTGCATTTATTAGGTCTAGGGAAACTCAAAGGTTTCACTTTTTTAAAATACATTTTAGTGATGGCAGCATTGCTATGAAAGTACAGTACAAATAAGCAATAATGTTCCATATTGTATTACGGTAGGTTTGTCTTTGATGAAAGTATGTGATATATCTAGATATGTCTGCCTTTATATCTTTTTATCTATTTCTCTCTCTTTCTGTATTTCTGTGGGTGGAATTTAGTAAAGTATTGCAGGTGCTGATACTGGTGCGATAGCCTTTCTTAACATGTGATCCAGCATTACAGATCATTGTGTGATTTATTAAGGCTTTTTCCACTTTAAAAGCTAGCCTAATGTAACTCATCACAAGTTAGTGCAAACAGGGTGTTTAGCTGGCATGTTATGGGTGTGTTATGGGCTCCAAACGATAAAACCCAAATCCTCTGAATGTACTAAAGATAAATCTTGCTTTTAACTAACCAAAATGCTGATATTTTATTGTTACAGAAAACTATTATACCAATATTCAGACATTAACATAGAACATATGTGGCTAAATAAAACTGGAGAATTCTGTGAACACAACTCATGCTAAGGGTATTGTAAATTAAAAATGATCAGTCCCACAGTAAAGAGAGTAAACCTTAACACAAATGATGATTTTTTAAACTATATAATATATTTTTTTTCGATTTGTATTTATTTATTGTGCATAACCTCTCATAACCACAACTCATCTCAGACTTAATTATAATACATTAGATTTAGTAAATTGCGTGTAGACGTGAGTTGTGATAATGCAGAATGAGCCATGGTGTATCATGTAGTAACGTGCATCTTCTTAGTAAAGTACCTCCAATATGTATTTATAGAGACATGGATTTCATCAATGCTGATCTATATAATCAAAGGGAACACTGAAAAATACATAGTGAAACATGTTTTTTGATATTTAAATAGATTCATATTTCACAGTTATCCCTCAAGCTCCCTATAAATCCTTTGTCTAAACTGTTTCTGAAAGGAGCAGAAATTATAAATACCCTACCGCAAAACAATTACCCTTTTTTACTATGATTTTTCCAGTCATATTATTTGCAGTATTGAGAGTATATAAGCATTTAAAAGGAATTTGAAATGTATGGCCCCTACCGGATGTGAAAGTTTCCAGCTTTTTCTTCCTATAAACGTAAAACACTAAGGTAATTAGATGAGGGCTGTAGAAGCTAACAGCCTTATTAAATTGCGATTCGCCAATTGAATAGGGCTCTATATAAGCACAGAGCATATTTTTTACAGAAGTCTTTAGTTAGTGAACTTCTATCCAAAAGCAAGGTCTTCACTAACTAAAAACTTCTGTAAAAAAATATGCTGTGTGCTTATATAGAGACCTTTTCAATTTGCCAAATCACAATTTAATAAGGCTGCAAATCTGTACCATTTTAAAAAAAATGTATAAAATATTGAAAAAGCATCTTGTCTTCCCTACATGATGACGTAGAGGAGTATCCGTGAATTACTTTCATACTTTCATTACTTTTTGAATATCTTACGTATACTTCTAATTGTCTTGATTGATTACATTATACTTCTGCCCATAAGTACACAGATGATAACATTACTATGACACATTTGCTGGTAGGAACACAAGTATAGTATCAAAATGAAATGTATGTGAAATATAAAGTAATGAAGTCACAGAGGCTAAACCACACACAAGACATACTATATTGCTATATTCGCACATCTCCATACACTTCATTGCATGGCTGCATACATTTCCCCATCTGCTTGTGACTGGTGCTCTTTGCCGTTGAACTCGGCGGTGTAAGATTTTCTCTGATGTCTATATCCTACCGGTTTTGGTGACAAGAAAGATATCAAAGTAAAATAATGTGTCTTTAAACAACCGCAACATATTGAACAATTCCTACAATGCTCCTCTGCAATGACATATTGTAGGAATAATTCCTTTTAAGGGAAACATTTTCATTCCATCTTCCTTGTTGTTTTCTTATTTAGTAATGAAACTTGCATATATTCAGACCTCTGGAGGATGCATGGTAATGTGCATGTTGTTAACATCTTAATCAAAAATATAATAAAAGCTAAATGGCTTTGCGGTTATTGTTTCAGCTTCACGAAATACTTTTTGCATGACTCACCACCTACTCTCTTTACTACTACTTTGACAATAGATTTTCTTACACAAAGGAACGTCAATAAAAAGGATAAACCGTTCATGAGTTTTATACCTTTTTGTGCCCTTTTTTGGCTGACTGCCATGGTGATAATATGGCTTGCCTCTGTTGAACTGTAACATTGAAAGCTGTTCCTACTTTGTTATATATCTATATTCTAGCAATGCATTATGTATGGCCACTAACTGTAGTGAGAATTTGAAGCGTTTAGGTTACCTTTCTTGGTTTTAAGAAGGATTTTATGGAAGACAACATGTTGACAGCGTGCGTACATAAAATATTTGCTTAAGAGCTTTTATGTAGAAACATGGCAAAACGATACACCGGTGGGAAACTGCATTTTTAGACATATTTTGATCTTGTTTTTATCTTCCTCTTAGCATGTGGTCGTGGCTTCTATAAATCATCATCTCAAGATTTACAGTGCTCCCGATGCCCTGCACATAGCTTCTCAGACAGGGAAGGCTCATCCCGTTGTGACTGTGAAGATGGATATTACAGATCGTTCTCTGATCCACCCTACATTGCGTGTACAAGTGAGTTCACAATTAAATAGATAAAGCATTAAATGCATTGCTTAGACATGATGAACTTTGGTACCCAGTTTCTCATGTCATCTGTATTTTAATTCTCTATAGTTAAATAAGTGCTGTAGTTCAAGAAAAACTATACTTATTTGTCAAGTATGCCCCAATCTAATCAGCAGCTGTGTACAACATGGACATAAACACATTTTTGGGGCATATCCCAATTTTTTAAGTCTCTGTTTATAAATACAGGAATTAATTTTGCGTTTGATCGATCACATCCTGATATCTTGATCAAAAGGGTATGTTTTTGTAGTTATCAGGGAGGAAGCTGAGGCGAGGAATGAATAGGGAGAGGTCCAGAGTGTTTAATTGATAACAGGATAAGATTGAAAACAACCCCACACCTATTCCCCCCTTAGTGGCCCGGATACAAGACACCTTGTATCACTCAATGTAACCACAGCCCTTTCACACGCACAACTTCCATCAAGTATCATGGATTCCTCAAGGACCCTGTAGATACATCAACATTTATTTTTGTTTCTAATTAAAAACTAGCTGTATGACTTTTTTCCCTGATTAATTATGCTCTTAGTCAGACTCGCAGTTTGCAAACATATATATTTTTTACATTGTGCAGTGGTCCTTTAGCAAAGCAGCGATACCAAAACCAATGATTGCACTTACATTAGTATACATGCTAAGGAGCCTGAATTGTCTTGTCCCAGTAAGTCGTAGGGAAGTGCTGAGGGTTGCAGAGAACACACCAATTAAATAAAGAAAACTGAGACTGTTTCTAATTCCCATCTGTATGCTTATTGGCTCTTTGTTTTTGGTCAGTAAGAAAAAACATCAATGATTTAGTATTCCTATATGAGCTAAAATGTTGGCTTATTTTAGTATATATTCGTGTGTGTATGACATACTGAAGATAGATAGATAGATAGAAAGATCTGGAAAAAAACATTTCAGTGAAGATATGGCCACAAATTAAAATTGCAAATGTAAACAGTACATTTTTATCTAATTTTGTAATACTTAAAAAGAGTATGTTGTTCCTATTGTCACTATCTGAACCCATTAACTTATTTCCTAGGAGCTGAATGACTGCATATTTTTCACATATCTTCAATGTCATTTAGTCTTTTTTGTTGCTCAGTGTACAATAGATATACAGAATAAAGGGGAATTATAGAAATTAGTACATTTTGCTGGGTCATTTCTAAAGTTTTAACAACATTTACGTAGATTATATTGCTATTCTCTGCTGCATTAAATAATTTGTACAGGAAACAAGATAGAATAAATAGCTTACCCTCATATGTGTTGAGCATATTCTGAATAACTTTTAACAGAGAGATTAAAATATATATATTTGTTTCATCCAGCTGTGGAAAATGAATGTGTGCATATAAGGATAAAATGGTTCATAAATAAAGTAAAAAATATATATATTTTCAGAATAGAAAAGGTAAGAGTATGCCGTGTGTAAAACATGTTGTATTGTTGCTTTTTAAATATTAGCCATAATTGATCCTTTTTCTTTTTTCTTTTCTATTTTTCCATATTCTCTGGATAATATCATATATTTATATATAATTAAAATATCTATTTCTCTTGATAATATTAATATTGCATAACTAATATATTAAAAGTAATTATTTAATGACAACAGGCAAGTTGTGTCAGATACACTGCTATGATAGTGTACAATACAAACTAGAAAGCAGAGCGCTTTAATTTATACCCTCAAAACTCATAAACTAGAGCTAATTATATATTGGATTTCAGTAACAAAATATCCCAATATTCCAAAATATTCAGCCTTGTCTTTAAATCTGCAGATCTAGGAGTATCTTTCTCTGCATATTTTATTTTTTCTCAGTAAAATAACCAGATGTGCCATAAGTGTGTATTTATGTTAGTGAATTGAATTTCATTATAGGACTGCATTTCCCTTTTTACAAAAAAATCCAAAGATTTGTTTTTTTCTATTCCCCAAATAACTGTACCTTTGAGGAGCAACGCTATTGGTGGAATCTTATCTCCATGAACATATTTCTGCAATTTGGAAAGGGAAGCCATATTTTTTTTCTTTCCTTCTATCAATTTTGACATAAATGACTGTGTGTACATCAGATATCTTTGAAAGTAGATTAATATGATGCAACTATTCTACAAAATAAAATGTACACTGTGTGGTTCCCTTTCTCAAAATAATGGAATTGAAATCCAATTATTATGGAAATACAATAATGTAAACTTATTTCATTGCTATAGCTAGTACGTTTACATTATATGGAGGCATAAAAGGAAGACTTGGAAAAGTTATTATTATGAAAAATTGAAAAATAAAACCTGGGTTAAGACCTCTTGCATTTAGACCTATTTCTGCAGTTAGCAACTGTAACGTATCGGACATATTAAATAAATATATTCTATTCACTAAAGTCTTATTTTGTATTGTTAAATTCACCGTACATTTCTTGCAATGATTTTACTAAGCTTTCTAATTTTAATAAAAAATCTCACAAGTATGAGTATGATATTGAAGTCTGTCGAGTAAATGCCTTAGTGGATATGAGTTGTGTAACTCAACTACATACTATAGTGGATATAATAAACTGTATGTAGTCATTGGGCTCTCATGCTAGAAAGTTGCAGTGTTGTAAGAACTCACAATAATATATACAAGTCAAGTTAATCAATGATTGTGTAATGTAATGGTTATTCATAAAATATAACACATATTTCTTTATATTTTTTTTATTTTGAAGGACCTCCATCTGCACCACAAAATCTGATTTATAATATTAACCAGACAACGGTAAGCTTGGAATGGACCCCTCCAGCAGACAATGGAGGAAGACATGATGTCACTTATCGTGTGATATGCAAGCGATGCAGCTGGGAACAGGGGGAATGTGTACCCTGTGGGAATGCTATTGGATATGTGCCCCAGCAAAGTGGATTAGTAGATACCTATATCACTATTTTGGACCTTCTCGCTCATGCTAACTACACTTTTGAAGTGGAAGCTGTGAATGGAGTGTCAGACCTGAGTCGTACCCAGAGGCTTTTTGCTGCCGTCAGTATTACGACTGGTCAAGCAGGTATGTGTCCTTATGTTTTAGTAATGTTCATTATCTCACATGAAACAAAAGAGACCGAACAATTAGTATTTATTTGTTTCCCCTATCAAATGAGATTTTATAACTCACTCTAAGGTGATAAAAGCGAATATATTTCTCATCAGAGTTCTATTCCAAGTATGATTTTTATGAGTAGTGTTGGTTTGTGACAGCAGAAATGAAACATTCATAGGTCAGTTGCTATATAAAAGAAAGAAAGGCTTGAACATTTAGGAAGATGAAACTGCCCATAAGTGGATTTTTTGGTTAAAAGGCTTCCATTGTAATGTGCACAGAGTTGTTGGTCTTAATAACACATTGCTTCATTCACTTTGGAAGTCCATGACATTTAACTTCTTTATTTCTCCCTTTATTCATGTTATGCTTTGATTGCAATACTTTATTAAGCTTTACAGGGACTGTGAAGTGTTTCAGTGAAGGCTATGATGGTTATTTTCTTTTATGGGTGGTGTTACAAAGCATCTAAAGTACATCTCAGATCATCCCTTGATTTGTTAAGCCCTCACCTCATTGCAGAAAACGCTTAGTAAATTCGCCCTTTGTATCATGACTTTTGGAGCGCATTCTCAGCTCTTGATGTCATAAATACATATTGTTAAGCAATGTTGTGTGTATATATATATATATATATATATATATATATATATATATATATATATACATATATATGGTATGTGTGTATGTATTAGTTTACAAACCCAGTTATGCAATGCACAATGTGCTTTTTTATATCATGGTATATTTTTTTTATTTGAAAATGTTTTGACGTAATTAACTATGCCAACATACATCTTTCCTGTTTATTTTAAGAAACTGACAATCTGTTTAATGACAAATATTATGATGCTGGTATTTAGCATATATTGAATTAAACAATATGCAATTTACGGACGATTGCGTAAATCCAACTATTATTGTATTATAAAATAAGTGTCTAGCACTGTGCATTGGTCATGGATGTGGGATGATGGGACAGATTGGATAAGATAGGTACCATGTAGCTTTGATTGCAACTTGCCCCGTAGAAAATATTCATTGTGATCTTTGTTGAAGTACATAGCATCTGCAATGCTTAGTGAATCTAGGGACCACTTATACGAATTAGCTTGAATAAAAAAAAAAGTTTTTTAATCTATGTACTTTGAAAGATAAATAGAATATTCTGCTGCAAAGATGCTGCATTGAATCAATTGAAATGTGATTTATGAAAGAAAGTGTATCTACAACAGATGGAGGCTGTAAATCCAATTATAACATTTAAATTGTTTTAAGTGAAATATAAGTAGCAATAGAAAAAAAGGGTTTTCACATTCCAGAGAAGCATTACAACTTGCTTTGTTCATCTAACCTACCTGTCATAATGATATATAGTGCATTGCTTAATTGATCAGTATTTATTGAATATAGACAACTGCCATTGGGAAGCAGCATCTAGTCATTTTCAAACTTTATAGAAACCTTGCAAATAAAAAAACATACATCTTACAGTGGGTTTAGATAAAATGTTATGTCCATCAAAATATATGGACATTTCTTTAAGATAAATCTGATGGTATATGTATCCAGATCTGTGTGATTTACATCTAAGAATCATAGCATATATTTTATTCTCACATAAACACAATCCCTTATAAGCTGCCACTTCTTTTGGCGCTACCCCTAGCCCAACATAAAGTGAGAGGGCTCTGTGGTCAAAATTCCCAAGGGTGTGGTGGGAACGTTAATAAATATCAGCTGTCACTACTCAATAAACCACTTTGCAGAATTTTTGCCTTTAAGAAGGAAGATTTTGAATAAATATTGGGAAAAAAACTAACAGCTTGTTATGTTTTTGGTTTTGTATGGCTTAAAAAGGTGCAGTCATCTAAACGTTGACCAGAAAACCTCAGATATGCTTATTTTGACTATAAAGTATGTTAAAAACGTTTAATGAAAGGGCAGAGACTTGTAAGAAAGACTGCTTAGAAAAATACACCCATATCTAGATATAGCGTACAGAGAGAATATATTTGTATGTATTGTATAAGTACGAAATTCACATATACAGATAGGGTGAATATACTAAGCATTCTGTGCCTGTGATGCTATTATTTATTTTAAGTGGTACACTTGATATTGAGATCTTGTGATATATTAAATACCTACTTATTAAACATAATCCAGAAAGTGGAGTTATTAACACCACATCGTCTCATAACTTTTTTTTTTTTTTTTATTGTTTTATAAAAAATATTATTGTGTACCAGTTTTAGTAATATAATGTGCTGATACTCTCACTTTGTTTCTGTTGAGAAATTACAGACTAGACTCATACATAGCAAATAATTTCAGTGTGACATGGAAGATTTCTGAATTTCACTAGGAATATAATATACCTATGTATTTCTTTACATTTGTGTGCATCTTTTTATTAGGAAGTTCTTAAAAGCTTTTTTCTGCCTAAAATTCTACAAATAGTCCCTAACTGATTTTCCCATCTGCAACTTGTGAAGACAGTATACATGTACAGAGATTGCACTGTGTCATAATAACCAATCAGTGGCAGCTCTCTGTCACATGCTAATTGAGAGATGTTACTGACAGGCTAATTTGAAACACAGCACTTCACAGTCTGTGTATTCACGAGCTGCATGGGCTACAGAGGGCAGACCCACACAGGTACAGATTTAATTATTTCATTACAAAAATGCTGTAAATGGCTAGTACATATTTTAACAATAGAAACATTATCAGCCTTATTAAATTGCAATTTGGCAAATCTAAAGGGCTCTATATAAGCACATAGCATATTTTTTTTTTTACAGAAGTTTTTAGTTAGTGAACTTCTACCCAAAAGCAAGGTCTTCACTAACTAAAAACTTCTGTAAAACAAATATGCTCTGTGCTAATATAGAGCCCTTTAGATCAGCTAAATTGCAATTTAATAAGGCTGTATTTGCGTGAGCTTTGGGGGGCAGACCTTTACAGGGTTAGAAGGTTAGAGTAAGTGAAAACAGAGCTTTTAAGCACCTGCTAATAAAATGATGTTTAGATATGTAATTATTTTAACTATGTTATAACCTACTAGCATATCTATATTGGCTTTTCTAACTGGTCCTCTTTGGTATTTGTAAATTGTTACCACGGCCTCCTACAAGTACTACCAAACTTGATTACTGTCAATACTATTCTTCTTTGAGTATTGGTGTCTAACAATTGTTACATTCCTACCGCAAGTGTATTGTTGCTTCATAGACTTTATTTTAATAACCAAACAGCAGATGTTCCTTATTGTGTGTGTATAGTATAGGATCTATAGTAAACGCGCTATGTTGTCAGTTCACACCTCCTTACCAGACATAAGTGCTATACTCTCTCTGTTATCAGGCCGTGCTTTAGCAGTTAGTTATTCTTACTAGCATGTCCTTGTTGTAACCTTCACATTATTTGTACCACTTGTTCATTGTACAATCATTGGTGAGCAATCTCATAGTAAGTATACAATCTCTTTTAATATTGTTTTTATTGTCTATTAATTTATTTTGGATAGAAAGGTATATTCAATATGTAACCGCAGAACTGTGAAGGCCTACAATATGAATTTTACCAATTACAACCTTTAGGAAACTGCATAACAGCATCTGCAGAGAAGGGATTGGCAAATAATGGGTAAAATTCAATAAATCTTACAGGGACTGCAAAAGTGGCTTGCTGAAACTGAGAGGACCTTAGCGTACCATGCCACACCCCAGTAATGCTTAGTACATTTTGCTAATGTAAATATAGGCATATTGGTAAATGCTGTTGTACATAGCATTTCCCACACAAATGCCCTTATTAAATCTCAGTTGAAAATCAGGGATGTCATAAATACTTGTAATCATTTATTTTAATGCCAAAAAAGAGAATTGTTTTAGGCACACAATCCTAATAACCTCTAGGACTTTTTTTGAATTTACTGATGTATTGATCTTAAATCTTCATTTGAATATATTTCTACATAGAAAGATGTGTCTGCACATTCTACTCACCTAAAAGTTTGTTTATTTCACTTATATACTACTATTTCTGTAAAGTTGTTCCCATATAACTCCTAAATCTTCCACCTTCAAGTCATAACCACTTCTTACATTCTTCTTTTTCTGGAAGACACCTCGGACCTTTCCTGTTTTGTCCCTGCCGGCATTGGTATGCAGCAGCCACTAGGTGGCGCAACAGTGTTGCACCAAGACTTTGTTAATTTTTTAAAGTTAGGGTGAGGTTTAGGGTTAGACTTAGGGTTAAGGTTAGGGGCTAGGGTTAGTATAGTAGTGGCGCTCTGTGCGCCACTATATTACTATGTAAAGCTTATATTCTGCTACTACCCTAATCCTGAACCCCTAAACCCTAAGTTTAACCCTCACTCTAACAGCAAATTGAACAAAGTCTTGGCACTGCGCCACCTATTGGCCGCTGCGTATCACTGCTGGTGGGGATCAAACAGGAAAGACCAGAACTCTATATTATTATTATTACTATATTTCTTAAAAAAAGCTTTATGTAGATATTTTGTAATTTATATACAGGTACATTTATCCTTTCCACATAAATGTAGCAGCCAAGTCATTGGAATGAGTGTGCATCAAGAGATCTATCATTGCACGCTCTTACAATTAAATGATGTATTTAGAGTGCACATATAATTGCTTTTATTTTCAGTATCATTTATTATAAATGTGTGTGTGCAAATAATACTTTTTTATTTAGGTTTAAATACATTTCAAATTGAGCATACTTTAAAATATATTCTGAATCGGACACATCTAGGTTCATTTAATTTCAGTGTAACACGTTTTTGCTCTGAATTGCATAAGGATCTTTATAAATAGGAATTATAGATAAAGAGCTCTTACTGAAAAAAAATGTAATTAGCTACTAATTACAGCTGAGCACCACACAGAAAATCTTGATAATTGTATTTATTTGTTTCATTTGTAATGAGTTCAATAAATGTGGTGTGAAGAAAGCAGCCAGTGAAATGGAGCATAGCCATCTATAAAAACATCTGTACTAATCTAGCAATGCAGTAAATTATATCTACAAGGGAAGACATTGATCCAGATGGATCATTAACAGCCTTAAACAACTGATCCAAGTAATAGGGGTAAATGAGAGAACATAATCAAGATCTAACTTTTCAGATACATCAATTACAAGTGGAAAAACATTTGTTTTCATTTGGCGGATTATATTTACGATTAACTTAACTTTGCATGACAAAGTACCGGCATGCTCAGTCGTATCCAACTAAGGACCTTAAATTAAGTGAAGTCTTGGGAAAAAAATGAGTTGAACAATTTGTATTTCTTTTAACATTGGGTCAGACACAAAGGGAGAGGTAATTGTTACTAGCCAGTAAATTTAATCGGGGATGAGCTGGAAAGAATGATATATATGCTGTGACAAGGTATTTGACAGGGCTATACGTACAAACCTGCTGTTGCTTGCCTTGTTGGAGATGCAAGGACAAAAGAAGGAGATGTGAAAAGGATTAATAAAACCTTAGGATGAATAACTATTAATTATCCATAGCATGTCGACATAAGATAATTAGCATGCTCGTTTTTAGCAATATTCTGCCATACTCTGTCACTGAGTGGAGAAGTGCAAAAGAAAAGCAATTTATCTAAACTGTGTGTTAAATAAATTGGATCTTGCTTTGTAACCAAAATCATATAAATAATAATGGGGCTTTAATAAGTGTTATAACGTAATTTCAGAGCCATTGTGTGTAATAGATATAATAAATGGAACTCTTATGTGACAGAGATAGTTTTGTAATGAGTAATACTATGTAGCATCTTGTCATTTTCACTATGATTTGACAGTTTGCGTCTGCAGAATTAGTGTTTCTGTCGCAACATCTGGTGTTTTTAGCATTGGGTAATGTAGGCACGCACTAAACACTCAGAGACAAATCTAATGTGCACTATTTGGCTTTTAGCTGTCAAAAAACATCAGTTACTCCATAGGAGGCTTCTCTATTGACCAATATCGACAATGCACTCACAGATAAAGTAAAAGCATACAAATGAACATCAATGTGCCAAATATACTCATTTAAATTACTAACTTAGTTACACGCTGTTTTGCTTAAAGGGCAATTGCACAATAAAAAAATATGCTTGAAAACTTGAATTCTGACCAAGAGTATAATTAAGCAGGAAATAGTCATAAAGCATGTTTTGAATTAGAAAAATAAATATTGATGCCTCTGCAGGACCTTTGCTGTATTCAGGATTATGTGGAGGCAGGTGTGTGTGAGAGGGCCATTTATATTTCTGGACAGATATGGTTGCATTTCCTGAAGCAAGGAGTCTGCTTCTGGGCCAGTGAGTAGGAAAGGGTGTGGTGTCAATTTTAATTGCCTTTAAAAATTCAGATATTCCCCCAAATATGTTTTTATGTCCAGAGTTTATACAGCTGGCAATATTTTGCTGCTTTTTAAATTTTGTACAGGATGCTAGAAAGGCTGTGTGAAACAAAAGTAAAAAAAAAAAACAGCCACTTGTAGTATTATTATTATTATTGTTATTATTAACTTGTGTTTTTATCATGCCAACATATTCATTAGCACTGTACAGGGAATAAGAACAAGGAAATACAATATTAACAAAATCAGAAAATGAAGGGCTCTGTTTTGAGCTTAGAATCTTTGCAAAAAGTGCCTTTTTCCAAAGCACCCTACAAGACTAAAACCTCGCTACTTACAATCTAAAGGGAATGGAAGAGGCAGAGACCTGGGGAAGAATAACAGATAAGGAATAGGAAAAAGTGTCAGGAAGGAAATTAAAGTAAGGATTAGCAGTGATCTAGAAACTGATCATATATTTGTTTTATGTACACACTTTGCATTATCACAAATATTTATCAGACCTTACATGTTATTTATTACCACATTTCTTAGATATGAACAATGCTGTTTGTTCCTCAGCTCTTTCTTGTGCCAACACTAATATATCTTTATTGTATAATTACAACAGCCTTAACTTTATGAGGAGTTGATGACTAATAGAACATATGCTTTATTTTAGCAATGGGAAGTGTTTTTTTGAATTGCAAATAGTAAATATGGCAAATTTCCTATTTATTTGAGTCCCAAAAGACTAGTCATATATATAGTTATCAGTATTTTCCCTCGCAAAACACGAGCCTCGCGAAGCAGCCGCGCAGCACCTAGGATCCAAAATCGCCTAAGCGAGGAAAAAAATTACGGACGAAAAACTAAAAATGTCAGAAACAGGATGAAAATGAGACTCAGCCACGCCAGGCTGGCAAAACGTACAAAACACACGATACCGAAGACAGTAACACGTACATGTCCAAAGCCAGGCTCGCAGGACTTAGAAAATATACCACACCGAACACGCCAACACTTACAACAACCAACGGCAGTCACCGCACACCCCGCAAACATACAGCAGACACACAGAGGAGAAAGACACAGGGAAGGGACACGGGGGAGATGCTGGAAAAAGACACATAGCATTCCCAAGCACAAAACTTGCAGGTTAACGAACCCTGCAATGAGCGGCCCATATAGAAGGCGAGCGGAAAGGTTTGCAATGAGCGCCGAAGGCGCTTAGGGTGAGGCTCGCGATGGGCGTTGAACGTTATCAGTGCAAAGCAGTAAAGTTGAAGTACACGGGGGAGAGGCTCACAATGAGCGCCGAAGGGGCTCGCGATGAGCACCAAAGGTGCTCAGAGGAGCAAAAGCATCACATTGTGTGGCAAACGGCATTGCCAGCCTTACAATTTTAATCCCGGGCAAGTAGCTAGAATTTAATAAAATACTGTTGAAAAAAGGATACATTTTTGATTGTCTAACTTCAGCTCAGCGGGCTGTAAAACTTCTTGAATTCCTTATGTGAAAAGATAGTTGAGGCTGCTGCTGGAGGGGCTAATTTTATATGTCTTGGTGGTTTGTTCATTCCATTATACTCATTCATTTCCTTTCCTCCTTTAATTATTCACTATTCTGAATTTGAATAAACTTGTATCATAAAATAAGCATTAGTATAATATATATATAGAAACCCATGCTTTGCTTAAAAGCTGTTTAACTACAGCGAGCATATGCTTTAAGGGAGCAATGTATAAAATTGCTATTTTTTGGATCCAAAGAGTATGGTACTTTATCTTCTCATTTGCATGTCCCCGCCTTTTAGACAGATGAGCTTACAAATGTATATACACAAATACTACTATGTAATTGCAACTTAACTTCAAATTGGAAATTAACAAACCAAACAGAAACGTCTATTATTTTATTGATCTTACTATGTTCAATATTCAATATTCTTTTGTACTTTTCATATTTATTTTTTATAAAAATATACTTTGAATACCAGAGAGCCCAGTGAGATCTGTATATATTATGTGTAGTTG